>JANFCV010000155.1:600000-1149220 GCA_024500475.1 Phthorimaea operculella | reverse complement strand
GGCAGGCGATAATGTAGCGCCTGCTCGCAAGAACTGAATCCCCACCTGAACTTCGTGCAACTCGAGGAGTGCCTTCAATACCCGGAAACAGGTTGAGAATGCGCCCTCGGCGCCAACGCAGTGGCGGTAGGTTGGCATCCTTAACCAGAACGAGATCCCCAATGCAGGGGTTCAGTCCTGTCCGTCCACTTAAGGCGTTGCTGCAGAATGTGCAAGCACTCAAGCCACCACCGCGTCCAAAGTTTTGAGTCATTTGCTGCAACAACTGATAACGCGACAAACGATTGCAATTCACCTCCGTATAGGGATATTCCGGCAAGGCGTTAAGTGGGCGGCCAATTAAGAAATGCCCTGGCGTCAGGGCCTCTAAATCATTTGGGTCTGAGCTGAGCGGACACAAAGGCGCGAATTGAGTACAGCCTCAATTTTACAAAACACGGTCGCCAGCTCCTCGAAAGTCAAAATTGTTAACCCTACAACGCGCAACAAATGCGTCTTAGCGGACTTTACAACCGCTTCAAAAATACCACACCAGTGAGGGCACGCTGGTGGATCGAACACCCAGGTAATGCCCTGACGGGAGAGGCCCGTGCTGATGGCTTCTTCGTTCACCCATAAGAACGGTCCAATTTCTTTAATACACCGATCAGCCACCTTAAACTTCGTACCACAATCCGACATGAACATAGCTGGTCGACATCGTCGCGACGTAAATCTCTCCAGCGCTGCCAAAAAGGCCTCCGTAGAAAGGTCGGCCACGAGCTCCAAGTGGACGGCCTTGGTGGCTAGGCACACGAACACGCACAAGTACGCCTTGATAGACTTTGCGTTCCGCAGGAAGGGCCTGCGAAATCCGTTCCCACACCTGCAAACGTCCAGGCCTCCGTCACCCGGTCCGGTGGAAGATCTCCCATCTGTGGCTGCATTGTGGCTGCCTTCAAGCGGTAACAAGGCAAGCACCTAAACACAACGCTACGTACCGTTCGTCGTCCCGATAAGATCCAAAACTCGCGCTGTAGGATGGCCAATAGCGCATTACAGCCCGCGTGCGAGTTTTTCTCATGACGATCCCTGACTAAGAGCTCAACTAAGGGTCCCTTTTTGAAGTAACAGTGGATGCCGAGCCGAAAAGGGCAGGCTAGCGTTCCGAAGTCTGCCTCCAACCCTGAGCATACCTTGCTCATCCAGGAATGGGTTGAGGCGCACAATTCCCCCCTTCAGCTTTCCACGTCCATCCCTGAGCAGCCTGACCTCCTCTTCAAAATGTTCCGCCTGGACGACTCTAACTAATGAGCATAGAGCCGCATTCCGTTCCGCAGGCGAGAGGACAGGTGTAAAGTTCCGTTCTGCTTGAGGCTTCCTGCAGTTGTTCACGAACCGTTTGATCCAACCTGTCACCCCAAGAAGTTTGTCGAGGAGCTATACCGTTCCAGCAAGAAAGCTGGGTTAGGCTTCGGTACGAGTTGCCCCACGTTCACTCGCAAACCTCGATCAGGTGGCCCAAGCGGCGCCCTGCACTCGTTGAATGGCCATTCCTGCGGCGACTCAGTCAGCCATTGAGGTCCCCACCACAGTGGGTGACTCACCAAATCAGGTGCCCTGCACCCGCGCGAAGCGCAGTCCGCTGGGTTCCATTCTCCCGGTACGTGCCTCCACACTAACGGAGTTTCCGACCCTGTAATCTGTGACACCCGATTTGCCACGAAAACCTCAAGTGTATGTACCGACGTCTGCAACCAGCACAGAACTATCCGACTGTCAGTCCACGCGTACACCGTTTCATCCAAGTTGATGGTACCACGCAGATTGCAGGTTACATGATTTAGCAAGCGCGCTAGAAGAGCTGCCCTGCCAATTCCAATTTGGGGATGGTCCATCTAGTTCTGACTGGTGCCACCTTACTTTTGGCCATAACCAGACGCACGTGCACAGTTCCCGTTGAACTTGCTGTCCGAAGGTATACAGCTGCCGCGTACCGCTCCGAGGCGTCACAAAACCCATGTAGGGTAGCCTTACATCCCACCGATGGGACTAACTTGCGGGGTATCGCGATGTGCACAATCCCTGGTAAGGTGGTCACAAACTTGAGCTAATCCTTCAACAACTCTCCGGAGAGTTGGTCGTCCCATCCTAAGTTGGCTAGCCACAACCTTTGTACAAAGCACTTCGCCATGAACGTAACCGGGGCGATCCATCCGTTAGATCGAACGTTCTAGCGATTGTCGACAGTACCGACCGCTTAGTCCAAGTTTTCTCCAAAAGGTCGGGCTCGATCTTGTACGTGAATACGTCATGCGTTGGCCTATATTGCACCCCGAGGATGCCCAACGTGTTTGGATTGTCCGGGTTCTCAAAGAGGTGCGGGTCCTGATGGAACTCGCCTGGCAAACCACAGGAGCTCTGGGCAACTGGACAACCATTTCCGCAACTCGTAACCTCCTGAACCCATGATCGCGATCAGCTCGTCTCGTAGAATTAGCGCCTGCTCCACGCCATCAGCACCCGTGCAGAGATAGTCCACGTCGACGTCGCGATCCAGTCCTGCTGCGGCTCGCGGATAAGTTTAGCTTTCCTGTGCGTCCAACTGTGGCTTCTTAAGTACTGCCAAATTCGGACTTGGCTTAAGTCCATACGTCACCGTGTTAAGTTCGTATGTGACCATCGGCTCATCTGGGCTCACGCCACAAAATCAGCTGATACCGACGGTCATCCGGATGTATCATGGTTTGGCGAAACATCATTTTGACGTCTGCGACGAACGCTACCTGGTGCAAACGAAAGTCTGTGAGAATGTCCACAATGTCCCGGTTCAATTTAGGACCCGCGTGCAAACATTGGTTCACAGACACACCATTCGAGGTAGGAGCAGAACCGTCAAACACCACCCGTATTTTCGCCTCAGGTGACTTCAAGACAGCCAGGTGTGGAATGTAATAATGCTCGACACACCTCCAATCCAGGCTGGACACCGACATGTGGCCCAATTGAATATATTCCCGCATGAATTTATATACTTCTGCCGAAGTGCTGGGTCTCGCCTCATCTTCCGCTCCATTCCGAGTAGTCTCCGTTCCGCGAGCTGTCGCGAACTACCTAAAGCGGGGCGGTTTGGGAGAAAAGGTAGCCTGGTCACGAATCTGCCTGACGGGCATCTCGCAGTGTTGTATTGATAGAACAACTCGCACTCGTCATCCTCTGGCTTCCGTCTGTCCGCCGTGCGGCTCTTCAGACTCCCAAAACCTCTGCAGCACCTCTGACAGCACACTACCATAGAGGACCGTATCCCTTCTGGTAGGTCCTGAGGTCTCCAAACTGGGCCGAAAACAACATACCCCCCTGTGGTATCTACGGCCACCAAACCAGCTTCCTGGAGTACCTTCTTCCTACCGCACCATAATCTCCCGAGGACGTCTGACCCGAGAAGTACGTCCACCGTACCAGGAGTATCAAAATCAGGATCAGCTAACTCCAACCCTGTGGTTAACCTTTCATCCTCACTTGGCTGTACATTTAGGCCTAGCCTACTCACCAGCTTACTCGATACAATACATCCCTGAGCCCCTGTATCCAGTAGGGCTCTTACTTGAATGGTCCGGCCACCGTATCCCCATACCCAAATCTTAGCCGTTGGCAAAAGTACCGTGATTGGACGGGGAGCCGAAGCTGACGAGTAGGCGGCGATTACCTAGCGGGAATCTAAACGCGGTGAGGCCGCGTCCCGCGGGGGTATCCCCTCACTACCCAAACCCGTGTATGGGTCCCACTCCTGCTGGTAGGGAGGTCTGCCCATAAAGGCCATGGCTGGAGTTCTATAGTACCCCGACGGCAAACGTCCGTACCGAGGTTGCGCCTGTAGCCGCGGGTACTCAGGCATAGGCGGAGGCATGCGTGGGTCTTGAGACCCAACCAGGTGGCCCAAGCCCGCAGAATACTGCATGTACCCTGGTGGCTGCCTAGTGCTCCCCTGACACCCGCCCGTTTGATCCCGTATGGGCTCCGACTGTTGACGTCCCCCTGCCTGTCCCTGTGACCGATGCGGAGGTGGGCTCCTCCTTGGAGGGGGTGGGGAGCGTTGCTCCCTCCCTTGGTGGGCAGGCTCCCTTCGCTGACCCGATCCAGCGCTGCCCCCGGCGTCTCCGGAGCGATTCATGCAGAGCAGCGGATGGTGTGCACCCTGGCAGTACCTACAGTTGGTGCTTGAAGGGCACTCTCGCACCTGATGCGGCCCCAGGCACCGAAAACACCAACGCCTCTGCTGTGCCACACCCCGTCTCCTCTGAACCCGCTGCGCAGCAAACTCCTGACACGCTGCCACCCCGTGGCCTGTCTCCCTGCAGTAGGCACACCCTGATTCCAATGCGGTGTTGTACCGCCTGGGTTGCCTACTGTTGCCTCCTCGCGCCGGTGCACCCGGCCGTTCCGGGTGGCGAGGGGCAGAGGTCTCTTGCGTGGGGCTTCACCAGCCTGACGTCCACTCGCCTGCTTTCGGCCTCGAGGAACGACTTCAGATCCTCGTAGGTCGGGAGGTGGTCCGAGGACTTGCCCCCATGGAGCTGCTCGAATCGAGCGACCATTTCGCTCGGCAGGCGGCGAAGCACTGTGTGGACCAAGATATAACCGTAGCCCGCCACTGGCAAACCCTGTCGCTCTAGTACGCTGACCGCGACACTGACTGGGTGGAAGATTTTCTCGCGGAGGTCCGTACTCGCGTTATGGTTGGTATTGACAGCCACTGGTCTAACAGCCTGTCTACAATCAGGCGCTTGTTTCGATACCGGTCGGTAAGGATCTTCCACGCCACCTCATAATTGCTATCCGAGACAGCCAAATGCGTCAGCAATTCATGAGGCTCTCCATGTAGCCTGGACATCAGCTGAGCCATCTTGTACGCCGGCGTTATGTCCGTCCGTGTGTGGACCACACTGCTATACAGGTCCTCAAACGCCGGCCAGTCGGCGTAATCGCCTGCAAAGACTGGAACCGTAACAGGCGGAAGAGGCACCTGTAATCCTTGTCCCACTTTACCACGGAATGGCTTTTCCTTTCCGTCACGTCGCCTAGATATGTCCGCAGCTGCCTGCGCAATGTCCTGTGCCAGCTCCAAGCACTGGCTTACATCGCCCTCAACCAGCTCCTTATCTTCAGGGTTAGGAGCTTCCTCAAGGAGCATGAGGCACTCTGTGAGGTGTTCCGACACAACCCGAACCCGTTCATCTGCCTGTAGTGCACTTTTCAAGAGCGCGTCCTCCCGGTCCTCGCGGCCGATCATTGCCGCTGTGGTAGTAAACCACCTTAATTCTGTCTTTATAGCAGCCTTATACCTGGCGATCGAGGAGCCATGGTACCAACTTTTACACACTCGACTTAATAAAAACGAAAAACCAATAAACAAATAACAAAAAATAAATGTTAGTTGACTGGCCCACCTTACCGATAAGGCACCGTTCACTAGGCAAACAATACAGTCACAAAAAAACTGAAACAATATTTTCCAAAATTAATAAAATATGTGGGTAATATAAAACACGCTTAATACTAAATTACGGCTAACTATGTTGCAATAAAGCAACCACGCTCTGCTACCAAAAATGTTTGATTCCGAAGCTGATCTTAGCGCAGTGGAAGCAAATTAAAGTTATCTTAAAATCTAAAACTAAATGGTCGATCAGCCTCGAACAACATTTGACTACGAATCGTAGTGCTCTTTACTATAGCTAAAAAAAATAAAATAAATGAGAGAATATTACTTCAGGAAAGTTTACTGCCGAGAAATTCTTGTTTACAAATACAACTTAAACAGGACCTAGCAGCGAATTGCTTACCGTGCGAATTATGACGCCGTTTCTTTGTAAGTCTAGTTTTTGACAGGAAAAAGGTATCAGGTTTTGAGGAAGACATTTGGATTGGAATTTAGGTACTAGACTTACTGCACCCGACACCAGCTCGTGTGGCACCCGTCCCTTCAGCAATTTTGGTTTCACCTTAGTTTCACAAGCACTTGGGTTCACTATTGTTCATAGTTCGGCCACGTTGGCCCTCAATAAGAATCCTGCCCAGTTCGCATTCAAAGCGCACTACAAAACCACTATTCACTTGGTTTACTACTGCCCAAGAACAGGGAACTCTTCCCTGGCAGCAATTGCGCATGCGAAAAACAAAGATTTCTCCCGCACACCACTGCTCGCGACAGCAACACGTTTTACTGTACAATACGCGAACCAAAGGACTTCTCCGCATGAGAAATTACTTAAAAATATGTGGCTAACACTGGACGCGCGAGTGACTTAAAAGTAAGGTTATATCGCCGACGGCCGCGTGGTTATCGAACCGACTGAACTGACAAAGGAAAAAAGATGGCGTCGGCCGACTAGCTGGCGTCAGTCACAGGCCACGGTCTGTCAGACGAAATGGCGGAAACAATAAAACGCGCGTATACCTGATGCGAAACTAAACAGCCTATATTAGTGCCAAATTTCAGGAAGATCATCAAGACATCATACTAAGCTGATCCTAGGTTTTGACCAAATCTTTAGTTTGTCGAAATTTAGATTTGTTTAGTATTATGATTTTTGAATTTCGGAGGAACGAGGAGTGGAGAGGTGCGCTATGCACCTCTCTCATCTGTTATAGAGTTGGACACCAGAGGCGTTGGACGCCCTGAAGGGTGGGTAGCGTTAGACAGCCTTAACAGCAGGATTGCCTCGAGCTGCCCTGGGTGGGAGCGTCAGACACCAGCAGAATGTACCACTGACGCCTAGAGCTCGGAAGGTAGCATCGGACGCCCTGTACGGCAGGGGGTAGCGTTGGACGCCCAAGAAATCCAACGCCCGCCATCTTTCATTCTCAAGTGTGTCTAACGCTACCCACGCCCGCCAGCCGTGGCTTGTAGCGTCGGAGGCCCGACGCTACATGCCACCCGTCCAATACTACCTCCTGCCTCTCAGGGTGTATGCCGCACCAAACCTGCATCTATGGCATCCCTGGAGGGCGTGGGTAGCGTCGGACACTCTGAAGGATAAAAGATGACGAGCGTTAGATTTTCAGGGGCCGATGCTACCCCTGTCCTCCAGGGCCTCCGACGCTACGTCCAATCTCCAGAGCACCCAGTGGTATATCCTGCTCTTTATAGTGTCTGATGCTCCCTACCCTCCAGGGCATCCAAGGCAATCCTGCTGTTCAGGCTGTCTGGTGTTACCGCCTGCCCTTCAGGGTGTCCATCGCCTACAGGGTGTCCAACTATACCCTTAATAGATCAGAGGAGGTGCGAACGTACTCTTCACTGCTCGTTCCGAAATGCAAAAGAAAGCATTATACTAAACAAATCTAGGATTTCGCCAAAACCTGGATCAGTTCAGGACGATGGCCAAGGAAGTCGACATTCTGCCATATGCCGGTGTATGGCCATCTATTTAAAAACGCATCAAAATCCGGGGCGTATTTATAAAGATCTAAGCATACATACATACATTACATACAGAGGAAAAGTGCCTTTGCTTTATACTAGAGAATAGCATACAAAATTTCACGGCATCAAAATTTGTGCCTAAAACTTTCATATTAGATCTAGCTAGAAGTTGTGACAAACTCCTTTGTTGAGGTTGCAGGATAGTTGTTTTAAAAACATATTTGTTACTCATCAGGATAAATTTTTATCTGTGTGCTTTATTTATCATTATCATCATTCTCAGCCCACATTAACCACTGCAGGGTATAGACTCTTCTCTACTGTGTCAATCCTCACCATCCAGTGCCACACTCATTCCATGAGGTCCTGTAAGCTACAATATCATTGGACCATCGAGCAGATGGTCTGACCACTGACCTTACACCCTCTTGGCCACCACTCTGCTTCATTACTAGTATTTCTAAATTAAGAAAACAGATAAAATAAATAGAAAGTCTCACTTATGCATTTTATTAGGTTTCCTGTTGTTAGTCTTGATCCTCCTTTGCGTCGCTCATTTTGCAAGGATCCACCAGACCAGTCTACATCATCCTCATCATCACTCAATAGTCCAGCGTAGGAGGTGGTTCACGACTGTTTGAGGCGATACGACGAGAGGCTATGCGGAACTGTTGCGCCCATTCCTGAAATATACAGTTAGAGAAATGTTCAAAAATGGGAAATATTTTTGTCAGGAAATAAAAGCAAACAGAGTTGAATATTTTTTCAAGAGTTAATTTTACTTCTGTACATATGGAGTTAAGATATTACTCAATGAGTGTCAAGTTTATTTAGATGCCCACACAATGGGAACACAGGTATTGGCAGGTGTTATTGGATGGTATTTACCTACCATGTAACAATGTGGTAGAGTATCTTATGAATTTATGAATGCATGGTAAGAGTTCTGGTTGATTAAAGATATACTTTATTAACATGGAGTAGATGAAATTGAGATAAAAAATCATGGACAAGGCCCCTGAACCCACCTACTTATATTTACATTTTGTACCTAATCAAACAGTTGTTAGTTCAAACAGCTGTGACCGTGTTACAAAGTTTTTATGCACTTTCTTACATCCTCAAGGAAGCCATATTAATAATAGTTACAAATGTGACTCACCCATGCATTTCTCAAGGTGTGGAGCAAACCTTGTAGCCGAAACGGGCCTATCGCAGTTAGGACAAGAGCAGTTAGTATCCGGAGTTTTTTTCGTCACAGAGCCGAAAACGTCACAGTCCGGTGAATTCACTATTTTAAACGGTTCCTCGTCTTCCTTCTCTCCTTCCAGCAACTCCGTGAGTCCAGTCTTCATCCCGTGATGGAACTCGAAAAGGAATCCCAGAGCAACATCGTCGACGATACTTTCGTAAATAAAACTAGCCGCGTCTACCGCATTATTCTCGTTCTGCATGATCTCGAAGAACTTACTGTTCAGATCGTTCATGCTGAGCTCACTCATTATATTATTCATTTTGTATTTGTTATTTTACACACGAAAATAAATATTTTTCAGCGAAAATCACATCGCCATCGCGTCTGTTTGACGTCTATATGTTGGGCACCCACCACCACACGTGATCGGAGTCGTGACATTTTTACGATACCTATTACATAGGGATGGGACATTATCAGTCCCGGATTCTGTTATTTGGATTTTGTGATTTTGTGTATGGAGTGCAAAGATATTATATACTTTGATGGAGTGGAGAAGAAATTATCACAGTTACCTACTATTGGAATTTGTAGATATTACATCGACGTAAACAACCGGCAAGTTTATTTTTGTGATAAGATATCGTAGAACTACTTCATCTCAATGTGGTAATACCTACGTGTCAACTTGATGAACTTGTTTTGATTTTATTTATCACTGTACATTCGCCGGTTGCTGGCGGTAGCTGTATTTCGGTAGCTATTTCCATTGATAAAAGTTTATCAAGATTCTTTCCAGACTCAAAATGGTATGTACTTGTATTCTAATTAGTATGTAAATAAATACTCATATAGTGAGTATCTAGGTGCACCGTGGTCCACCAGGTGGGAGGTGGACCACGGGTATGAAGGTAATTTGCACGTGAGAATACCTATCCACCAGATACCTACCTATTTTATTATTTTAGGTGGTGTTCAACGCTCGTGGTCTAGTGCCTCCAGTCTTTACGCCCCTCAATGACGATCTGACGGTCAATTTTGCAGCTATCGCACCATACGCCCAGTGGTTAGCCAAGAATGGCATCAAATCCGTTTTGGGTAAGGAAAAGTAACAGTTTCAATCATTCGGAAGTCAATGGAATTTCTACAAATGCCTGGCCATAGTGCGGGAAAAATCTAAGAAAAGTTAAAAGAAAAGCCATTAAAATATTTAAAAACAATTTAGTATGTTTTTAAGTTTATTTAATGGCTTTCACCAAAATTTTCAGAGCAATACCTGCCAGCAACTGTAACAAGTTTTAAGTTTCTCTCAACTGTGAAAGGAGTTTGTGCTGTAAAGATTCTTGCAGTTGGTGGAACTACTGGCGAGCACATGTCTTGAGCGTAGCGGACAGGAAGAAAGTGGTAGATGAATGGGTAAAGTTGCCAAGACCACCGGTCTGCACATCATGGTGCAAGTCGCGGAGCACCTCTACCTGATGTCACGGCTCTGGTAAGAAAAGGGAAAATAGTCAGTGCCCTTAGAAACTATATACCTACAGACAAAGTACCTACCTTAGAAGGTGTTAGCAGAAATAGTACGTTATTTTGGTATTAGTAGGTAGGCACTAGGTAGGTATTGTATTTTTTATCTTCAAAACTTTAGTTCGATACAGAAGCTTATCTAGTTGTCAACCAACGCAGGGGTTCTTTATCATATTTCGTATTAACTTAAAGACTATCGTGTTATATATAGGTGAAATTTACTAGTGACCGATAGCGAAAACTCTGGTTATAAGGAACAACTTTCCCCAAGAAAATAGGTCGATATAAGTACGAAAAATATTTTTGCAATGGCAATTTGTATGGGAGATCCAAAATTTTTTGGTATTTCGTCCTATGTTCGTTGGGAAAGTTGTTTCTTATCACCAACCGGTTCTGAGATTTCGCTATCGGTCACTAGTAAAATTTCAGCCCATATGCAGTCGTCTTGCCAATTTCGCCCTTCCAGAGCGGTTTCGCACTATGTCCGAAATGAACTCAGAAATATGTCCGTCTCCGTCAACCGATATTGAACGGACTGAGACGGACATATTTCACGGGTTCGATCGGATTCGATCAGACGTAGTGAGAAACCGCTCTTACTCCTGTTTTGACGGACTTTACAATGAACAGTTTTCCTTCCAGGCCTCACTATCAGACAGCGGGGCACATTCCTGCTAACCCTTCCGGAACTTTACTGCTTCCAGCAAATCAGAGCTGGTCTTCTACGTGGAGCAGGTGGCTAAGGCTGCCCCTAAACTGCCAGTGCTGTATTACCATATCCTCACATGAGTAAGGTTGAAGGTAAGGGAAAGTACTGAGCGCGAGTTCATTACCATCCTGAAATATACGCCTCTTTGTCGCACACGACACTGGCAAGTGTGATAAGGATGCGCATAGTTCAGGATGGTAATGAACTCGCACGCAAACTGTAGTTATACTTGAGTACTCACCTACTTAGCAAACAAGTACCTACCAAACATTAACAGTACCGTTTGTAGAAAGGCTTTCAACCTCTGACATCAAGTATCTACTTTTTCTGATGAAACATTACAACTGTAGAGTCTGTAAAACAAAGAAAAAAAAAAAAGACGAAATCAGCTCCAGTTGAATGCCAAGTCTCTATTGGTTCCCACAGACCAGTGATACTTTCCGAGCTACTACCTTGTTCACAGAAGATAGGGTCTATAAATGCCGTCAGGAGGTCATGCTTTCACCTGTACTAAGGCTCTTACGTACACCAGCTTTCTCCCACCCACTTTGAAATCGCCGTTTATAATCCCTTTCTTCTGTGAACCATGTAGTAAACTTCGCTTCAAAGTCTGCATGAAATACTAGAAAACGTTTTCTTTTCTAGTGAACATGCCAGCGTTCGTGACAGCAGCGACGGCGAAAATCCCCAACTTCAAGGGCATCAAATTCTTCCAACGATCTGAGCGATTGTGCCCAGGTCTTGAGGGCGCTGAAAGATGACCAGGAGGTCTTCCTTGAGCTGATACTGTGAGTAGGGTTGCATTATCCGTTAATTTTTACTATCCGGATAATTCGGATAATTTATTTTAATATCCGGATATCCGAATATCCGGATAATTGAAACAATTTTATTTAAAAATTGAAATCTTTAGATTCATGAAATTCTTGGTAAAAATATGGTCTTAGTTAAAAACTAATTAAAAAGTCCTTAATTTAATATTATAAACGCAGAAGGAAACCTTTAAGGACAATTTTCGAGAAGGACAAGTTCTAAATTTTCAGAACTAGAGCGTTTTTAGTTCTTGATATAGACCACCAGGAACTTAGGTCTAAAAATGTGCGAAAATAGCTTTATAGCAAAAGTTGTTTAAAATCATGGTCCGTTTCTGCTGGCTTATAGAATAAGACATCCAGATTCTGAAGTACTCGTTGTGGAACAACAGGAGCCCAGTTTAGTTTACAAGAGATAAGGAAATAGCCACATTGCAATTTTCATAATTACGGCTTTTTTTGGCACATAAATGTTGAGGGTCTGTAGACCTGATGTGGAACACCAGGCGCCCAGCTAAAAACACGAGAAACGGAAATAGCTCCATAGAAAAGGTGGTTAGTTTAGCATGATGTTGCTTCTGCTAGCATGCACATCGACGAGCTGGGTTACCTCAAACTATACGATATATAAAAAGCTTACAGCAAAAGTGATTCAGTGTGATGGACTGCGTCTGGGGTACATAAACGTCAAAGGTCCAGAGTAGGTACCAGGTGTGGTGGCACTCCAGTAGCCCAGCTAAACTACACGAAATACGGCAATGAAGCCAGTAAACATTGTTCAGTATAATGTGATGACCTTGTTTGCTGGTACATAGGAATCAGAATCGTTAATCATTATTAAATCTCTAATGAGAGCATCTGCATCACGGCATCCCATAAATGCTTATAGAAATATTGCATAGAAATACTATGGAATTGACTAACAAACAACCCAATGAACTATGGTTAAATTAATGCTGTACCACAGCCTTTGTGGAAATAAATACATCCATAGGTATAATGAGAGAAAAGCCAAATATTGATTAGTGCCATCCTCACAAAAAAAGAGTTATTCTTGTTTTAATTAGGTCATTTACAATATTTTCAATGCAGGCAAATATGGTATGAATAATGTGATGAGATAGCATGTACTTTCTGTCATCATTTGTTAAAATAACTCTTCCAAAGTAATAACTGAATTATCCGGATATCCGAATATTTAGGTAAAACTATCCGATTTGAAAAGTGGCGGATATCCGGATAAAACGGATATCCGGATATCCGGATTGAAACCCTAATCAGAGGAACACTCTTGCTTTTGAACCGTAGAAAAGCCGAGGGATGTATGTTTAAGATCCTCAACTCAGGTATCAAATTCACTTCCAACGACCTGAGCGAGTGTGCCCAGGTTTTGAGGGTGCTGAAAGATGACCAGGAGGTCTTCCTTGAGCTGATACTGTAAGTAACACCTCTTGCTTCTAAACCTTAGGTTGAGGGTTTTATGTTTAAGATCTTCAACTTCAAGGGCATCCAATACATTTCAGTGACTAGCGAGTGTGCCCAGGTTTTGAGGGTGCTGAAAGATGACCAGGAGGTCTTCCTTGGAGCTGATACTGTGAGTCAAAGTGCATGCTTCAAACCTTAGAAGCTGAGGGTTTTATGTTTAAGATCTTCAGCCAAGGGCATCCAATACATTTCGTATGACTAGCGAGTGTGCCCAGGTTTTGAGGGTGCTGAAAGAAAGCCAGGAGGTCTTCCTTGGAGCTGATACTGTGAATCAAAGCACATGCTTCTAAAACTTAGAAGAATCAGAGGGATTTATGTTTAGTTCGTCTCTAAGAGCAGAGTGAGTTTGCTTAAGTACTGAGGATGTTGAATGAGGTTCAGGAGGTCTTCCTTGTAGCTGATACTGTGAGTCAAGCCACTTGCTTCTAAACCTTAGAAGCTGAGGGTTTTATGTTTAAGATCTTCAACTTCAAGGGCATCCAATACATTTCGTATGACCAAGTGTGCCCAGGTCTTGAGGGTTCTCAAAGAGGGCCAGGAGGTCTTCCTTGGGGCTGATACTGTGAGTCAAACCACTTGCTTCTAAACCTTAGAAGAATCTGAGGGATTTATGTTTATGTTCGTCTCTAAGACCTGAGTGAGTTTGCCCAAGTGCTGAGGATGTTGAAGGAGGTTCAGGAGGTTCTGGAGCTGATACTTGAGTACGTTCCTCTTGCTTCTAAAGCTTAGAAGAGTCTGAGGGATGGCGTTTAACATCCTCAACTTCAGGTATCATTCATTTCCAATGACCTGAGCGGGTGTGCCCAGGTATTGAGGGTGCTCAAAGATGACATCACATTACGTTACGACGACGACGACGTTACGACGTTACGACGACGTTGTGACGACATCACATTATGTCTGCAAGGTCTTAGCTGCAAGGTATTTTTAAATGTGGTTGATCTAATCATAAAGTATTTCGTACAAGCAAACATGACATGGAGAAATAAAATATGGCAAAGAAAACTTGAATCTCTAGTGATAGAATGATCACGCGTTGATGTCTTTAATATTGAGTTGTTCCATCAAGTACATTTCGTAGTTTTTACTTTAGCAAGTTTTAATGGTTTTGAGTCATCTTTGACAAATTACTATTACACTATACCTATTAAACTCAGTACTACCTTCCAGCTGATAGCCCCAGCGGCGTTACTCGGCATCAAATCCAGCATCGGCACCTCGTTCAACCTGTTCCCGAAACTAGCCCAGGATATCTTGGACGCCGTCGAGAAGGGTGACGTCACCAAGGCAAGAGGACTCCAGGAGAAACTCAGTCTTGCTATCGAAGCGCATACTTGCGAAGGTACGACCACTTTTTTATAGGTTCCAGTAAGGTTCCAGTGTTTTTGCTACATGCGTAGGCGCGTAGCCATTACAGGGCCTTCAGTGCTACGATAATCTTGGATCCCGTGGAGAATGGTGACGTGACCAAGGCAAGAGGACTCCAGGAGAAACTTAGTCTTGCTATTGAAGCGCATACTTGCGAAGGTACGACCACTTTTCTATAGATTCCAGTGTTTTTGCTACGTGCATAGGTACGTAGCCGTAACAAGGTCTACAGTGCTACAATAATCTTGGATTTCGTGGAGTAGGTTGACGTCATAAAGGCAAGAGGACTCCAGGAGAAACTCAGTCTGGCTATTGAAGCGCATACTTGCGAAGGTACGACCACATTTCTATAGATTCCAGTGTTTACGTGCGTAGGCGCGTAGTCATTATAGGTTATTCAGTGCTACGATAATCTTTGATTCCGTGGAGTAAAGTGACGTCATCAAGGCAAGAGGACTTCAGGAGAAACTCAGTCTTGCTATTGAAGCGCATACTTGTGAAGGTACCAGTAGCGAAGCGTCACACATGCCGATTCCCGGCTTCCTATTCAGAAGTATACAAATCCATACTCACATGAATCAACCTTCATTTAGTAGGTTCATTTTTTCGCTATAGCACCCTTCGCCACTGGAAGGTACTGTCAATTTTCTATACATTCCAGTGTTTTTGCTACGTGCGTAGGCGCGTAGACGTAACAGGTCTACAAGGTTCTCCAGTGCTACGATAATATTACTACGTAAAGTATCCTGGATTCAGTGGAGAATGGATGGAGAGGAGGGTGACGTCACCAAGGCAAGAGGACTTCAGGAGGAACTCAGACTTGCTATCGAAGCTCATACTTCTGAAGGTATAATGGCCAATGTCTCTAGATTTTAGTATTTTTACTACGTGCGTAGGTGCGTAGCCATTACAGGACCTACACTACAGTGCTACGGTATTTTGGGTTCCGTGGAGAAGGGTGACGTCATCAAGGCAAGAGGACTCCAGGAGAAACTCAGTCTTGCTATTGAAGCGCATACTTGGAAGGTACGACCACTTTTCTATAGATTCCAGTGTTTTTGCAACGTGCGTAGACGCGTAGCCATCACTGGGTCTACTGTGCTACGATAATGTTGCTACATAAAGTATCCTGGATTCAGTGGAAAATAGTGATGTCACCAAGGCAAGAGGACTCCAGCAGAAACTCAGTCTTGCTATCGAAGCGCATATTTGCGAAGGTACTATCTCAATTTTCTATATATTTATGTCTTCGCTACGTGCGTAGGTATCTACAGTGCTACGATAATCTTGGATTCCTAAAAATACCTTATTTGGATAACCAGCTGGTACTGAGTTTTCGCTAGTAAAATTTCACCCTGTATATTTAGTGTCTTCGCTACGTGCGTAGGTGCGTAGCCGTAACAGGGTCTACAGTGCTACGATAATCTTGCTACGCAAAGTATCCTGAATTCAGTGGAGAATGGATGGAGTGGAGGTGACGTCATTAAGGCAAGAGGACTGCAGGAGAAACTTAGTCTTGCTATTGAAGCGCATACTTGTGAAGGTACGACCACTTTTCTATATAAGGTCCTGTTAAATTCACTGCAAATATTTTAAGGGCATGCGTAAATATGTATAAGAAAAACATCTAAGACATTTTAAAAAATATACACGCTAGGTTTTTTTCATTTTCAAACAAACTTTTAATCAATTATGTGAACACATTGACTGACCCCGCCGCGTAGAGAGGATTCACTTACACGGCACGCACACTAACAACCAACCAATCACAGCCACCTTTTTTTGGCGCGTAATTTAAATTCATCGAAGTGTGTGTTTTTAGGACAAACAGGGTGCACTTTTTTCGTTTTGTATTTTTTAGTTAAATGCAATTTTCTAGAAAACTAGCGTGTAGATTTCTTTAAAAATTTGCCTAGTACATGCTTATATTTTATTTGATCTGCCTCAAAATATTTGCTGTGAATTTAATAGGACCTTATATATTCTAGTGTTTTTGCTACGTGCGTAGGCGCGTAGCCGTAACAGGGTTTACAAGGTTCTACAGTGCTACGATAATCTTGCTACATAAAGTATCCTGGATTTAATGGAGAAGGGTGATGTTATCAAGTGGCAAGAGGACTTCAGGAGAAACTTAGTCTTGCTATTGAAGCGCATATTTGTGAAAGTACTGCTACTTATTATCACGTCTATAGCAGTCCGCAGCTAAAGATAGGCCTCCCAGGGTATGCCAGGGTATCTCCTGTTTTCGCCATCTAGTCCCCACTATAAGTCATCGCCTTCTATAAATGCCAGTAAAAAGAGATCGCTACGTGCGTAGCCGTAGCAAGGTCTACACTGCTACGCTGCTATTTAACAAACGTACATAAATCACGCCTATGTTTCTTGCGGGGTAGGCAGAGCGTAAATAACTGTAAAAACGTCCATTTACACCACGTTTGATAAAAGTTTGAGAGTCAGAAGACTGTGTACCTATTACCATAGTAACAGGTTGTCAAAACTGCAAAACATATCAGCCTCAAATCCCTTAATCACTTCTTACGCTCTCTCGAAAGATATGGGCTGATACTATTCTAAACCGGCATCACACGGCACTCTAAACCTACGCTACTTTTTAACAAAACTTACTCTACGTAAGCTACTGTTTAGGCCGTGTGGTGCCGGCAGAGTAGAATAGCACCACCCCCTCTTCCCGTGGGGGTTGTAAGAGGCGACCGAGGGATAAACCTCGACCTAAACAGCCAGGGCCAACCGTATGGGGGACAATGATCCACCATTAAAGAATTTCCAAGGAGGGTTGACGTCTAGTAGGCGGCTGGTCGTAAAATCAGCTAAATCCTTTTGACGATTTTGTGTTCAACGAAACGTGTTGCGCCGACCCCAAGTAATTAGGATAATGGCAGAAGGTGATGATGATGACAATAGGTACTTAACATGTGATGGAAAGGCAGTGCATCTGGCAGTGCAATTTTGAACATACAATCTAAACTACTATCAGCCAGTTTTAGGTCAAACGTACCATTGCAAAACTAGTTTATTCCAAGGTTTTAGTAATATTTAGTCTTAGAAAATCTGTATGGAAACGTCGGTAAAACTTGATAAACAGCAACATTTTTGACTGACTGGACCTAGTTAGCAACCGGTATGTTAACCCTATATGTATAATATTCTGTACTTTATGAGATCAATAATATGATATTTATTAGAAGAGATCCTTATTTTTTTACCGTTTAACACCATCTTATGACTTTATGATATTCAGTATATTATTTATCATTATCAGTCATAATTTTTTTTTCCACAGAAATATGTACGTACATTTTAGAAGCTCTAGTAAAATTATTTTTTTAAATCAGTTACTAAACACTAAACGGTAAAATCATCAGTACAGGTCTTATTTTAAACATGGTCATAGAATTAAACAATAAATAAATAAATATAATATTAATCACTTATTTACACCTCATACCTTTATGATTCAGTCTCACAATGCATTCCTACGTCTATTCGTTATCTGTAACAATAAAAAGTTTTTTTAACTAAAAAGTCAGGGAATTATTTATAAAAATTATGTATGCTATAGTCCCGCTATGCTCGGATTTTTAAATACACCGAAAAATGGAAAGACTGTTTATTTTGTTGTATAAGAGTCTACATCAAGTACTCCAGATACTCGATGTCCATAGTCAGCAGAAGCGGCCCATGGGCACATCCAAGAATATCGGTTAAACCACAGGTTAAACAATTTGGCCACAAAACAGTTTTTTTAACGGTCAATTCAGTGGTTTCCTCGCTTATAAATGAGGGTAGATTTGAGTTAGTTTTCGAAGGGTAGGTTAGAGTAAACCCGAATGCCTTTGAATTTTTGGACGCTACATCATATCCTTTTTTAGATCAGTTATAAAATCGGTTTTTCAGTTCCTCTACTCACGCAAGTCAAATGCAAACCGAATCTTACCAGTAAGCCTCTGTTTTCTCCAGTGTTTGGCTGGCGGTGTCTGCGGTGTGGGCTTGTCCGCCTTGTCGTGTAGTATGTTCTTCAACGTCTCTACGTCCTTCACTCGCAGCGGAGCCACGTCGAGCGGCCGGGGCGCAGGCTCCTCCTGACATATAAGAATAAGTTGATATAATAATAAAACGTGTGGACCGGCTTAGATTGCCGTGTGGTTTATCACCCCATTTTCTTTCCCGTGGATGACGTAAGTAAGGGATTTAAGAGTTGATGTGTATTGCAATTTTAGGCGACATGCTTACAAGCTGTCTCTATGGGGATAGACAGTCTTCTGAATGACTCTCCGGCTGTAACTTGAACCTGGAACCGAATGGTTCCGTCCCAATGCTCTGCCAACTGACCGACCCTTGTCTCTTGGTTGATAAAATAGGTTGGTTGGGTTGTTTGGGTTATTCAAATCGGTTGGTTGAATGGATGATTAGGTTGGTTGAATAATAATAATAATAATAGATGACATAATAGTACGTACCTTAGAATGTGGGTAGAGTTTCTCTAGCTCGAATATTTCACTGGTATCTATCTACACTATCTATACAGTCCAGCAAAAAAGAGTAGAAATTAAATAAAATGGAACTAAAAAAAAAACATACTAAATTGTTGCCATTCATAGCCAATGTTGCCATTTAATTCTGAAATTTCATACAAAGTGGCGCCTCATTTTTGTCTACTCTTTTTGCTGCACTGTAGGTGGCAGATTGACTTTCTGCCCGCAAAGAGAGTTGGCCTTCCTTTTCTTATGTAATTATTCTCAATAATAGACGACATAATAATGCGTACCTTAGAATGTGGGTACAGTTTCTCTAGTTCGAATATTTTGCTGGCATCTATAGATGGCAGATTGACTTTCTGCCCGCAAAGAGAGTTGGCTTTTTCTTAAGTAATTATTCTCAATAATAGACGGCATAATAATGCGTGCCTTAGACTGTGGGTACAGTTTGATTAGCTCGACTATTCTTATGGTATCTATGGACAAAAGGTTGACTTTTTGCCCGCAGAGAGAGTCAGCCTACCTTATCTAATGAACGGGACTCATAATAATAGACGACATAATAATGCGTACCTTAGAATGTGGGTAAAGTTTCTCTAGCTCGAATATTTTGCTGGTATCTATGGGCGGCAGATTGACTTTCTGCCCGCAAAGAGAGTTGGCCTTCCGTATCTTGTGAACGTAAGGGTGACTGGACTAGGCACCTTGCGTTCTTGCGCTGTTGTACCTGAAATGTAGAAAAAAATGTTAATTCATAGACGTTTGGCGACTCAGTGGTCTATATACGAAAATCTAGGTGAAAATTACAACTTGAATTTAATTCTGCGATTTATGCAAACATTTTTGTTATAACAAAATATGTTCAGCCTACCCAAACTGACTGGGATAAGGGTGGAAGGAAGATGATGATGATTCATGCAAAAGTAATTTCTACGAATACGCTCAACGCTGTTATAAACGGGTAGGAGAAGAGTTAAATTCCAGCTGTAAATACCGTGACCCATTTTTATTTTATTGGGGTGTTACTAAGAATAAAAAAATGACCTTATTATATATATTGACATTTTACTTACCGACAATAACACTTTGCCTCGCGGTGTTAGCTTCAATAATTTTTGACTTTTCTATGGCTGGTTTTTCATTGATTCTCTCTATCATTGGCTCTTTCTCTTTGACTTGTGTATCTTTAGGTATTTTCTTCTCTATGGCAGGTTCTTTACTGTCTATGGTCTGTTCGTTGTCTATGGTTTTTCACCAGTTTCTCCTCAGTGTAGAGGTGTTTTTGTATGAAGTCGTCTGGTAACGGTGGTAGTGGATTTAGGACCTCTAATTTAGCTTTTTCTCGGACCTCGTCTTTTTCGACTACAGTCGCTGTTACTGTGCCGTTCTGTAAGTGAAATGACGTTATATTTGAATAATAAAGTAAAGATAGTTTCAGATAAAACAGTTAAGGCGCGTATTCATTTGGCATTGTGTATATGCAAAAGCTGCGCAGCTTTTCTTGCCAAGCGCTAATATTGCTAAACAACGTATCTAAACAAACAGCGTCCACACTAGTTCAAATATTGCAGATACAATGTTTATAAACATGGAAATCCGGCAACACACGGGAAATTGCAAAGTGTGTTGCGATACATTCGCGTGAATTAGTTGTTAGACAAAGCTGCAAAGACAAAGTTGTGCGTCAATGTTGCCGAATGAATGCCTACTTTGAAACATTTTTTCTTTGAATGCCAAATTTTAAAACACTTCTCGTGTTAGGTATAAAATTTTTGGAAAACTTGCATTTTTCACCGCAGGCAGGATATGAACCTGCGACCTTCAGCATCTGTACTGCCAACGCCACTACCAACTGGGCTACCACGGTTCCAAACTGGGTTCAAATCTTGCCTGCAGTGGAAAATTTGCAATTTAAAAAAAATATTCTTTGTCTAAGCGGAGTACTTACAAGTCCGTTGGTGACAGGCCTGGGTTCCACGATGCCGTGCGTGTTGCGCAGATGTCTGTTCAAGTTGTCACTTATTTTACACTCAAACTACCTTGCGTGATATATGTCGTCTGGCCCGATGGCGTAGTGGATAGTACCCCTGCCTTCTACACCGAGGGTCGTGGGTTCAATTCCCACCAAACACAAATATTTGTAAAGTCAATTTTCAGATATTTGTGTTTTCTATGTATAATATGTATTAATTTACAAAAGAAGAATATATGTATTATATCAGTTGTCTAGTTCCCATAGTACAAGCTTTACTTAGTTTGGGACTAGATGGCGCTGTGTGTCTCGTCCAGGGATATTTACTTATTTATTTAAGTACTTACTTGTCCGTTGGTGACAGGCCTGGGTTCCACGATGCCGTGCGTGTTGCGCAGATGTCGGTTCAGGTTGTCGAGGCGACGAAACAGCCATTTATACCTACCCCACAAGTGATATAGGCGTGATGTATGTACTTACAAGTCCGTTGGTGACAGGCCTATTTATGCTTAAGCTACCCCGCAAGGGATATAGGCGTGGTATATGTACTTACAAGTCCGTTGGTGACAGGCCTGGGTTCCACGATGCCGTGCGTGTTGCGCAGATGTCTGTTCAGGTTGTCGAGGCGTCGGAACAGCCATTTATGCTTAGCCTACCCTACAAGGGATATAGGCGTGATGTATGTACTTACAAGTCCGTTGGTGACAGGCCTGGGTTCCACGATGCCGTGCGTGTTGCGCAGATGTCTGTTCAAGTAGTCGAGGCACTTCAAGTCGCGTATTTTACACTCAAACTACCATGCATGATATACTAGGTGAAATTTTACTAGTGACAGATAGCAAAACTCAAAACCGACTGGTGATAAGGACCAACTTTCCCAAGGAACATAGGTTGAAATGCGAAAATAAATTTGTACCTCCATAGTAATAGTAACTCAAATCAGCTGATCGGCAATTTTGTATGGGAGGTCCAAAATTTTTTTAATATATCAACCTATGTTCCTTAGGAAAGTTGTTCCTGTCACCAACCGGTTCTGAGTTTTCGCTATCGATCACTAGTAAAATTTCACCCTATATCCTTCCTATCCTTCTTCTGTACTTACAAGTCCGTTGGTAACAGGCCTGGGTTCCACGATGCCGTGTGTGTTGCGCAGATGTCTGTTCAGGTTGTCGAGGCGTCGGAACCGCCGTTTATGCTTAGCCTACCCCACAAGGGATATAGGCGTGATGTATGTACTTACAAGTCCGTTGGTGACAGGCCTGGGTTCCACGATGCTACGTTAGGTCAAGGTACTCATGAAACTGAACAACTTTGCCCATGGAACATAGATCAAATCCGAAAAAGATTTGGACCTCCCATACAAAATAGCTGATCAGCTGATTGATTTACTATGGAGGTCTAATTTTTACATATTTCGGCCCGTGTTCCGTGGGAAAGTTGTTCAGTTTAATGAGTATCTTGACCTCTTTTGGCTTGTTAAACCCTTTATGTTACTTCCTGTATAAAGCTCTATGTTTACTTCTATGTTTTTACTTACAAGTCCGTTGGTTACAGGCCTGGGTTCCACGATGCCGTGCGTGTTGCGCAGATAGGTTGTCGAGGCGACGAAACAGCCGTTTATGCTTAAACTACCCCGCAAGGGATATAGGCGTGATATATGTACTTACAAGTCCGTTGGTGACAGGCCTGGGTTCCACGATGCCGTGCGTGTTGCGCAGATGTCGGTTCAGGTTGTCGAGGGCTGCTTGCACTTTATGTCGCGTTTTTACACTCAAACTAACTTGCGTGATATACAGGAGTAATAGAAAGGGTATAACAAGCCGAAAGTAGGTCATGGTACCCATGAAATGAATAACTTTCCCCATGGAACATAGGTCAAAATACGAAAAGATTTGGACCTCCCAAACAAAATCGCTGTTCAGCTGATTGATCTACTATGGAGGTCTAATTTTTCATAATTCGGCGCATGTTCCAAGGGAAAGTAGTTCAGTTTCATGAGTGACCTCTTTTCGGCTTGTTATACCCATTATGTTACCCCCGGTATATGTACTTACAAGTCCGTTGGTGACAGGCCTGGGTTCCACGATGCCGTGCGTGTTGCGCAGATGTCTGTTCAGGTTGTCGAGGCGTCGGAACCGCCATAGATGCTTAAGCTACCCCGCAAGGGATATAGGCGTGATATATGTACTTACAAGTCCGTTGGTGACAGGCCTGGGTTCCACGATGCCGTGCGTGTTGCGCAGATGTCTGTTCAAGTTGTCGAGGCTACGGAACAGCCATTAATGCTTAGCCTACCCCGCAAGGGATATAGGCGTGATGTAGGTACTTACAAGTCCGTTGGTGACAGGCCTGGGTTCCTAGGCAGCTGATTGATTTACTATGGGAGGTCTAATTTATTTTCATATTTCAGCCCGTGTTCCATGGGGAAAGTTGTTCAGTTTCATGAGTATCTTGACCCTTTTCGGCTTGTTATACCCATTATGTTACCCCCGGTATATGTACTTACAAGTCCGTTGGTGACAGGCCTGGGTTCCACGATGCCGTGCGTGTTGCGCAGATGTCTGTTCAGGTTGTCGAGGCGGCGGAACAGCCCTTTACCTACCCCGCAAGGGATATAGGCGTGATGTATGTACTTACAAGTCCGTTGGAGACAGGCCTGGGTTCCACGATGCCGTGCGTGTTGCGCAGATGTCTGTTCAGGTTGTCGAGGCGACGGAACAGCCGTTTGCCTACCCCACAAGGGATATAGGCGTGATGTATGTACTTACAAGTCCGTTGGAGACAGGCCTGGGTTCCACGATGCCGTGCGTGTTGCGCAGATGTCTGTTCAGGTTGTCGAGGCACATAATAATGACTTTAACGGGTCTTATCGGACATTGTGAGTGTTGTGTGCCGGCCTAATGTGTAATGTTTACAAACAATTTAAATTATTAAGACAATATGTGGGTAGCAGAAAATCTAGTTGCCCACCGTCCTGATGACAACTGGCTGCTACTTCAGTCTGCTCGCGACCACGACTGGTGAAACCCAGTCGAAACGTCGAGTTTCCAGGTAAATCGCTTATTTACCTAAAAAACTATCGCGATAAGACCCGTTAAAGTCATTATTATGTGTGAAAGTAATCGCGAGTGCTTTAAAAGTTAGGTTGTCGAGGCGTCGGAACCGCCATTAATGCTTAGCCTACCCCGCAAGGGATATAGGCGTGATATATGATACTTACAAGTCCGTTGGTGACAGGCCTGGGTTCCACGATGCCGTGCGTGTTGCGCAGATGTCGGTTCAGGTTATCGAGGCGTGACAGCCGATGTGGCGCAGTGGTTAGTATGCCTGCCTGCCACGCAAAGGTTCCGGGTTCAATTCCCGGTGGGGTCACTCACAAAGTTGATATTTATCACTTTGTGAATTTGTTCCCAGTCTGGTTAGGACATTGCAGGCTGAACCACCTGATTGTCCGCAAGTAAAATGGTTCCGTGCTTCGGATGGGCACGTTAAGCCGTCGGTCCCGGTTGCTGTCTATGATGGCGGTCGTTACACAACCATGTCAGAGGCCTGCTACTTGTAGTAGGCGGTTGAAAAACTCTGACACCAGGGCTCATCGGGTCGTTGAACGACTCGGTGTCCCACACGAAAAAGAAAGATCGAGGCGTCGGAACAGCCGTTTACGCTTAAGCTACCCCGCAAGTGATATAGGCGTGATGTATGTACTTACAAGTCCGTTGGTGACAGGCCTGGGTTCCACGATGCCGTGCGTGTTGCGCAGATGTCGGTTCAGGTTGTCGAGGCGACGAAACAGCCATTAATGCTTAGCCTACCCCACAAGTGATATAGGCGTGATATATGTACTTACAAGTCCGTTGGTGACAGGCCTGGGTTCCACGATGCCATGTGTATTGCGCAGATGTCTGTTCAGGTTGTCGAGGCGACGGAACCGCGGCTGCTTGCACTTCATGTCGCGTATTTTACACTCGAACGGCTTGTCGTCTGCAAAATATTACGTTTGGTTAGACGAAAGTCAAAGCAGTTTCGTATACATCATAAGCAAATAATAGTAGTTTATGCAACTGCCTAATAATGAGAGGCTTTAGGATGAGAGTGTCTGTTTATCACACGAGGCGCAGCCGAGTGTGATAATAGTTTGACACGAGCATTCCAAAGCCTAATTATTTGCAGTTGCATACACTATTTTATCGACACTCTACAAGAAAAACTATGAAAAATAATTCAAACCTCCGCACTGCACTATGGCGATTGCAAGCCTATCTACTGAACCACCAACTTAACGACTTTTGTACATAAGTAACTTTTTAACTAAACGTTAAAATGGAGGCTCATAAAAACTGAACAACTTTTAAAATTAAATAGCATTTATCGGTGAATTTTTTATTCGAAAAATGATTTGAAGCAAAGATTTAATAATAAATAAGTCCTCATAATTTCAAGTGTCGCCCCGCCGCGGGTGACACTTGTTTTTTTTTCATTTGACTTACTGTTGGCCAGTGTCAAATTGGAACAGATTACAATTTGGTACGCGGGTCAATTCGTTTAATTTTTTTTCAAATACTAGAAATCGAGTTACTTTATGTAGCTGCCTGTAGTATGAAAGTTTTTTTTTAAAGGCTGTATATTCGTAATGCAGTTCATTACGTTCGTACTTTCGATTCTGTAAAACGAATATTACGAACTGAGTGTAGATAAAAAGAATTATAGCTCAGCCTGCATGCATTATTATTATAGTATAGGGAAAAAAGCCCACGTGCGCTCTTAATGTAGAAAGTAAAATGTCAAAAGTAGCAAAAACATCAAAAAATAAAATGTAAAATTCAAATCAATTATCCTTACCTTTGTGCACCTTCTCGTGCCTCCGCAGATCCTTTCCCGAGTGGAACGACTTCTGACAGCTGTCACACTGATGCTTGCGGCCACTCGCTACCAATGCCAAGGCATTTTGTGCAACCGCCACGGCACTTTGTACCACCGCCACTTCGGTACCCGCTTGCGATTCGGTGGACTGTGGTTGTGAAGCCAGCGGACGGGGTTTTACTGTCAAATAAAATACACATTTTTATCTAAACTATCTTCCCAGATTGCGCTGAATGAGTCCGATTAAATATTAGCCGCCATTTTCAAAAGTTACTACTTTGATACGGCCGCTTTTTTAAAGTTACCGCTTTGAAATGGAGGTCATTGTAAAGGTAACACTTTGCAATACCTGCCATTATTTAAAAGCTACCACTTTGAAAGGCCGATATTTTAAAAGCGACCACTTTGAAAGGCCGCTATTTTTAAAAGCTACCACTTTAAAAGGCCGCCATTTTTAAAAACTATCACTGTAAAGCCGCCACTTTTCCTTCTTTAAAAGCCACAACTTTTAAAGGCCGCCATTTTAAAACTACCACTTCAAAGGCCGCCTTTTCTAAAGCTACCACTTTGAAAGGCCGCCATTTTTCAAAGCTATTTTTAATGGTTTCTATTTTGAAAACTTAACAATCTGAAACGGATACTCCTCCCCAGTTCTGCTGTTTTTGTTTTTGATATGCTTCTTCAAGTTAGATGAGTCGAGGAATAGGCGAGCGCAGTGTAGACACATGTACAGTCTTTCCCTAGAATATAGAAGGGACTGGCGAGCGCAGTGTGAGGACAACTACTCACCAGTACTGCTGTGTTTGTTGGTGATATGCTTTTTCAGGTTAGAAGACTCTTAGAACAGGCGAGCGCAGTGTAGACACATGTACAGTCTTTCTCCAGAATGTAGGAGGGACTGGCGAGCGCAGTGTAGACACATGTACAGTCTTTCTCCACAATGTAGGAGGGACTGGCGAGCGCAGTGTAGACACATGTACAATTTCTCCACAATGTAGGAAGGACTGGCAAGCGCAGTGTAGACACATGTACAGTCTTTCTCCACAATGTAGGAGGGACTGGCGAGCGCAGTGTAGACACATGTACAGTCTTTCTCCTTAATGTAGGAGGGACTGGCGAGCGCAGTGTAGACACATGTACAGTCTTTCCATACAATGTAGGAGGGACTGGCGAGCGCAGTGTAGGCACATGTACAGTCTTTCTCCACAATGTAGGAGGAACTGGCGAGCGCAGTGTGAGGAGAACTACTCACCAGTGCTGCTGTGCTTTTTGTTGATATGTTTCTTCAGGTTAGATGAGTCGCGGAATAGGCGAGCGCAGTGTAGACACATGTACAGTCTTTCTCAACAATGTAGGAGGGACTGGCGAGCGCAGTGTAAAGAGAACTACTCACCAGTACTGCTGTGTTTGTTGTTGATATGCTTCTTTAGGTTAGAGGAGTCTCGGAATAGGCGAGCGCAGTGTAGACACATGTACAGTCTTTCTCCACAATGTAGGAGGGACTGGCGAGCGCAGTGTAAAGAGAACTACTCACCAGTACTGCTGTGTTTGTTGTTGATATGCTTTTTCAGGTTAGAAGACTCTTAGAACAGGCGAGCGCAGTGTAGACACATGTACAGTCTTTCTCCACAATGTAGGAGGGAATGGCGAGCGCAGTGTAGACACATGTACAGTCTTTCTCCAGAATGTAGGAGGGACTGGCGAACGCAGTGTAGACACATGTACAGTCTATCTCCAGAATGTAGGAGGGACTGGCGAGCGCAGTGTAGACACATGTACAGTCTATCTCCAGAATGTAGGAGGGACTGGCGAGCGCAGTGTAGACACATGTACAGTCTATCTCCAGAATGTAGGAGGGACTGGCGAGCGCAGTGTAGACACATGTACAGTCTATCTCCAGAATGTAGGAGGGACTGGCGAGCGCAGTGTAAAGAGAACTACTCACCAGTACTGCTGTGCTTGTTGTTGATATGCGGAATAGGCGAGCGCAGTGTAGACACATGTACAGTCTATCTCCAGAATGTAGGAGAGACTGGCGAGCGCAGTGTAGACACATGTACAGTCTTTCTCCACAATGTAGGAGGGACTGGCGAGCGCAGTGTAGACACATGTACAGTCTTTCTCCACAATGTAGGAGGGACTGGCGAGCGCAGTGTAAAGAGAACTACTCACCAGTACTGCTGTGAATCAGAATCAGAAGAAGAAGAAGTAGAAGAGTCGCGGAATAGGCGAGCGCAGTGTAGACACATGTACAGTCTTTCTGCAGAATGTAGGAGGGACTGGCGAGCGCAGTGTAGACACATGTACAGTCTTTCTCCACAATGTAGGAGGGACTGGCGAGCGCAGTGTAGACACATGTACAGTCTTTCTCCACAATGTAGGAGGGACTGGCGAGCGCAGTGTAAAGAGAACTACTCACCAGTACTGCTGTGAATCAGAATCAGAAGAAGAAGAAGTAGAAGAGTCGCGGAATAGGCGAGCGCAGTGTAGACACATGTACAGTCTTTCTGCAGAATGTAGGAGGGACTGGCGAGCGCAGTGTGAGGAGAACTACTCACCAGTGCTGCTGTGTTTGTTGTTGATATGCTTTTTCAGGTTAGACGAGTCGCGGAATAGGCGAGGCAGTGCGGACACATGTAGGGACGTTCCCGGAGTGTAGGAGTCCGTGCTTGCGGAGGAGCAAGCGTTGTTAAACGCTTTGCCGCACTCTTTACATGCGTATTTCTTTTCCTCTGAAAATGTTATTAGTTAAATCAATACATAGTTAACATAGTATAAAATGCCAGTCGCTTTTTGTCTGTCTGTCGTGGAATTCGCTTACTCCTCGTAAAACACGCAATGGATTTTATGCAGTTTTGTTTTTATTTATTTATTTTATTTTATTTTGATAGGAAAACCAACAGCTAACAAACAGTATACTTAAAAAAGCTATAGAAACAGGCAGCCAATTAAATTATTAAATTATAGATAGAGAGATTCAAGAGCCAGGTTTATATGTATAAAACAATACTGGGAAAATGCCCTTTTCCCGCGGGAAAATGCCCTTTTCCCGCGGGAAAATGAGTTGCAACGGGTGAAACCTTTGAATTTAGTAATAACCTTTCTTTACTTACTAGTGTGTATCACCAGCTTGTGTCTCTGCAGTTTGGACTTCTGTATGAAGCTGGCGTCGCAGATTTCGCAGATGTAGCGACCTCTGCAGTTGGTGGGGTGTTTGCTCTGCATATGGGCCGCTAGTTAGTAATAATTTACTTACTAGTGTGTATCACCAGCTTGTGTCTCTGCAGTTTGGACTTCTGTATGAAGCTGGCGTCACAGATTTCGCAGATGTAGCGACCTCTGCAGTTGGTGGGGTGCTTGCTCTGCATGTGGTAGTTGTAGTGGGAGCGGGTCGCGAACCTCTACAATAATTAAGTGGTAATGGTAATGGTTATACGGGCAGTAATGGTTATATGGGCTTTTTCCGCAACTCGACGTCTACATGCGCCTATTTTGCGTGTAATTTAGTGGTAATAATAAAGGGTAAACCAGTAATTAAGATTTTGGTATTGAATTAATTGGCAGTATTTTTCTGACAGTAATTTAAAAAAAAAACCATTTCATGACAGGAAATTCAGTCAGGCATGCCAAACTCACTCTTGGTTTGTAAGCAGTTTGTAAGACAAGAAAATAGCACAATTTTCACCGCAGGCTGGATTTTAACCAGCGACCTTCGCCATCTGTACTGGCAATACCTTTACCATCTGGACTACAGTGGCTCACTCCAAGCAAGCAAAAATTCTATACCTAACACTGGAAGTGTTTTAAATTTGGGTATTCAAGGAAAGAGCACAATCAATGGTTGTTTGAGAACACTTTGAGAACATAAGTAAAATAAATACAAAATGTAAGACAGAAAAAGTTGCATATGTTAAAGTATGTTGAAGAAAACACAGGCCAGAATCAAGGCCAGTCTTTGCAGATTTGAAACATAAAGCCTCAAATCTATACCCACCTTTTTACACTCTCGGCACTCAAAAGGCTTCTTCTCTCCATTGCAGTAAGCATGGTATGTGACCTGACTCCGTGCACTGAACTTCCTTCTGCACAGAGTGCACAAGTAGCATTCCCTTTTACCATCTGGAGAAGAATAATAAATATAGATTATTTGAAGAGTACACTGATATTAAATAGAATGCATGAATGAAATCTTGTTATGAAAAGAGAACATATTTAGAATAATATTGACCAATAAATTCTACAATAATTTGATTCAATTTTTACATTCACACAAAATACATTAATTAATAAGTTTATGGTACTTTTTACCCACGACGGAACGGAGACGGTATATGTGTTTGGGGTGAGAGAATGTGTGTGTGTTTGTGCAAACCTATGTTACCAAATATCTCCCAAACCACTGGTTCTTCTTTTTAAACAAATATATTAAATTACATTATTTGCATTTTATTTCCTATATCTCTTTAAGGGAGATCGTTTCTGACCGCGCTCGGGTTCGGACGTGCCCACAGCTGCGGAGAAAACGGTCCGCTCTTTCTTAAAATTTCTATAGTTTTAGTGCCACATATTGTTCTCGCCGCCCGCCACCGCGCGTCGGGTTGAGGCTAGCAGAGCAAAAGTGTATAGCAGTGTTGCCGCTTAGGAAAATAGAAAGTCCCCAGACATGAGCACAAAAGTCGCTAGATTTGGCAAAAAAATGATTAAAAATATCCGCTAGAAGTCGCTAGAATTTCAAATAGTGGAAATAAAAAAATATGTAAATAAAAAAGCTTTTTTCAAATTCAATACTTATTTACTACTCAAATCAAGCTCGCAAAAAATAAACAGGTTTTTCTGCAAAATGAAAGAACTTGGAATGAACGATGATTAAAAAGAAATAGCTATACTTGTTGCAGCCATGGGAGAGAGTGAGACGCATCCAGCCACGATATAAAACATCATTCGTGGGGGAATTCCCGAAACTCCCCGCCCGATCGGTTTTTCATCCCTTTCGAAAGTGAAAGGACTTCCGGTACCAAAACTATTCAGCATGCATAGTTTTTCCAGTAAAAAATGATTATTTTCTACTCAAGTATAAATGTCGCCAGAAGTCGCTAAAAATATTCTAGCGACTTTTTTGAAAAGAAATGTCGCTAAGCATATGAAAAATCCGCTAGATTTAGCGACAAAGTCGCTAAAACGGCAACACTGGTGTATAGTGCGCGAACTATAAAAAATACATCTACAAAGTTAAAACCGCGAATCCAGCCCAATTTCGTGCAAGCGTGCACCCATACTTCGCGTTTGATATCAGTGTATAGTGCGCGATCAATAATAGTTCATACGTAAAATTAAACCGCGAACCCACCCCAAACGTGTGCAAGCGGGTCTCTATCTACCGTGTTTGATATCAGTGTATAGTGCGCGATTAATATCTAATAGTTCATACGCAATCTCAATCGAAACAGCACATAGCAGGGAGTGCGTAGCGTCATCAGAAAGAAGCCTAACGCCTACCGCCAGAACCTGACAACATCCTCGTTCCTTCTCAAGCTACGACTTCAACTCAACGGCGACAACCAGACCCGGTGAGCCCGTTCCAGTTAAATGATATACCTACCTTTTTCCTCTCATAAAAACAGGCTACACACCACCAGGACAGCCAGAGAAGCCAGCCGCCGGAGCCATTTTTTCACGGGTTCTTTAATCAAGATACCACAATCCGGACGCCTCAATATCCTCAGGACACAGGGCTCCTTCTATTAGTCTAAACCCAGCAAAAATAGTTTCTCTTAATCTAATGTAATAGGCAACAGTAAGCACATCGTGCGCCATTCGGACACCCCCATACCAAATAACGTCTTTCAAACTACGAACTTCCACCAACAATATAAAACAAACCTAGCTTATACAGACTGGAACACTAGACATACGGGTAAAACCTAAATCAAGACATATAAATATACCGTATACTAACATCGCAGTAAAACGAAGACACAAAAGTTATCTTTCAACCTGACATCCAACAAACAAAATAATTCTTTCCTAAAACAATAATACCCATATACCTATCTCCATACCAACCCCGACCTACCAAACTTTCGTCTCGGTATGGTCTCGGCAATATAGTCACACATTTTACAAACGAATACAAAAGACAACAGATTTATGACCCCAACACTGTGGGAACACGGAATTCGGAGCCATAGAAAACTAAAACCCTTCCATAAAAATCCCGTTTACACCGCTCACTAATTTCTCCTTACTCCATTACGTAAGAATTGCCCAACAATTACCCGGACCGAAACACCCCCCGAACTGCTAAACAGATTTCTTCACATCTGGCAAATACAAATAAATTATAAACAATAGCAAAAATAACAAAAGTCACAAAAAACAAACGAAACGAACGACCATACTCATAAAATTGAATTCTGAACAATTGACAAAAATCTTTGTTACCACACGAAGCAAGACACTCCAGCTGCAACTAATAAAAACAGTACCCGTTGGAAATTGCCTATACCATTTAATTGCACAATAGATGAATGAATTATTCGGCCTAACGTTCAGCCACCAAATAAGGTGGTAAAAATGTTATACGTTATACATGAATATACTACCTACGGACTAGTTACCTACGGGTAGTATTTAAACGCATATCAAAAAATATCCTTTGTCTATGCAACAAGATTCCAAATTCCCATCAAAATTACTGATTGCACAGCAAAATATTCAACTCAAAATATCACTAAACACACTACAATTTATTTTCGCAGCGTACAGCGATTTTTCCTAAAGCAAAAGCTTTTTCATCAATGCACTGCTAATAATCTTAATGCACAGTATACCTGTTAACTCTTTTTCTTTTAAATATAGCTTCTATTTTTGTATTATTTACAGCAGTTTTTATTAGAGATGAACCATCATCGTTAATCATACATATCGATAATCATATTTTAAATTGATGGCGCGCATAGCGTGTCGTTTCTGGCACATCGCCGGCCGCTGCCGCGGCACGCTCGCTCCGCTCGCTCGGCTCGTGCGTTTTGGTCAAAGTTCTAACCTAACCTAACCTAACCTGGCGCTTTCCGCGCCAGGTTCGGTTAGGCTATACCTAACGGACCTTTGAACTTATGTTTACTTACGTATGTTTACTGGTTAATATGCGACTGGGATAGTTATTTTGCTATGAAATATGGAAAATTTGCTGTGCAGTCAGTATTCATGCTATGTATGTAGCATTTTTGTACAAAAATAAATTTATCTGTATTGCATTATGAGGAAAAAAGTTATGTCATATTGATGTAAAATTTCGAATTATCTGCAGTTTATGTTTTGTTAAACATTTAGTTTATTTGTAGTGAAGTAAGATATTTGATGTAAAAAAATATATAAATGATGAATATGTATTGATATGCGATTATTTATTTGATATGCAATTTATAATATCCCGTTACCTACGGACGCCATCATCTACACCCAGCGACGTGTATGTTCTACAGTTACCTACGGACGCCATCGTCTGCACCCAGCGACGTGTATGTTCTACAGTTACCTACGGACGCCATCGTCTGCACCCAGCGACGTGTATGTTCTACAGTTACCTACGGACGCCATCGTCTGCACCCAGCGACGTGTATGTTCTACAGTTACCTACGGACGCCATCGTCTGCACCCAGCGACGTGTATGTTCTACAGTTACCTACGGACGCCATCATCTGCACCCAGCGACGTGTATGTTCTACAGTTACCTACGGACGCCATCGTCTGCACCCAGCGACGTGTATGTTCTACAGTTACCTACGGACGCCATCGTCTGCACCCAGCGACGTGTATGTTCTACAGTTACCTACGGACGCCATCGTCTGCACCCAGCGACGTGTATGTTCTACAGTTACCTACGGACGCCATCGTCTGCACCCAGCGACGTGAATGTTATACGTGAATGTTCTACATTTATCTACGGACACCATTGTCTGCACCCAGCGGCGTGAATGTTATACGTGAATGTTCTACAATTATCTACGGACACCATCGTCTGCACCCAGCGACGTGAATGTTATACGTGAATGTTCTACAATTGTCTACGGACACCATCGTCTGCACCCAGCGACGTGAATGTTCTGCAGTAGCCTACGGACGCCGTCGTAAGCATGCGACACCAAGCTTCCTGAATTATCTACGGGACGCCCAAACCACTCCAACACCGGCCGACATGGACGTCTCGAAGATCATCAACGCTCATTCCTTCGTCGAATATCCCGTCTTCCCCTATTCCTACTCTGGCTACACCGGACGGCGGGTCGGATCTGATCGTTGGGCTGCAGTCCTTCGATCTCCTCTCCCTCATCCTTGAGCGTGTCTCTCCCTAAAATATTGCGCCCCCTGGTTTACCCGGCTTGCCCGGGTCAGGCTTGCTCCTGGCTGGGTGGGTGCTCATCATCATCATCATCATCTTTATTTCCTATATCTCTTTAAATATTTTATTTATCATATTTTTTGTTTTGTTAGAATTATAATAAAATCTAAGTACTATTTAAAAGGAAAGCAAGAAATCCTTTAGTTTCAAGGGATTTTTTGATATTCAAGATATGCTCTTCACAACTTTGATTTACAATACAGCAACAGTAAATCAGATTTAAATTAAAATTAAGGCTGCATACAGTAAGTGAATTACCTTTTTCAGTGATAATATGCTCAGTAGATGGCTTAACTTTTCTCTTCTCACTTTCGTGATCTTCTCTCTGATATTCCTCAACTGTTTCTGCAGTTTCTGCTAAATCTGACTGACTGTTTGACTCCAAACTATCATCTGCATTGTCCACACATTCTGCCCGTTCAAGTTTTGCTTTCTTACGCTCAGGTTCTAATTTCAGAGCATCAGAATCTGGCACCTTACCAGCAACTTCTTTTATCTGCTTGACTGCCCCTCCTGCCTTCTGGCAAGCATTACAACCAGACACCTCTTGAAGTAAACATTGCATACACTTCACATGGCCACAGCTTTCCGTAACCAGACGGTTGTCTGTCCCGTTCACTGCGTTTTTATTGCTGCAGTTTACACAAACTTTGGAATCCATAGCGCAATAACAAACTTCTAGGTTATAACGTGAGAATATTTTTCCTGGAGCGAGAACTCTTCAGCGTATATTAAGTAAAGCACTTGACCGTGGAACTGGACTAGTCAATACACACAAAATAATTAAATTTCGACCAAAATATTTTCAAAGATCCATCCTCAAAGCAAACCATTACAATACGTTCAAAATGTTAAATACAATACAAGACAGTAACTTAAATAATGTATTTTTGTTAAATATTGCAAGATACAGCAAGATTGAATATCTTGATAAAATCGATAAAATATTTCATCAAAATAAAATTTGCATGATTTTATCAGAACTACTGCTAATTAGACGAAAAATTTAAATTCTTATCATGAGTTACTCAAAAACTTATCGACCTATTCATACTTTCGGAACGAAACCGAGACGCCGAGTTGACAATACGTGCGTTTCGTTTTTCTAAAATAATCTTTTGTTTTTCATAGATGTTGATTTTTGGTATATATTTTTTATCATGTAAACTGATTCACACGAAAACTCTTCACATTTAAAATATTTTGGTTATGCAGATGACAAAATTATTGCCCAAAACATCGAGATAAATAGAAAGTCATGCCAGGAACGCAAATCGTCATGCGAAACAAAACGCCACACAGAGTGCTATGGCGCAAAAAAAAAAATTGTCTATGGGCACTGCAAATGTCAGTTGTCATTGTCAATTTGTCATTGGATTTTTAATTTCGTTTCATACGCCTGGAAGCGTTTTTTTACTGAAAATAAATAGTTATTAGTTTTGTAAATATAAATCCATCATGGTGAGTAAATAGTACAGTTTATTCTTCCCGGACGAGCATCAATAAGTTGTGTAATCGAACCGCTTATGACGTACAGTGTTAGTTTGGACCATGTAACCTCAAAAATGCAATTTGTTTTCAGGATGTCTTTCTAATGATTAGGCGAAAAAAACTAACCATCTTCACAGATGCAAAGGACACAACAACCGTGCTAGAACTGAAGAAAATGATAGAGGGTGAGTAGCTGCTGTGTGTCTGGCGGAAAAATCTATTTTTACTCATGAAACAAAGTCGCGGGTGGGCGCATATTTTGTTGTTATTTGCGATGTTATTGCACTCGGTTTATGAGCTGCAGTCTTGCGAATCTTCCCTCAAATAAATGCCTGCTGTAAAAGCATTCTGAGAGGGCTTCAATGTTGATAATGGAGTAAGTAACATCATGATACCACATCACTGTAATCATTTTTTATTTGGATATGTTTACCTTGAAACTGCACTGGATGTTGTAATTTCAGCCTGTATGTGGACTTATATGGCACAACAAGCAGCACATATTTTTGGATGCTGTGTAGTATATTGAAACATTCTTAAAAATACTGCTGTTATTGTTACAGGGTTTTGAACATGTCAATAAAATAATTTCTAAAATATACTTGTTCATTGCATGGGTGGGAAGTTTAAAGAAGATTTAACAAATACATCTAATTGTTTACTTTCAAATTATTTTCTTATGCCAAATCTGTTTTTTCAGTTTATTTGTTGGCAGAATGTTAATTTAGAAAGTGGGATACCCCTGAGTTTCATAGTACAGGTGATGTCATACAGTTCAAAAACATTAAAAAAATAAACCTTCATTTTATATTGTCCAGGTATTTTGAAGGTGCCTCCAGGCAGCCAGATGTTGTTTAACAAGGACAGTACACTGATGGAAGATGACAAGACCCTCGCTGAATACGGACTCACATCGGCTACTGCTAAAGCTCAATGCCCGGCGCCCATTGGACTGGCTCTAAGGTACGTTGACATTTTGTTGCAGGAACACTGTACAAACGCAGGAAGATGATGAATCTACAGTCAATGCCAGACTAGGCAAGAGAATTTGGATTGTAGAACATTATTATGCTGTCCACATGAGACACGCATTTGCAGATCAAGTTTCAGACCGAAGTGAGTTTCATTGTGCAATCAGATATTGCTGAATATATATTTCACTGAATATTCAGCCAAATATAAAAGAAAATATGATTATTTGGTAGGACCATCTCATTACAACTTTCAAGAATAATTATGTACCACTCAGTGATTATGTCACTGCAACTGCAAACTTCTGCATTGAAACTGATGATTTGATATGACTGAACAACTTTCCTACTAGTGCTAATTAACATGAGTAATACTTAAATTATTAAAATAGCCATTAAATTCAAAATAAACTCCTTTTGCTAACATATTTTGAACAGGCTTGACTGTATTCCAGCATATGTTTTTCTTAAGAAATTATTCAGTTTGATTGGTTTATTTTGTCCTACAAAACAATGCCAACCCTTTCCTTAGACCATGTCTAGCTTCTTAGTAGTAGATAATCTAAATAATACTCTTTTATAGCTGTAGAATGGATTCTCCTAAGTGTGTTGTTTAGTAGTTCTTTATAAAATGTTCTGATCAATAGAATTGAACATAGATAGAGAAATTCAAAATTAATTTCAATTTAATTTTAATCAGTGATTAAAGTCCATTCTCAATAAAAGTAAGAACTTGATAAGATATAAATAATGTAAAAGTATTAGTCAAATCAGCACAAAATATATGGCTCATAAATCTATCTTGCATTGCAAAGTCACCTTCAAGGTAAAAAGTGTGCATTTGTCTAAAAAATTGGCAATGCTTGGTATTCATATAAAACATAGTTGACTTAAACAGATTTTTGTCGTAATTTTTGTCACCTTATTAGAACTAAAACTATAAGATAAACTGACGGGTTTTTACTCATGATAAGTTTTTATTAAGTTTCCTTTAAAATCAAGTGTTACTTTATTATTATGAACTATCAAAAAGTTACGCGATCAGAATTAGAACCCATGGCTTTCGACAAACTGTGCGTACGCTTTTAGCTTTTATGGATTCTAGCGCCTAGTCGATTCTTTCGCTTAAATTCCGTCAGGACCGGCGCAGATGTTCGTTATAAATAGGAAAATAGTCGCGTCCGGATAACGTGAGCAGCCTCGCATACTCACCCCCGTGCGAGGCCAACGCTCACGCTCGGACGAGGCAAAAGGCGCGTCCACGCTAAGCGAGGCTGCCCGGGCGGGTGCTTATTGCCTCGCGCGGCAATCGACCAAAACAACGCATGCTCGTGCTCGGGCGAGCCAAAATCAACGCGCCTCAGAAAGTATATTAATTTATTAAGCGTCCAAATATTGTATTTTTCCCAAACATGCTAGGAAATATGACAATTTCTTTCAAGAACACAATCCAGAAAGTTTGACATTGTCTGTGATTTCGTAATTTCTGAACGATTTCTTTTTTACACACCAGCAATGGATTCCAATACAACTTTTCTGGCGCGATATCGAAATCGTTCAGAAATTACAAAATAAAAAAAGAATAACTCCTAATCCACATCTTGACTTAGTAATCAGTAAAATAACTTTTTATATCAAATTACTATAAAATAAATTAAAATCTTTATAATTTCCTAGCATTTTTTTGAGAAAAGCACTATGTAAGCCTCGGGGAAAATGACTTTGCCAGACTCGTATTTTTAAAGTCCTCGCCTGCGGCTCGGACTTCAAACTCTACTCTACTCTTCCCGTCCTCGTCAACAACCTACTATTTTGTTGCAGGAAGGAAACTGGCGAATTCGAGGCTCTGGACCTGACCCCGTACTCGTCGCCGCCGGACCTGCCCGATGTCATGAAGTCGCAGGAGACCAATGGACAGGAACAGGTTAGTAGCAGCTGTGTGAGACAAGGAGTTGACAAACGACCCAATGGACACTACACCAGTGTCAGAGTTATTAAATTACCTAAGGCTTTTGACAAGATATCTTAGTTATCTTTACATCTTGAAAGCAGATGTGGCGCGGTAGTTAGTACGACTGCCTGCGACGCAGAAGGTTCCGAGTTCAATTTCCGGTGGGGTCTCTCACAAAGTTGATATTTATCACTTTGCGAATTGGTCCCAGTCTGGTTAAGACATTGCAGGCTGAAACACCTGATTGTCGTGAAAGCAAGAAGGGTCCGTGCTATTTCCACATCCACACTCTCTCTCTTCGTGTGGGACACCGAGTCGTTCAACGACATTGACCGCGCGGATAACGCATGCCTCGCGCGGCGGTGAGCAGGCGAGGCTGACAGTATCAGCCCTATCTGGGCGCGGCTATTGTCTTTTTTTGTGGACCTATGTTTTGATCATTAATTGCCAGACAATTAATGAGTGCTATGGAGTGATGCTGATACAGGTGTGGTACAGAAGGTACAGAACTCTCTATTGATTCTAACTTGTTGCATTTCCAGATGGATCAGCACTAAGCGTCGCGTCGGTACGGATTCTGCATCTCGCGGGCGCGCCCCGGTTCTATGCCGGGGCCTCTAAATTCCGCGCCCAAACTTTCTTATTCTTTGCATAACAACTTATTTTGTTATACATTTTTATCAGAGTTTGCTCCATCAATTATTAAATGAATCACGTTCGCGTAAAGTATTGATAATTTTGTTAAGATTTTGTTAGTGACTTTGACACGTCTTCTTAAGTAATTTAGTGCCAAATTATAGAAAATTAAACTTTATTTAATCCAATAATAATGTAATAACCTCAAAGTATTATACCCCTAAACAATTATATTTTCTGATCCAAAAATAAGTCAATTTTAAATACCATAGAAAAATCTTTTACGCAAACGTGATTCATCATTATTCAATCGTTTATATTTTATTTTGTGATGCTTATTACGAGGAGAATATCGTTTAATAATCCTAACTAAAAACTAAATTAGTATCGCTGTGTTTTGAATCCTAGAACTTTAGGGCCTCTAAGCCCTTATAATTAGTGGATCTAATTATCTAGTATCACTATTATTGGCAAGGAATTCGGTATTTATTTCAATATATTCTCCTCACACTTCTCAATGTAAAACAACGAAGTTTATTTAATCAAATTCCTTGCCAAGATCTAAATGAATTTCACTGTCAATCCTTCGTGGCTTCTTAGACTTAATATCAAATGAAGCAATCGGTTTTGGATAATTATTTAAATATTGACAAATTCGTCGTTTCGCAGGTCAGAAATAAGTGGACCGTTCTTGAATTATCTTCGATAAAGAAAAGTAATCTAGAGAGCCTTATAGTTAATTTGAAAATTGTACGCCAACGTCATAAGTCCACTTTTTTCTGCGCGCATAACAATCTAAATGAATTTGTGCCTGTAATTTTTGCACTAAAACACTAACGATCATTTAGCTAATTTGTATGGCGGTGCAGTTTTAAACATTATTGAATAACCTTTGGAAGATAAGTCTCGATAATAAGATGTTTGTTGCGAGTTTGTAGGTTCAAATGTCCTTTACATTTTGTAAGCCTGAGAATCTAAGGCGTCGATTAAAAATTCGCAGTCCTAATAAATATATCTGAATAAAAACATTGCCAGTAAAATCGGTGTTATCAAAATGACATTGTTCGTCAAAAGTTAACATTGATCAACGAAAGTTGACATTGTTCGGCGAAAGTTAACGTTGTACGGCAAAAGAGGACAATGTTAGACCATTTAAACTGTGTGTTTTGAGACACAGGCCTGCGCCATTTATTAACAATAATTTAAAATATTCATACCTACACGAATTGTAATTGCATTTGTTCTTAAAAACAAACTATTTGAACCTACAGCTGCAACGTTTTCATCGCTTCACGCTTTACCATTTTCATCATTAAAATCACTTATCTGTCTCTTCATAGGGACATTATACTATTATCATTCACACTATACCGTGTATATTCTGTATATTACGTCCTTTGAGACGTTATGTAAAAAAGTATATCTTTTTTATAGAAACATGTTTCTCGTAGATCTGTTTTTGATGGGAAATTAAGGGTACACTCAAAACGGTTTATTTTTGTCTTATGAAGTAGTCTTAAGCACTTATCCGATTACGAAACGAAAATATACTATAGTGTAGTGTAGGTACGATAATATTTTTTGCGTTATCTTTGTGTTATTATACTGTGTAGGATTATGTATTATTCATACATAACTTCATACATACATAACATAGAAATCCTGCCTGCATTTTTATACTGCAATTATTTGAATTACCTGTTATGATTAATTACTATAACATTCTAGCACATATGACAAAACAATACAGATCAAAAATAAATAACTATTCACTGTTTACCTGATTCCCATCAAAAACATTATTGATGTATGTTTGATGTGTTGATTTCGTGGGTAGATGTACTATTATTACAGGAGTCTCTTAAATTATAAAAATAAAATATATGTAACGTAAATATACCTTTCAGTAACTAGCAATATCCAGGTGTAATAGACAGATTATACATTACCAGTTTCGAGTAATGTTGAAGTGTCTGCCCCACTTTCTTTCTCAATACCTTTTACATTACTAGTTATAGTCACCGTAAATGCACTTATTTCCAAAAATCTAATAACGATCTCATTTTATCCTGCCATTTGTTCAATATTACTCGAAACCAATATTCATGTACACATTATAAATAGGTTTTAATAAACGCGGTATTCAACTGACGATAGTGTAGTATGGACTATAGTTAATTTAATAGGAATAAAGTGGGGCTTTTATATTGCATACAATTCAAAAGGTTCGTCTATGATATTCCTGCCAGTAAGTTGTTGAAAGTTGCAAGGAAAGTCTACTAAAATACAGATAATGTTGGACTAAAGCTGGAACTTGTAGTCGCATATTGATAATACTTGATAAAAGTTAGCAATATTTGTAATAATTTACATTGCTCGACGAAAGTTGTCATTGTTCGGCGAAAGTAGATATTGCTATTGTTCGATGAAAGTCGACATTGTTCGGTGAAAGTTGATCTTATTCGCCAAAAGTTAACACGTTATGTCAGAAGTTGACAGTTTAAAAGCAATGCCATCTACTTACACTAAAGTAGCTTTCAACAACTTATTGCCGTAATTAAATAACGTGATTGATGTATAAAAGAAAATCGAATTCACCTAGTTCCTGAAACTTTGTGTTTCTAATTGTTTTCTTTTTATTTTATTTTTTGTATTTGCACCTTTGTAATGTAAGATGTTGTGTATATTTTGGTTGAGGTTTGATCGCCTGTAGGAGCCATTTTAGTATGCAGTTTTGGTGCGATTGGCGGAGCTCATTTTCAAAAACAACGTTTAAATACTTTTGTGCTGTTGAATGTAACTGTCCAATTATTTAATAATTAAAATATTTTTCGTTTACGTGTAATTTTGATATTTATTTTATGTATCTAGCTAGTAAAAATATTTGAAATACACATAATAGCTCCGCCAATGAAATGTTAGTGCGATCTTTCGACTTACTACCAATGATTTCCGTTTACATTCAAACCTTTTATAGAATATTTGGGTATGCACACTATTGCACTGTGAAATAGGATAGATAATTTCATCTCAGTTTGTGCTAGCTGCCTGTACCACAAGCTTTTGTGATTAGGTTTGAAATAATGCTCTCTTTTGGTTAACAAATACACGATTGAAAAGTTTCGAGCATATTTGAGCAAAATACTTAATTAATTCTCTTTTTTAGATCTAATCGTACTTATCTAAGTTCTTGTTATAAAATTCTAGTAAATGTATCTTCATACTAATTAAATTCACACTATTATAGGTAAAAAATACTATAACTTCGTTTTTTGTGATACATTAACAAGTATATTATCTCAACATTCTCTGTTAACTTGTAATCACTTGTGGTATTGGCATAACTCCCTGACTAGTCATAGTCAAGAATACTTATACGATAGTGTTAGCTGCTACTCTGGTTACTACTGTACACTTGAAAGTACACGGCTATAAACATCTATTTATATTAAATCGAAGTCTCACGGTTTTGTATTGATAGGAAATTTTGAACAAAACCATTTCGTATGCATCAAAATGGGACTTAGACAAAGAATAGTGTAGTTTTCATGTGCAAATATGGAATGTCTACAAATGAACCAGCAGGAAATAAAGCTGTTTTGATTTGTATTATTGTGTTTTATTTATTAATAAGTTTAACCCATCTATAAAAAAGACCTAAGAATGGCAAAATATCCCTAGAACATCTTTGAACAATACAAAATGCAACCATATCCAAGAAAAGATAAAATAATTGTAGTACAATAGGAAGGCTTCTTTGTAGTCATGTAAAGAACTACCCGTATCACAAAAGAGGCGGCCGGAGGTCATACTTTCTCACTCGCACAAAGGCTCTTACATACAGCGTACATGCTTACTCCCTCCTACTTAAGAAACCGCCACCATTTATATTCCCTTTCTTTTGTGAAACGGGTAGTATGGTGCCGATATTAAAGAACATACTGGAAAAATAAAATTTATTTCGCCGCGACTCGCAAAGAAGAAGATATTAAAGAGTAATCAAATCACTTCTTTTTAGGGCAAAGCTGACAGCCGTGTTTCTTGATGATAACACTTTGGTTTATCTCCAAATTACAGGCATAAAAATTGCATTAGCTACATATCGGTGGTTTCAGGTTTTTCAGGATAGGAATCAGCCGCATAGATTTTTTCTGGATGACCTGAATACACCTGAAAGTCTACAAGATTTTTTCTGAATGACCTGAAAACCACCATGCATAGAGTATAGAGTAACCATCTCTCTTCGACAAAAAACCTAGGTTCTAATCCAAAAATATTTGACAACTGCAAAAAAAAAGTAAAACATAACCTCGAAATAAAGTTCACATGAGGATTGCTCATTGTTTTTATTTGTAAAATGTGGTGATATTTATAGTTTTCTCCGTAAAAATATCTTCTAACTGCGACTGACTACTTGAGAGCTGGCTACCTAAAGTGTACACTTGCTTAAATTGGCGTTTTAATTAGAATAAAGCCATGGGTAAACGCAAAGGTAAATGCGTGAAGAAAAACAAGGCTTCCAGGGAAACCCTGGAGCCGGAGAACCTTGTGAAGGCTCCTCACTCTTTCGTGATCCACCGCGGACACTGTAGTAAGGATCTGATGGACTTGACGAAAGATTTCAGGAAGATTATGGAGCCGTTCACTGCCTCACAACTGAAGGTTAGTTTTCTCACTTTACGTACTAAATATTCGAAATATACAGTGCGCAATAATTGCACATTTTGTCTACTATTTCCTTTTGTAGTATTATGAATGGTTTTATACTTTCAGGAAAGAAAAAACAACACAATCAAAGATTTCCTGTCAGTATCGGGTTACCTGCATGTATCTCACATGATGATATTCACGGAGACAGAACTTGGCTCGTATATGAGACTGGCTCGATTGCCCAGAGGTCCTACACTCACATTCAAACTCCACAATGTAAGTATTACTTTCAGTGTTATAAAAAAAATTAAAATGTACCAAGAATTTTATCGTATTTGTTGCAAAGGAATTCTTCATAATCATCACTCTTGTATCTCTCTTATACTAATCAATACATAGTCACTCTGTCCATCATGGATTTTGCTAACTTCTAAACCACACAATGGATTTTGATGTTTTTTTTTTTGTATTAGATAGAGTCATTCTAGAGGAAGGTTTATATGTATAACACATGCCAGGAAAATGCCCTTTTCCTGTGGAAAAATGCAGCAGGTGAAGCTGCTATCAAGCCGCTCTAGTAACTCAATAAAATAAGCATCATCCTTGTAGTTTCCAGATATATCAGAGACCAAGATCAAAATATTTTTAACAATTTACAGTCTGTTAAATCTCTAATCTATCAACATAATTAGTAAAGTATTATTATACTAGGTATGTTGTTTTATTGAAAAATTACATTTTCTGTTCTTCAGTACAGTTTAGCCCGTGATGTAGTGTCATCCCTCCGCAAGCAGTATGTGATGATGCGGGCCTTCCAGAGTGCTCCGCTGATTGTTCTAAACTCATTCTCTGGGAGGGAATGCATATGAAACTGATGGCAACTATGTTCCAGAATATGTTCCCCACCATCAATATTACTACAGTAAGTCTATTTGTAAATTAATATACATATAAACAAGATTATTTTGAATAATTATCTAAATAAAGTGCTTTTTGGGTATTCTTCTTCTTTGTTGAGTCAATGGTGATAGTTATATTAACTTTGACCAAATTTTAGCTATTGAAATTGCTAATAAAATTTGGTTTGAAAGGTTTCTAACAAGAGGTTCCACCCAGTGGGCCACTGCTACTCATTTTTCATGGTAGAAAAGTACTTTAAGAACTTCCTACTCCCAACTGATCCATCCTAACACCTCCACATCCCCTTAAATTCTCCTTCCCCTACATTAAGCTATACATTTCTCTTAGTACAGGTGTTTAGAACTAAATTAATGTGTATAACACACATGAAACTTCCTGCTACAATTTAGGTGCCATAAAATGCTAGTCTCAGTTGAAGCCTAAATATATGTCATCGAATTTTCTTCAGGTGAAACTAAAGAACATCCGCCGCTGTGTACTGATGAACTACAACCCTGCCACGAAACTGATCGACATGCGCCACTACGTCATCAGAGCCACGCCCGTCGGACTCAACAGGGGGACGAAAAAAGTAAATATCGCGTATTACATTTGTGGTATTTCAAAAACCTTTCCATACGAAATTTTACGAAATCTCACAACAAATCCTAATCACGATCAGCTCCACTTGTTGGAACTATTTCACCCAGCTCCAGCTATAGTCGGTCAGGCCGCTCGCTGCATTCGCGGCCGTATGGCGCTCCCTTTCTCACGTTAATTTACCACTAAGTGGTAAAGGGAGCGCAATACGACTGCCATACGGCCGCGAATGCAGCAAGTGGAATTATTGTTCGCAAGATGAACCATAATTGTTATAGTGTACGGATGTTTTAAATAGTGCGGCTGTGTTTTGTAATACATTAGATTTGTTTCAGATGGTGCAAGGAAAAATACCGAATTTGAACCGGTGTAAAGACATGTCAGAATTCTTCGACAAGTAAGTTCCTACCCATCATCCACCATGCATGCGTATGAATCATGTTCTATTTTAAATTTTAAGCATAAATAAGTAACATTTTTTATCTCTTTCCCTCCTAGGGCTGGACTGCTTTCGGAAAGTGAATTCGAGGACGATGAAAACGCGCAAATAGTTCTGCCGCAAAACCTCGCAACGCGCGGCGCGGCCGCCGAGTCAAAATCTGCAATCAGGCTTTACGAACTCGGGCCCAGGATCACCATGCAGCTCATCAAGGTAAAATAAAACTTTCGTGGGAATAGGTGTGTCCAGAGCCTCGCGATTCAAACGATGAAAAAATTACTTACATGCTCGGGCGAACGCGCGCGGGCCGAGCCAAAATCAACGCGCCTCAGAAGTTTGCCTATTAATTTATTTAGGCGTCCAAATTGGGCCGCACTTGGCTCGCCTGCGCACGAGCGTAGGCCGCGCGAGGCAGTGAGGCAGCGAACAGCCTCGGGCAGTGTGGACGCACCTAATCAATGTTGCTTAAGGGCCTAACTTTTTAGTTTTAAAGTAAGTGATGCAAGCTTGTCATTTTTGTTACCTACTTTACTATTACTTTACTTTATCGGAATATTGGACGACTCGGTGCCCCACACAAAGAGACTTTGAGGAAACCAAAAAACAATCTTCAATGACTATGATCTTCATCTATAGTAGGTACTAGACCTTAACTATTTTGATTTGATTGCAGGTTGAAGACGGCTTGATGGACGGTGAAGTGCTGTTCCACGAGCTGATTGAAAAGACGGAAGAAGAGAAAGCACTTATCAAGAAGAAGAGAGAAGAAAAGAGGTAAATTATGATCTTCTATTCTTCATATAATGTTATTTTTCTGTGTACAATTTTCAAGTATGTCACTGTTTGTCAATGAAAAATTGAGCTTACTACCGAAGGTCACGTTTTCTCACTCGCACTAAGGGTCTTACATAAACCTTCATGCTTCCAGCTCCTGCTTATGGAATTCCACGTTTTATTTCTTTATTGAACCAGGTAGTACCTAGCATCGCCCCATTTATAGCCGTTACTGTCCCTGCAATTCCGTAGTCACCTGTTGGTCCTCTAATTTGTTTGTTTCTTTTATAAATAACATAGATTGTAATTTATAGGAGGCAGAAAGAGAAACGCAAATCGCAGCAAGAAGAGAACGTCAAACGCAAACAAGAGGAGAAAGAGAAACTCAAACAGAAAGCCTTGGAGGGCATCAAGAAGAAGAAGGAACAGACTGAGAGCCAGAGGTAAGAGATAATCCTTAGACTCTTTCATTAGAGCACATAAAAAGACAGTTGAAGTGTTGAATTGAATTGAACCAAATGTTAGTTACATCACCTACAATAGCTACAACTTAACAAAGAATGTACATCATAAGATAAAATAATACTGACAAGACTGCCTTAACTAGGTAATATAGAAGTTCCAAATCCAATCAAATTCAAAGTTAACTATTCGTTACACCTGTTATTTTTTTACATATTACTGTAATATTATTATTGACACGAGGTTCGGCTTGGACGCAAAGACTTTACAACTACCAGATAGATGCCAGAAAAATCTAATGCTCTCATAAGTGTAGTTTACCCTAATTGTGTGCAGAAACAGAAGGGACTGAAATTGATCGTTTACTATTACATTTCCCAGGTTGATGGAGCTAGCAGCGGCGGAGTCCCAGGGTGGCAACATGGATGAGGATGATGATGATGCGCAGTACTACAGGGATGAAGTCGGCGCAGAGCCGGAGAAAGGTAAGAGTACCCCCTGTTAATTTAACACATTCACCGCCTAGCACGACACGTTGCCGTAATCAGCAATCGCGTCTGGAGCGCTCGTGGCGATGATAAGCGTCATTTGGGGGTTCCATAGAAATAAAGACGGCGGAAACAAATTCCAAATAGAGATGGCGATGGATGATAAACTTTAGTGAAAAGATTTTTTTTTCGTGTGGGACACCGAGTCGTTCAACGACCTGATGAACCCTGGTGTCAGAGTTTTTCAACCGCCTACTGTAAGTAGCAGGCCTCTGACATGGTTGTGTAACGACCGCCATCATAGACAGCAACCGGGACCGACGGCTTAACGTGCCCATCCGAAGCACGGAACCATCTTACTTGCGGACAATCAGGTGGTTCAGCCTGCAATGTCCTAACCAGAAATTCACAGTGATAAATATCAACTTTGTGAGTGACCCCACCGGGAATTGAACCCGGAACCTTTGCGTGGCAGGCAGGCATACTAACCACTGCGCCACATCGGCTGTCAGTGAAAAGATAAAATTACGCAAAAGATCATTGCCAAACCTATTGCCAATACTTAACTTTGTATACGTTGTAAATCTACAATACATTCCCAACTAAAACATTTTGGTATTTTTTTGTATCCAGATCTCTTCAGCCAGAATCCAAGAAAACGAAAAGGTGACGACGACAAACCGCGCGGCTTCAAGAAGATGAGATTAGACAAGAAGATAAAGGACAGATTCCACAAGAACCAGGGTGGGAACAAACAGGATGGAAACAAGTTCCAAAGAAATAAAGATGGCGGGAACAAGTTTAACAGAAATCAAGATGGCGGTCATAAGTTCAACAGGAATAAAGACGGCGGTAACAAATTCAATAAAAACAAAGATGGCGGTAACAAATTCAATAGAAATAAAGATGGCGGGAACAAGTTCAATAGAAATAAAGATGGCGGGAACAAATTCAACAGAAATAAAGATGGCGCTGGCAAAAAAGGTTTTAACAAACCGAAGAAAGTGTTTGGAGGTAAAGTCAACAAGTCTGGAAATAGAAATAATAAAGGAAAAAGCAAAGGCAAAGGGAGAAAGTGATTGTTGTTAAATAAAAATAAGTTTATTCTTAACAAAACATTGGTTTTATTCAAAAAATGTAAATCATACTGGTTGATTAAAACGGTACTTATTAACTAAACAATTAGCTTAGGTACTTACTTACACGATATTGATTCATTAGGCACAAATTAAGGCATTGAATAGTCTCCAAGTTAACAGAGATTCTTGAAGATACTAAGAAAAGGCGGCTCCATCAAATCGGTGGACTGATTAACACTACACTGAATCTGATTACCACTACACTGAATAAAACTTAATACAATAAAAAGTATTTGATCATCGAAAAGATATTTTCTAATTTATACATAGCAAGTGTATTGTTTTTCTGTTGATCTATTACGAGTTGGATCAAATAACAAATGTTTCTACCAGAAACTTTGAAAATCCCTAGCAATCAACATTATTTATGATCAATTTACACAAAAGGAGTAATTCGCATCGAAGCGGTAATATGTGTGACGGTGTGAATAGAGTTTTAAATCGGTACAGTAAAAATCAAATGAGGAAGATGATATCGTCGGCCTGCATTACTTGGTTGTCCTGTGTCATTTTGAGGATGGCAGCATGTATTTCCCCGGTGGAGAAGGTCGCGTGGGAGTACTGTTCGTTGACGTGAGATGTGATGCGGTCCAGGGGTAGAGAATTCGCTCGCTCTTCGCGGAATAGCTGCTGTAACGATTGCTTGAATTGCGTCAACCTGTGAAAAAGGTTCGAGTATGGTGTGTGCGTAATCCCAGCAAGAAAGTATCTCCTACAGATAATTGAGTATGAGTAGCAATTAGTGCATAGTCTTCTGTAAATGTGCGTGAAATAAAAAATTTGTGCGTGTTGTAGTTTTTGAGAAAAACGGAAAAACCTGATCCTGCTGGGGTAACGTTTTTCCAGCAGGAAGATTCTAAACTAAAGCCTGGAGAGAGAAGTTTTGTATATCACCAGATAGCTTATATTTGTGCATATTTGTGCGCCAATAATCAAATTTGTGCCTCTTACGGTTTTAGAGATATTTGATTTCCTGCTGGGGTAACGTTTTGAAGAAACTCGTATCTCGGAAACCATCAAATGTGCAGCTGTGGGATAAACATATTTGAATAGCTCTTAATTTGTGCGAATATGTGAAAAAATAATATTACCAAAAATATGTACCGCTTTGAAGTAATCGTGCATTATTGATATATAAAAGAAATCCTTATAATTAAACTAGAAAGCGTTAATGCTCACTAAAAACGGTGTAAGACGTTTCTTCTTATTCATATCAAGTATTATAAAAAGTTTCAAGAATGTACATGCACGCGTTTTTGAAAAATCAGACTTAAACCACCTTAAACTTTAATCTAACAATGTCATAACTTTGAATTCAAATTACAAGAAACCAAGTCAAGCTAGGATTTGTGGGAATAAATTAATAATTAGTGCCTGTTCAGACAAATATGTCCTGAAAATTTCAGCTCCAAATGCCTCGTATTGTAAAAGTTACAAATAAAAAACTAAACCTAGGGCGAAATAACCGGTTACCCGACCAAATTAGAATGGTCACAAAAAAGCGATGGTTTCATACAAAGGTATGACCTTCTTAAATACACAGTATTAACGCCCGTACAATCGCGTTCATTACGTTTATCGGCAATCCTAGTTTTAGTGCATTATCAGTAGGTATTTTAATTACCTACTCTTTATAAGTTACGATGTGCTAATACGTAAACTAACATTTCTATCAAAATATACCCACATTGACATGATGGGTATTAATTATACTTTATACTTACCTATCGAGTTTTAGGCGAGAAACACACGTAACATCCCTTGCTTTGCATTTTTGACATCCGTTCAAAGGACGCTAAATTATCGCACGCCTGACACATGATTCTATGTTGCGAAACCTTTATCTGCGATGCGTTGCAATGCAACCGAGACAGGTGTAGGCAACTACCACAATCCGAGAAACCCGTGAAATATGTCTGTCTCCGCCAACCGATATCGGATGGACAGAGACGGACATATTTCACGGGTTCGGGTCGGACGTAGTGCGAAACCGCTCTAAGTGTAACAGAGATAAAAAAAAGGGCAAATTCATAGATTAACGCTTGTTGATGCGACATATCATCTTGTTTGCATCTTGTGCGTAGATGTAGGTTGGATTTTTCAAACTAATAAAAAAGTTGGTTGTGTTGTGAAGTATGCGTAAAAAAACTAAAATGTTTCGTGGGATTGTTTGTTTATTCTAGAATGTGCTTTGTCATTCATCATCTTCCTGCCCTTATCCCAATTACTTGGGGTCGGCGCAACACGTTTCGTTGAACACGAAATCGAGTTGCAAAAGGATTTTGCTGAAATTTACGACCGGCCGCCTACCAGACGTCAACCCTCCTTGGGAATGCTTTTGTGGTGGATTAACCGCCACCATACGGTTGGCCCTGGCTGTTTGGGTCGGGCTTATCCCTCGGTCGCCTCTTACGACCCCCACGGGAAGAGAGGGGGTGGTGCTATTCTACTCTGCCGGCACCACACGGCATACTCTGCCGGCACCACACGGCATACTCTGCCGGCACCACACGGCATACTCTGCCGGCACCACACGGCATACTCTGCCGGCACCACACGACATACTCTGCCGGCACTACACGGCATGTCATTATGGAGTGTAAATTTAAACAAACAAAACAACTTAGTTTATTTTACATGTATTATAATTCCAATCAGACAAGCCAACCTAAAACAGAACCGGCAATCTTCCACCCATCTGGCCAAATAGACCGCAGTAATCATCAGCCACTACTAGGCCAGACAAATCGTCGCGACTACTTCTATCAAAGAAGCGACAACCGTGACTCCCGCCACTTGTAAGGTCCCGATCACACATGTGACTTTTTATGTCGCGCGCTATCTGGCCGGGCGATAATCGGACATCTCTCTATCCGAAGAGAGTGAAGGGATTCCCGACTGTCGCGCGGCAAAAAAGTGAACTGGAACTAATGCAACTGTTTTATTTTCATAGCGGTAACGGCGATAACCGAACTAAACATACCCTCGTCTCTATTCCTGTCACACTACTGCCGTGCGAACACTATCTGTCTCACTCTTTGTGCGCGAGACAAAGCTATGCGAGAAAACAGGCAGAGACAAGAGAAACCTTGCTAAATTTACTTATTTAAATTACATTTACTTCTTTAAATCAATCTTTTTTAATTAAATTACATTAATTTATTTGAAAATAATATTTTATTCAACAATTCTACTAACCACTTTTGTACTTCAGTGTACTTAGACGCAATAAACCTATACTTGTTTATAAGTCAAGTTAAGAAGGTCATGCCTTTGTATGAATCGTCGCTTTTTTGTGACCATTTTAATTTGGTCGGGTAACCGGTTATGTAGCCCTAGGTTTAGTGTTTTATTTGTATCTTTTACAATACAAGGCATTTGGAGCTGAAATTTTCAGGACATATATGTCTGAACAGGCACTAATTATTAATTTATTCCCACAAATCCTAGCTTGACTTGGTTTCTTGTAATTTGAATTCAAAGTTATGACATTGTTAGATTAAAGTTTAAGGTGGTTTAAGTCTGATTTTTCAAAAACGCGTGCATGTACATTCTTGAAACTTTTTATAATACTTGATATGAATAAGAAGAAACGCCTTACACCGTTTTTAGTGAGCATTAACGCTTTCTAGTTTAATTATAAGGATTTCTTTTATATATCAATAATGCACGATTACTTCAAAGCGGTACATATTTTTGGTAATATTATTTTTTCACATATTCGCACAAATTAAGAGCTATTCAAATATGTTTATCCCACAGCTGCACATTTGATGGTTTCCGAGATACGAGTTTCTTCAAAACGTTACCCCAGCAGGAAATCAAATATCTCTAAAACCGTAAGAGGCACAAATTTGATTATTGGCGCACAAATATGCACAAATATAAGCTATCTGGTGATATACAAAACTTCTCTCTCCAGGCTTTAGTTTAGAATCTTCCTGCTGGAAAAACGTTACCCCAGCAGGATCAGTTTTTTCCGTTTTTCTCAAAAAGTACAACACGCACTAATTTTTTATTTCACGCACATTTACAGAAGACTATGCACTAATTGCTACTCATACTCAATTATCTGTAGGAGATACTTTCTTGCTGGGATTACGCACACGAGTATGGTTAAGTTTTTCAAGATTTAGTAAAATAATATGGAGAGTTCAAGAAGCAAATAAAAGAACCTTAATTTTTAGAGACATTCGAGGATAAACATTCCTTTACTTGGTTAGTTATATTCAGTTACCTTTACAGCCACAACCGTACACTGCTGGACATGGGCCTCACCTTCTCGGGGTGTATTGCCATAATGTTTTATTCATAAGAAACACTGGTGCCCATTATCTTGATAATTAACCGTTAGTTGCTTTTTACGACACCCGCACGGGTAGGATTGGGGTGATACTAGTCTAAGCCGGCATTTATTCAGGAGTTAGTTGATCCAGTCTTTCTTTTTTCTAAAAAATAAATTGATTAGAATGTTTTAAAGAACTTTACAAAGAAGAATCTGAGAACCCTGTCAGTTTTTTTTCGTCGGCTAAAAAAATATTTAAGACTCTGTGAATCACATATGGGTTGAATTAATATACTGCCTTCTATTTAGTAGTTTGTTAACACTTTGTGAAGAACATATGGCTTGAATAATACTAGCCTGCTTTTTAGTAGTCTGTCAATAACTTACCTTTCGTTAGTGATAGTGGCAGGCGTGGCAGCAGCGGTCTCCGCAGGTAGCGAGGCGCGCGCGGCGCGCAGCACGGGCTCGGCTTCTTCGTCTGATGAGAATGTGTACGGGTCGCCGCCGTTTTCACCGTCCTAGAGAAATAAGAAAGTAGTTATAAAAACGGCTATAAAAATAAATGATGCAAAGGCGGGTGGGACACAAAACATTCAACATAAAAGACTTTTCTTTTATAAAAGTATTTCAACATGTTCAGGTATGTTTTAATGCTTTTAAATAAGAAATCATGTTATTTTAAGAACCTGTTTTACAACGACCTTCACTAAGCTGATTTTAACTATTACACTGGTTTGCTCGCTTAATAAATAAGTTCTTTTCCAATCGTTATATTTATTAGTATATTTTATTTGTTATCAATATCTTGTATCCATTAATCAGCTCGGTGAAGATACGGTGGGATCTTAAACCATGTAATATACATACAGTTTTCCGTGATCGCTTGGCGCGCGGCTGCGACGCGGGCTGCTCGGCTTCCGCGGCGTCCTCCTCGTCTGATGACGCGCGACGCTTGCGACGCTTCTCCTTGGTCAACACCTAGTTAAACAAAAATTATAAAATGATTTCAATAAAAGTATAAAGCTCGCTAAGAGAGAGTAACCTAAGAAAGGTAGAATGGGACCTATATTTTGTAAACAAATCTAGGGTGAAATTTTACTAGTGACCGATAGCGAAAACTCAGAACGGGCTGGTGATAAGGAACAACTTTCCTCAAGGAATATAGGTCTAAGTAAATTTGAAAAAATAAATTTGTACGTCCTATACAAAATTGTCGATTACCTGATTTTAATTACAATGGAAGATCCATTTTTTTATCGGTCTCTAGTAAAATTTCATTCAGTATAACTTAGTATCGACTACGGAAATATGAATTAGCGTAAGGGACAAAATGCAATTTTTCAGGAGAGCCAAAAAACGATTGCAATTTTTAAAAATTGTTTATATCTTTTTTGTTTCTTGTCCGATTCCAATGACTTCTAGGGCAAAATTCCTTAGAATTTCGAGTTCTTTATGCTAAAGCTATCATCATCTGAGATATCTCTGTAGTTTAGGAATTGGCATGTCCCTTACGTTAATTTTTTCCGCTAAAATCACCGAAAATTTTGAAAAAAATTAATGTAACGTACATTTCATCATCGAACACGAGGTAAATTTGCAGTGAAGGACACCGCTTCTATAGGTTTTTATGACTAGTTTGCCCCAAATCTTTATTATAACCAATTATTTTCAAACGAAATACTCTAAGAAATGCGTCTCTGACACGATGTAGTATAACAAACAACATAAACATCTTCTAATGTGATTCAAATTCTTAATAGATAAATACTTTAATTGGAGAAATGTTTTAATAAAAAGCATTAGAAAACTTTTTGACCGATAAAAAATAACGTCATTAGCAAAAAACCTGAACAGGAACTTTTTATTTAATCTTTGACAGTAAAATAAATCTTCAAAATTTAAACTACGTTGAAATTTTTGGTAATCAGTAAAATTATAGTAAGTAAATAAAAACAATACAAGGTTTTGACTGTAATAATTAGAATTATATAACAAATTAAGTACTAGTGGGCGCGCAAAACATGAAGGCGTAAATTTTTTATGACAATAATTGGTGACTACTCTCAAGAACAGCTTATAGACGTGGTCCAGAAGTAAAATCGACCTTTAGTTTCTGGGGAACGTTTCTTGCTAAGAAACGTTTCGTCTCTTTTTGTGGAGTGGAGTAACCACGCCTCGTAAGTTTTTAGGTTTTCACGGTTGTTCACAACACTTAAATTATTGTTTAAAACGGGATTATTACCGTGATTAGATTTTTGGTTACCTCTATTTTGTTAACCACGCCTCTAGGTTGTGCCACTAGTTATAACCGAGTTGAACAGCCATTTCATGACACCAGCCTTAGGCAGCACAGGGGCCACTCTTCCCTGAAGCCTTTGTATTCTTAAGCTGTCTAACAGTAAGGTAGTGGAAGAAAACAATCGAATCTCTCGCGTCAGATAAAGCTAGGTCTGGGTGCATGCGACGCATGAGACTTTCATAGAAGTTCTCGACTAGAGCAAGAATCTCTCGACCTGATGTGACGGTTTTACCATTTGAAGAATTTAGATGACTATTTTTCAGTACCTTGCTGTGATCCGCGATTTGCTCGATCGTGTCATAATATAATGAGTCGAGTTTACTATTTCAGCTTGTCATCACATCAATTTCTGTATTAATTTTTAAAGTATTCTGATGATGTATACTGTGTTTGTAATAAAATATAACACTTTACCGAACAAAACGACAAATTTAAAAAAAACTATATCTTTGTGTTTTGCGCAATATTGTATTGTTATTAACATACTTATCAATTACAATCCTTAATATTATTTAAAAATATTAATATCACAATATGAACATGTTTTTAGTCACCAAAATATAGTGACACCGTATTCAATAAGCAATTTTTCAATGGTCACCGAACACTTCCGATACTACTCGAGATGATAGCGGTTTGCCTGTAAGCGGCGTGAAAATTTGTGCGTTTTCTTCTTTCGGACAATACTTAATTTGTGTTCATTTTAGTAACGGACAGAAATTTCAATATTTCACTGCTTTTGTATGGAAGATTGAATAAAGGGGCCTAATGAAAGCCATAAAAATGAGAGAGCATGGTTACTATGTTAGTAAGCATTCATTTTGTTGTTTATGTTTATTTCATTGACATGACGCATGTCTTTGTACATTTTCATTGAAAAATATAAGTAAAACAAAGTATTGAGAATATTTAATTATTGAATTAGCCTCAAAACTTTGAAAAATCGATGTCTGTTGCTGCAATTTTACGTCATTTTTGGTTAAGAAATGTACTTTACATTAACATTTTTCAAAACATTCGATGATGTCATGTACGTTACTTTAACTTATTTCAAAAAATGTTGTTCCTTTGTCCCTTACATTAATTTCTATTTTCTCGGGCGATGTAAATATCTTACAAAATAAGTGCTCACACAGATATTCTAAAGTCACATAAATAAAAAATATGAGAGTAATTTGATTTGCGGGCAGTGTAAGATAATAGTGTAATGTTATTTTGGTTTCCTACCTCATTATTAAAGTTTATTTGCCTGCGTAAGGGCCAATGTTTATTTTGGAAATTAATGTAAGATGCAAATCGGACATAAAAACTTGTATTTGTAATAGTGTAAGGAACATCAATTAGCCGATATGATGAAAAATTTAACGTATGGGACATACATCATTTTTTATGTCCTTAACAGTACTTTTTTCTCCCAATTTTTAAACTTTTGCTCACTTTTTGTTTAAGGTAAGCGACATTTTTTTTCAAGATATCAAAAAGTTATATATACCATTCGATAGAGCTCGAAATTCTGAATCCAATGATATATATAACTCAAAATCGCCAAAATGTCCCTTACGCTAATTCATATTTCCGTAGTCGGTATTAAATCCTGTACGCTTATTCGAAACCTATACATAATTAAATGAGAGCAGCGACTTCCGTTTCCCCTTTCGTATCGCGAACTTCGCACGATTTCCCGATTGGCTGAGGCTTCCCTCTCCACCGACATGGCAGGCGAACCGGCCCGAACGTGCTCGGAGCGGTCGGCTCGCTTCGAATTCATTAGCGTCTGTGTCCCCGTCACAGACGGTCGTGCGCAGAAATCTGTACCTGTCACATACAATTTCCAAGTCGCCGACCAAAGTGGTATCGCAGTAAGAATTTTTTCTAACGTTTAACCAAAAGTTTTTGCATTTCCCTGGTAAGTGCGTAATTATTTTACTTTTAAAGTTGAATGTTAACGATTTATGTCGTTCGTTTTTTACTTTTACCCTCGAAAATTTTATATATTTTTTTCAAGGTCCGATTCGATTTTCCCGTGTGTAATTCGGTTTAAATTTGCAGTAAAATGAGTGATCCGAATAAAAAGAAGCGTGAGGCAGATAAGAAGAGTGATCCCGAGCCGAAAAAGGTTGCGAATCCGTCCAAGCGAAAGTCGCGACCGCCGCGACGCAGGAGTTCCAGTTCGAGCTCCAGCTCCAGTTCGTCGAGCTCGAGCTCGTCCAGTTCGAGGTCAAGTTCCAGCAGCTCGGACGGGTCAGCAAGGAGAGCTCGCCGCCGGCAAAACAGTATGTTGCAAAAACTTACTAAAGAGTTTTCTGATTTTCGTAATCAATTTCGAGTACCAAATTCTAGTACCCCCGAGCATGTGTGTAATAATCAAATGCCTGATTTTATCGATGCTAATGTAAGCGGTTCATTGTACCGGGATCACGACTGTGCTAATAACGACGAATTTGCCCCCAATAATCCAATGCAAGATCCCCCGACCGGTTCAAATCCTACAAATTCGAGTTTTAAAATAAATTTCGGTACAACCGTCAAGGAACCATCAGTTCCAGTTACGCCAGAGCCTTATTTGCTTACATTAAAAAGTATTCAGAGATTCGAAGAGTCATCGTGGTGTGATATTCGATATGCAGAGGTGCAAAAAACTTATTGTCACGCGCCTGGTTTTGTCGAGTTAGAAGCAAACGACGAGGTTAATCAGTTTGAGTTTTCTAAAAGCATGCTATACGCAGAAAGGTCATTCGCGGCGGCTACTTTTGCGTTATTGAAACAAAAGGAGGTACTAGAAAATGGGTTGTCTAATTTTTTTACAATGGACTCAAGAATCAGAGGGCATCACACCGCTTGATATCAAAAATAAAATCGAAGAAATTTTTGTTAACGGTGATTTTCATAAAGTATCGGTAGATGTTTTACAATTAGTGTGCGGGCACAGGGCGGATCTGATCCAACAAAGAAGGGAGGTTATTTTAAAGCAAGTTAAAGATCCGCTGGTCAAAACTACTCTCAGGAAAATCCCACCTTCTTGTTCGAACTTGTTTGCACCCGGCCCTTTTACGGCAGCATTAGAGAAAGCAGGAGGTGTTCGAAAAAACTTTTGGCCGCAAGCCAAATCCAGCTCCAATGTACCTGCTGCGCAAGCAGGCCCCAGTGGACCACGCCAAGCTCAACGCCCTGCGCAAGGGTGTCAAAACTCATGTAATTTGCCTGCGCAAGGCAATATAAACAGACGAGTACCTGCGCAAGGTAACTCTTGTCATCAGCACAATCTACCCGCGCAGGGTAATTATTATCAAAGCCGTCAATGCTGTCCTGCGCAAGGACCAAACAATAGTGGGTATAATAGAAGGGTCCCTGCTCGCAATGGGCCCCCTTTTCGAGCAAGACCTGCATCCTCCTATCAGGAGGCAAGAGGCGCCGTCAAGCGACCCTCTTCTCCCAATAATAAATTTAAATCCAATAAACGTCGCAAGTATTGACTCACGAACATTTCGGGCGGGGCAGTTACAAAACTTTGTACATGTATGGAAAGAGATGAATGCGCCACTTTTCATCATAAAAATAATGCAGTCGTATCGAATACCTTTTGTAAAGAAACCACCGCTAGTAAGACCCAGTGCAAAGTTTGCTGTGCCAATTTCACCCGAAATGACGAAAGTCATAAAGACCATGAAAGACCAAAATGTTCTAGAACGTGTTCCAAAGAGCGCCAGTTTTTTGTCAAACCTTTTCTCATTGCAAAGACCGACGGTTCGTTAAGGCCAATATTCAACCTCAAGGCTCTGAACAAATTTGTATACACAGACAAATTTCATTTAATAAATGTTCACAAGGTTCCAGACTTTCTACAGGCCAACGACTGGCTTACAAAAATAGACCTCTCACAGGCCTATTTTCATTTGCCGATCGCGAAATCTCACAGACGATTTCTAAGGCTCATGTACGAGAACGAACTACTACAAATGACTTGTCTGCCATTTGGCTTAAGTTCGGCACCAAGAGCTTTTGCCACAGTCACGAATTGGGTAGCGCAATACTTTCGCGACCAAGGGATAAGAATCCTAGTTTATCTAGACGATTTCTTGATTGCACATCAAGTTCGCGAAGTGTTGATAAATCACACGAAACTAGTAACCGAGACACTTTTTCGAATGGGCTGGCAAGTCAATTGCAAAAAGTCAATATTCCAACCTCAAACTCGAATCGAGTATCTGGGCATTTTATGGGATCCGTGGAACAACAAAAAACTTCTTCCCAAGAAGAAAATCGACAAAGTGGGTCTTCTTGTTCAAAAGGCGGAAACGCAAATGAAATTGAACCTCGCAGAAGTCCAAACACTATTGGGAGTACTAAACTTTGCAAGTTATGTTGTTCCTTGGGGGCGCTTACATTGTCGACAGTTACAGCGTTTTCAAAATGCGATACTCAAGCGCCATTCGAGGAAGCGCTGGCCCTTGCCACCAGTAGCTCGCCACGAACTTCATTGGTGGAAGCAAAATTGCCAAACTCCGTCGCCCTTACAAATTCAGGCTCCGACCCATTTTCTTACAACCGACGCGTCGGACATGGCGTGGGGAGCGAGACTGAACAACCTGAGCCTGTCAGGTTCGTGGAGCGAAGCGGAAGGATCCCTACACTGCAATCAGAAGGAATTGCTAGCTGTAATAAAGGTCCTAGAGCAAGCCCCAGTGTTAGCGCTTCACAAAGCAGCTATTTTGCTACAAAGCGACAGTCGCACTGTAGTAGCATATTTAAGATGCGAAGGAGGCACTCATTCGGACACATTAATGAATTTGACATACAGAGTTTTCACCTTACTGGACTATTATCAAATTCATTTAAGAGTGTACCATTTACCCGGAATATTCAACTGCGAGGCGGATCATCTGTCGAGATTAAAACAACCACCGGAGTGGCACCTATTGTCGGAGGCAACAGACGTAGTCTTTTCAAAGTGGGGAGTACCCGAAATAGATCTGTTTGCCTCTCAAATAGCCCACATGGTACCAACTTATGTGAGCCTAGACCAGAACGATCCGCGAGCCATCTTTCACGATGCTCTGAGCAGGAGCTGGTCATTCAAAATGGCGTGGATATTTCCACCCCCTTGCTTAATCCCGAAAGTCCTACACCACTTGAATCATGCACAAGGGATTTACCTAATAGTTGCCCCACGGTGGGAGAAGGTTTTCTGGCGCGCAGATCTGAAGGCCAGGGCCATAGCTCCTCCACATACGATATGGAACCTAGAGAACGTACTCATAGATGCGACAACACAACTGCCTCCCCCGAATGTGAAGGAGATGACTCTCGAAATTTGGAAATGTGGGGGTGGGACGAGGACTTGACAAATTGGTCTTCTGACCAAAAGTCTTTATTGTTATCGGGTTGGCGTGCTTCAACGTTAAGAACTTATAAAGTCGCATGGACTAGATGGTGTAAATGGGCCAAATTGCATAATGTGGAAATTGCCAGTCCGAACGGCTCTGATCTAGCCAGGTATTTAACTGACCTCCACCAAAAAGAAGGTCTATCATACAGTACTATCCTATTACATAAGTCTGTGGTAGCGACCCTTACCAAACCTGACGATAAGTCATTATCGAGCCATAAATTAGTACATCAGGTATTAAAAGCAATTTCCCTGCAACGTCCAAAGGATCCGAAACCTCCTATTTGGGATGTTTCAGTACTAACATCTTTTCTTACATCTAGACAAATGTCTGAAAATAGCTTATTCGAAGTTTCAAGGCATACTGCCATCTTACTTCTCCTCTGCTCCGGCAGAAGGATTCATGATTTAACTCTTCTGTGCGTTGATGCACAACACATGTGTGAAACCGAAGACAGTATTACTTTATGGCCGACTTTTGGCTCCAAAACGGACTCCGCAGATAACCGGCAGTCCGGATGGAAATTGTTGGATTCGGGGCATCCTTTAACTACAAATCCAGTGTACTGGGTAAAACAGCTCATTTCTGCGGGTAATCAACGTAGAGATGCTTGCAAAAGCTCAAAACTTTTTATAACTGCTAGAGGAGAGCCTAGGCCTGCTTCACGAACTATTTTAGCGGGTTGGATAAAGTCCTTATTACGCGAGGCTGGGATAAGGGCTACACCTGGTAGTGTAAGAGCAGCTGTAGCCTCTAAAAACTGGATAGACAATTTTCCTTTAGATCAGATCCTCAGTCAAGGAAACTGGCGTTCTGGAAACACTTTCCGCCAATTTTATCGCAGGGCAGTGCAGCAGCCTGCGTCAGTCAATACGAATAGTATGAGTAACTATTTTCAACCTCTTTAAAGAATAAATAATCAGCTTCTCCTCTGACAAAGTATCATAAATTAAACATAATTTGATATAATTATACAGCATAAACGATTATAAGCACAGCACTTATGATTATAAGACAAAGAAGGGAATTTCTTTAATGATTGTTTGCTTTTGTGATTTACCTATGTGGAATGTACCTAAAGTACTAAAGTTACTTTATCTATATACACAGGTTGATTTGATTGTGTGATTATAAGGTTTTTGGTTCCGTTGAACTATAAGGTTCCATAATTAATCCGTGCTCAATTAATAAAATAACTTATGTTATATTTGTTATAAGCATTATTTTGTTTGCTGAATAAAAGGTGGTATTGTTGATTACATGGTGTTTTCTTTCAGTAATTTAACTATTATAGTACACTTCAGAATATCACATTAGCGTCTTGATTCTCCACCGCCAGGCGATATTAAACACATCTGATTTAATTATGTATAGGTTTCGAATAAGCGTACAGGATTTAATAGACGCGTTTTACCTTACAATAAAACGCATATTAAATACTTACCTTATTCGAAACCTATACAATAAGTCCTGCCTGGCAGACTTCAGCCGTAATGAATTCGAAGCGAGCCGACCGCTCCGAGCACGTTCGGGCCGGTTCGCCTGCCATGTCGGTGGAGAGGGAAGCCTCAGCCAATCGGGAAATCGTGCGAAGTTCGCGATACGAAAGGGGAAACGGAAGTCGCTGCTCTCATTTAATTATGTATAGGTTTCGAATAAGGTAAGTATTTAATATGCGTTTTATTGTAAGGTAAAACGCGTCTATTTTGGTACTTAGAGAATCAAATCAGAGACGACCGAATCCTGACCCAAACTCAGCTAAAAGAAGAAAAGGTAATATACAAAGATTTACCTTCTTGAAGTAAGCAAATTGCACCAATTCGATGGCGGCCTCTGCATCTTTAGCGGTCACCTGTGAAATATATAAAATGTAGACAGAATATTAGCATTTATAATAAAATATTACAAAACTAATATACGCACTTCATAATAAATTCATATTCATATATCTTTATTGTATACTGAAAACAATATTATTATAATTATTATTACATACTGAAAACAAAACAACCAAAACATTATTGTTCCTAAGTGGACTGTTATTCAGGTGATGTAGACTAAGTACGCACTGATTTCGAAGATAATACGATTTATTAATAAAGAACGAATTTCACAAATAATTAAAAGCCATACCTGGAAACTCAACCGACACTTAGCGTGCGCGGTCGCCAAACGAATCAGAGTTTCAAGCGTACGCGCCGTCACCGGTTGCGTCTGAAACAAACGAATTGTTTATGAAAAAAATAAATAAATAAATAAAATACTCTGATAAACAATACCCACAGCACAATTACCACAAAGTAAGTATTGGAGGGTGCCGAATACAGAGACTGGCTACAAGAAAACGTCGCTACACTCAAACACACTAAAATTTGCTGGAACAACTTTTAGACATTTGTTAGACATTGTATAAACGTCCGTTTTTACAGCCGTTTGCACTTTTTCTGGGTTAAAGGAGTGATATATGTATGTATTTAACTGTTGTCACCTGATTATCTTTAGTAGTTTATTACTAACTATAAGTTTTTCTTTTTTAGTTGATAAATTTGTAATTGTATTGTATTAATTAGTCATTGGAAATATTTAATATAATTTGTAAAAATAGACATACCATGTAAGTAGTAACAATGCCCTCAACTGCCTGAGATACAGGGTAAATTTAAAATTTAATAAATTATTCTTATTCTTATTTAGAAAAGATCGGCCAGGTGCTGTCCGGAGGCGGGTAGCTACCCGCCAACCCGCCTGGCCGGGTGTCGTGGCCAGGGGACCGACTGGTCTGCTTGGATATGTTTGTATATACGGTTACATTTAATTAAGTACAAATCTCTTGGGGGGTGTGATCTACTCACAAAACTGAACAACTTTTGTTAGAAACTTTTCTTCGAAATATGAAAAAAGAATTTGGACCTCCCATACAAAAATGTTGAAAGAGTGTGTCACTTAGTATGTAGGTCCAATTTTTTTTTTCATATTCATTTCATATTGTTTCAGATCACACCTTCAAGAGATTTGTACTTAATTAAATGTAACCCTATATAGATACCGATTGCCACGAACCGCGCAGACATTGGTCTCTATTCCATGTGACTGTCAAAAATATCAATTTTAGGATAACTTATCAGTTAACATATAAAGGATCAATTATATTCATACATACCCTTGCGACGTCGCTGTCCATCATGTCCTGGTTGCGCAGTTTGGCGTACTCGTCTGCGATGGCGTCCGCCGCGTCCTAACAAAAACAGAATATTTATAAATACTGATCACTATTTTTCACATTCTAATGATAGCTTGTAAACATTTTGTAAGAATAATCATAACAAACATAAAAACCTTCTTTTAACCTCAGCAAGCTATAGAGTGCATATATCGTTTGAAGCTGTACTGCCAAGCGTGAGCAGTTCTATATGTATATAGATACCTACTGTAATGTAGGAGAAATATAGAATATAGATGTACAATAGTGAAGGCAAGAGTGCATAGGCACTAACTAGGCAGGCATGCTCCAACATCGTCTGCATCACCACTTACCAACAGGTGAGATAACAGGCAGACAAATTTCATACAAAAAAAAAAACTGTCGTTTTGCTTCTGATAAACAGAGAAGTTGGGCGCACTCTATAGCTTGCTTATATAACTTGCAACTTGAAAAGCTTTAGTGATTACCTGCGAGAGTTTGGGCTTCATGAGTCTCGCAATATGAATGTATTTCCGCATGAACCGCGTGCTCAGGATCTGATCCTTCTTGCTGCGCGACCGCCCGTGCAGCAGAGGGTCGTATTTCTCGTAGATAGAGTGTTGCGCCTCCTGTGAAAGATATGACATTATTTAGATCGGTTTATACTTATTTCAGGAATTAAATTTTACATAGTCTATTTATTAGACTACCTCCGAATCAGTTATTAATTACGGATAGTCAAATAATATATAAATTGATCAATTTATATATTTTGCAATCCATTCCATCCATTTGAGCAAAAAATAGGTACTCACTGGTAATATTGTTTGCTGCTGATTACATATACTGAGTGAAATTTCACCAGTGACCGATAGCGAAAACTGGAACCTGGCTGGTGATGAGAACAACTTTCCCCAAGGAACATAGGTCAAAATGAAATAAAAAAATATTGATTCTCTCATACGAAATTGCCGATCAGCTGATTTGAGTTACTTCATAGTAACCCAAACCTTTTCATGTTTTTGCCTATGTTTCTTGGGGAAGGTTGTTCCTTATTACCAGTCAGTTCTGGGTTTTCGCTAACGATCGGTAAATACCCTATATAAATGACAGTTAAATCACATACTACATTAGATAAAAATTACCTCATTTTCATCTTGATCAGGGTTTTCAGTAGAGAGCATGTCGACTAATGACCCCATGGGTAAAACTTCTCCATCCTGCTCTTTTGGATTTCTGTCAACAAAAAATGCACTATGTTAAAGCCAGGTATTCATTGGGGACAAAATCCCAGAAACTTTATACCAGAAACAAAATAAACTGAAACCAAGTTCCCAATGAAGACGCTTTTTCGTTGGAAGCTTTGTTCCGAAACATTGTTTAAAATGCGACTTCATTGGGATCATTTATGAAGAACTTTTGTATTTATGCAATGTTGTTTAACCTTGTCCCAGGAACGTTCCCAATAAATACCCGCCTTTAAGTATGCGTGGTCACCTAAGGTCGACGCTCACCCATAACAAGTCGAAAATACCATATCAGATCGAAACTGACAGATGATGTGTCCCACACGAAGACAGGTAGTTATGGGTAACAGTACGTACAGTATTCTCATAACAGGTCGAAATTCACCAACATCTGGTTAAATCTCTCCCATCAGGTCAAAGCTCACACATATAAGGTCGAATCCTATAAATATCAGGTCAGGTCGAAAATCATCCATATCAGGTCGAAATTTATCAATGTCTGGCCGAAACTCATTCATTCATATAAGGTCAAAGCCTACACATATCAGGTCGAAACTCATTCATATCAGGTCGAAAATCATCCATATCAGGTAAAACTCATCCGTATCTGCTCGAAACTCCTATTTCAGGATGAAACTTATTCATATCGGGCTAAAAGCTTATGCATAATGCATATTTATCTACACTTCATACATAATGTTCCTATTACAAATTCGAAAGCAAATGTATAAGCAACTGCTTTACAGCCATTCAGCCTTTAAAAAAATGTCGATATCATAGTAAAATGTCGATGTCATAAAGTAATTTTTTCTGACTTTATGATATCGACATTTAGCAGTAAAATAATAAAAAAAAACAAATGTCACGACACAATCAAAGAATGGGACGACACTTGAAATTATGAGAACTTATTTATTATTAAATCTTTGCTTCAAATCATTTTCCGAATTAAAATTTACCGATTAATGCTTTTTAATTTTAAAAGTTGTTCCGTTTTTATGAGCTTCCATTTTAACGTTTAGTTAAAAAGTTACTTATGTATAAAAGTCGTTCAGTTGTTGGTTCAGTAGATATGCTTGCAATCGCCATAGTGCAGTGCGGAGGTTTGAATTATTTTTCATAGTTTTTCTTGTAGAGCATAGATAAAAAAATTAAGTTCAAAACTACTGACTAGATCGCTCTAAAAGCAAGAAACAAGAAAATTTAAATATTAACTACACACAATTTAGTGCCTCTATGTGTGATACAAAGCTAACACCTATAATAATTATTTTTTGTGGAAATTTAATATAAATTCATAGTGGTTTTGAGGTTCTAGCTGTGGTCGTGTGCCTATATTTTTTTATTATGTATGAAGTACTGGAATACGTGGCACACGACCACAGCTATCACCTCAAAACCACTATGAATTTATATTAAATTTCCACAAAAAATAATTATTATAGGTGTTACCTTTGTATCACTTTTGTAGACAATAGAGGCACTAAATTGTGTGTAGTTAATATTTAAATTTTCTTGTTTCTTGCTTTTAGAGCGATCTCTCAGTAGTCGGGTTTTAGTTTTTGAACTTAATTTTATTTTAAATATTTTGGAGTTCCAAACATGCCTGTAATACCAAAGAATACTCAATATAGCAACTCTCGTAATACTGTAGCAGATGTGTGAAGTGTACATTCTCCAAAACGAAAATTATAGCTGTTTCGCTATAGAAAAACGAGAAAGTTTTGATAATGATCCTCAGCTTTTTTCAAATCACCCTAAAAATGATTTATGCTTGTCATAAATCTCCAAAACCTCGAATTTCAAATACTTCTAGTGTTAGAAAATCGTTAAATTTTCTACCTCATAGAAGTAGAAGAGAGAGAGACATAAGAAAAGCCTGCGAAATTAAGCAAGTGCACCTTGGCCAATAACGCAAAACCAACCTAAAACCGCCTGAAGTAAAACTATTGTCGAGAAGACCAATAGCTGCATTCATCGCCTTATAACCTTTCTTTTCCCACTTGGTGGTAAACTCAAGTGCGAAAGGGAGCACAATACGGCTGTAAATGCAGCGATCCGCCGAGGAGATGGTTGGTGCAAGGTTTTCTTTTAAGGGGATGTTCACATTTTACTTTTCTGCGAGCAAGCCCCCCGAGTCGATGGTTGGTGCGAGTTTCACTTCTGAAGTAGATGACCACGTTTCTTTTTTCTGTGAGGGGGGCAAGCCTCCCTCAACCCCCCGAGTCGATGGTTGGTGTGTCCCACACGAAGACAGGTAGTTATGGGTAACAGTACGTACAGTATTCTCATAACAGGTCGAAATTCACCAACATCTGGTTAAATCTCTCCCATCAGGTCAAAGCTCACACATATAAGGTCGAATCCTATAAATATCAGGTCAGGTCGAAAATCATCCATATCAGGTCGAAATTTATCAATGTCTGGCCGAAACTCATTCATTCATATAAGGTCAAAGCCTACACATATCAGGTCGAAACTCATTCATATCAGGTCGAAAATCATCCATATCAGGTAAAACTCATCCGTATCTGCTCGAAACTCCTATTTCAGGATGAAACTTATTCATATCGGGCTAAAAGCTTATGCATAATGCATATTTATCTACACTTCATACATAATGTTCCTATTACAAATTCGAAAGCAAATGTATAAGCAACTGCTTTACAGCCATTCAGCCTTTAAAAAAAAATGTCGATATCATAAAGTAAAATGTCGATGTCATAAAGTAATTTTTTCTGACTTTATGATATCGACATTTAGCAGTAAAATAATAAAAAAAAACAAATGTCACGACACAATCAAAGAATGGGACGACACTTGAAATTATGAGAACTTATTTATTATTAAATCTTTGCTTCAAATCATTTTCCGAATTAAAATTTACCGATTAATGCTTTTTAATTTTAAAAGTTGTTCCGTTTTTATGAGCTTCCATTTTAACGTTTAGTTAAAAAGTTACTTATGTATAAAAGTCGTTCAGTTGTTGGTTCAGTAGATATGCTTGCAATCGCCATAGTGCAGTGCGGAGGTTTGAATTATTTTTCATAGTTTTTCTTGTAGAGCATAGATAAAAAAATTAAGTTCAAAAACTAAAACCCGACTACTGAGAGATCGCGCTCTAAAAAGCAAGAAACAAGAAAATTTAAATATTAACTACACACAATTTAGTGCCTCTATTGTCTACAAAAGTGATACAAAGCTAACACCTATAATAATTATTTTTTGTGGAAATTTAATATAAATTCATAGTGGTTTTGAGGTTCTAGCTGTGGTCGTGTGCCTATATTTTTTTATTATGTATGAAGTACTGGAATACGTGGCACACGACCACAGCTATCACCTCAAAACCACTATGAATTTATATTAAATTTCCACAAAAAATAATTATTATAGGTGTTACCTTTGTATCACTTTTGTAGACAATAGAGGCACTAAATTGTGTGTAGTTAATATTTAAATTTTCTTGTTTCTTGCTTTTTAGAGCGCGATCTCTCAGTAGTCGGGTTTTAGTTTTTGAACTTAATTTTATTTTAAATATTTTGGAGTTCCAAACATGCCTGTAATACCAAAGAATACTCAATATAGCAACTCTCGTAATACTGTAGCAGATGTGTGAAGTGTACATTCTCCAAAACGAAAATTATAGCTGTTTCGCTATAGAAAAACGAGAAAGTTTTGATAATGATCCTCAGCTTTTTTCAAATCACCCTAAAAATGATTTATGCTTGTCATAAATCTCCAAAACCTCGAATTTCAAATACTTCTAGTGTTAGAAAATCGTTAAATTTTCTACCTCATAGAAGTAGAAGAGAGAGAGACATAAGAAAAGCCTGCGAAATTAAGCAAGTGCACCTTGGCCAATAACGCAAAACCAACCTAAAACCGCCTGAAGTAAAACTATTGTCGAGAAGACCAATAGCTGCATTCATCGCCTTATAACCTTTCTTTTCCCACTTGGTGGTAAACTCAAGTGCGAAAGGGAGCACAATACGGCTGTAAATGCAGCGATCCGCCGAGGAGATGGTTGGTGCAAGGTTTTCTTTTAAGGGGATGTTCACATTTTACTTTTCTGCGAGCAAGCCCCCCGAGTCGATGGTTGGTGCGAGTTTCACTTCTGAAGTAGATGACCACGTTTCTTTTTTCTGTGAGGGGGGCAAGCCTCCCTCAACCCCCCGAGTCGATGGTTGGTGCGAGTTTCACTTCTAAAGTAGATGTTTACGATTCTATTTTCTGTGAGGGGGGCAAGCCCCCCTCAACCCCCCTAGTCGATGGTTGGTGCGAGTTTCACTTCTAATGTAGAAGTCCACGTTTCTTTTTTGTGTGAGGGGGGCAAGCCCCCCTCAACCTCCCGAGTCGATGGTTGGTGCGAGTTTCACTTCTAAAGTAGATGTTTACGATTCTATTTTCTGTGAGGGGGGCAAGCCCCCCTCAACCCCCCTAGTCGATGGTTGGTGCCAGTTTCACTTCTAATGTAGAAGTCACGTTTCTTTTTCGTGTGAGGGGGGCAAGCCCCCCTCAACCCCCCGAGTCGATGGTTAGTGCGAATTTCACTTCTTAAGAAAATGTTTACGATTATTTTTTCTGTGAGGGGGGCAAGCCCCCCTCAACCCCCCGACTCGATGGTTGGTGCGAGTTTCACTTCTAATGTAGAAGTCCACGTTTCTTTTTTGTGTGAGGGGGGCAAGCCCCCCTTAACCCTCCGAGTCGATGGTTGGTGCGAGTTTCACTTCTAAAGTAGATGTTTACGATTCTATTTTCTGTGATGGGGCAAGCCCCCCTCAACCCCCCGAGTCGATGGTTGGTGCGAGTTTCACTTCTAAAGAAGATGTTTACGATTCTATTTTCTATGAGGGGGGCAAGCCCCCCTCAACCCCCCGAGTCGATTGTTGGTGCGAGTTTCATTTCTAATGTAGAAGTTCACGTTTCCTTTTTGTGTGTGGGGGGCAAACCCCCCTTAACCCCCCGAGTGGATGGTTGGTGCGAGTTTCACTTCCAAAGTAGATGTTTACGATTCCTTTTTGTGTGAGGGGAGCAAGCCCCCCTCAACCCCCCTAATCGATGGTTGGTGCATGTTTCACTTTTAATGTAAAACTCCACGTCTCTTTTTGTGTGAGATTATTACGGTTATTTTTTGCGTGAGGGGGGCAAGCCCCCCTCAACCCCCCTAGTCGATGGTTGGTGCCAGTTCCACTTTTAATGTAGAAGCCACGTTTCTTTTTCGTGTGAGGGGGGCAAGCCCCCCTCAACCCCCCGAGTCGATGGTTAGTGCGAGTTTCACTTCTAAAGAAAATGTTTTCGATTATTTTTTCTGTGAGGGGGGCAAGCCCCCCTCAACCCCCCGACTCGATGGTTGGTGCGAGTTTCACTTCTGATGTAGAAGTCCACGTTTCTTTTTTGTGTGAGGGGGGCAAGCCCCCCTTAACCCTCCGAGTCGATGGTTGGTGCGAGTTTCACTTCTAAAGTAGATGTGTGCGACTCTAATTTCTGTGAGGGGGGCAAGCCCCCCTCAACCCCCCGAGTCGATGGTTGGTGCGAGTTTCACTTCTAATGTAGAAGTCCACGTTTCCTTTTTGTGTGAGGGGGCAAGCCCCCCTCAACCCCCCGAGTCGATGGTTGGTGCGAGTTTCACTTCTAATAAAGAAGTCCACGTTTCCTTTTTGTGTGAGGGGGGCAACCCCCCGAGTCGATGGTTGGTGCGAGTTTCACTTCCAAAGTAGATGTTAACGATTCTATTTTCTGTGAGGGGGGCAAGCCCCCCTCAACCCCCCTAGTCGATGGTTGGTGCGAGTTTCACTTTTGATGTAGAAGTCCACGTCTCTTTTTTGTGTGAGGGGGGCAAGCCCCCGAGTCGATGGTTGGTGAGTGTTTCACTTCTAAAGAAGATGTTTACGATTCTATTTTCTGTGAGGGGGGCAAGCCCCCCTCAACCCCCCGAGTCGTTGGGTGCGAGTTTCACTTCTAAAGTAGAAGTCTACGTTTCTTTCTTCTGTGAGGGGGGCAAGCGTAACATTATTATGTGCCAATATGGTGTTAGTGCGATACCTTATACCGGGAGTAACAGAAAGGGTATAACAAGCCGAAAGGAGGTCAAGGTACTCTTGAAACTGAACAACTTTCCCCATGGAACATGGGTCGAAAAATAAAATAAAAATTTGGACCTCTCATAGTAAATCAATTAGCTCCTCGGCGATTTTGTATGGGAGGTTCAAATATTTTTCATATTTCGACCCATGTTTCATGGGGAAAGTTGTTCAGTTTCATGAGTACCTTGACCTCCTTTCGGTTTGTTATACCCTTTCTGTTACTCCCTGTATATCTTTTGACTTTGTTATCTGATAAAGTATACGTTTTCTAGGAAAAATATATACATTTCTAAATTATGCTATTAAAGCCCTTTCGTTTGATACCCAACACGATATCACTTGAAGAAAATTAAATTTTAGTTTGTAACTTTATGCACTCTAGAGGGCGCCATAATCGATTTATTGTGACAATATATAGCCTTTAACCATCGCCCTGTTTAAACGCTTCTTTTGATACCTCATTTGTCAAATTCTGATAAGTAGTTTGTTAGTTATAAGGGAACAGACGAAATTATTCCACATACATACATACAAACATACATACATAGCGGTCAAAATCATAACCAAAGATCGGAACGACGGGGGCTAATGTTATCAAAACTATGGATATGCCTTTGACTTACCGGAACTGCCGATTTCCGGGAATCGGTTATTCCGGTAATTTTATTTTACTAAAATTCGGGGGCATCTGATGGTTACATTAAGTACACTTAACCTTCAAATGCTGATAAAAATGTGCTAACAATCAAGTTGCCATATGTCAGTAAAATAGGTTAAGAGGATCACTGGATAGCCGCGACGTCCACTAGAGCAACCCCCCATCGCCCCGCCTGTCATAGCAGGTCGCGATCGAAACATCGCCAGGGGCTCAGCCTCGTAGGCGACTCCCCGCCGAAGAAGATCAGAAAATCAGTTTACGGCTTGAGTCGCGGTAGTAACCTTTCGCTGGTTACTGTCGTAGAGCTCGGATCACGGCAGACTGTTCGACTTCGTGGAGTTATTTGCGCTTAAGGCCGGCGGGGAGACGTTAACGTGGCTCTTTCTCTCTCTCTTCGTTCTTCTTCTTCGTGTGGGACACCGAGTCGTTCAACGACCCAATGAACCCTGTTGTCAGTTTTTCAACCGCCTACTGCAAGTAGCAGGCCTCTGACATGATTGTGTAACGACCGCCATCATAGATAGCAACCGGGACCGACGGCTTAACGTGCCCATCCGAAGCATGGAACCATCTTGCTTTTCGGACAATCAGGTGGTTCAGCCTGCAATGTCCTAACCAGACTGGGACGTGCCTGAGCCACTCTAACGTTGTATCGATTGCCGCCTGTGACGACAGGCGAGACGATAGGGGGTCACTCTTGTGAGTGACGTGGTTGTCCAGAAATCCAGGCATAACTTCACGCTGCGGCGAAGTCGAACCAGCCGGGTGATTCCCCATTAGGGGACGTCCAGCTAGTGCCCGTCAGCCAGCGGCGGCTCGTTACATCTGATGGGCTAAATCCGTTGATTGTCTGCCTCATCCTCCTCGCGAGGGTGTTCCGAAGCAGCGGTCATATCCACTTAAGGCGAGGATCCAGTAAGAAAAAAACAACGTCAGGGGTAGGGTTGAGGGGGGGTGAGATGCTGGTAGCGGGCGGCGCGAGAGGTCATCGGGAGGCTGGTTTCACCGCGAGGGCCGTTCAAATTTTAGGAAAAAATTGTTTGGTTGAATTAAAATTAGTAAATCAGTTTAAACCTATTAATATTAGCGCTCGAGAATTCAAAGAGGAATATCGTACATTAAAAACTAAAGGAAAATAGTAGTAATTGTTACATAAAAATTTAAACAATGTTTTATTTTTTTGCTGTTTTTGTGATATTTTTTATCTTCTTCCATCGTGTCGGTCGATGACAATTTTTTAAATGTGCCCAGACCAGTATGTAGCCATGCGGACAACCTCATTGGTGGCATCCCAAAGGTCTTCAAGCGAGCAGGTGCTGGGCAAGCCGGGCAGATCAGCAGGTGGGCCATGTCTTGCGGTGTGGCACCACATACACAGGATGGGCTATTGGAATAGCCCCACCGCACGCTATTTTCCTTACAGCGGCCAACCTGTGATCGGAGTCGATTTAAGGATCTCCACACTGGCCACTGTAAGTTTTGACCCGGAGGAAGGTGTTCGACCTGAGGGATGTGTGGATCTACCGGAAAGGATTCTTGCCACCGCTGGTTTTTAAAAGTGGCTGGGTCTTCTTTAAGAGGAGTAACAGTACTTAAGAAGCTACGTGGTGCGGGACTGCAGCCACACAAGGGGTGCCGTGGGTCTGTTTCCTGCTTTGCTTTTTCGTCAGAACTTGCCATCTCCCTACGAATACTGGGTGGAGCAACACCTGCCAGTGAATATAGCATACTTGTAGGAGTTGGTAACCGGTAATAATAATCCTACATGTTTCGTTAAGTGCTACATCCACTTGCTTAGTGTGCGCAGACCGACACCAGACTGGGCTAGCGAATTCGCCAGCAGAGTAGGATAGCGCGAGTCCAGTTGTTCGCAGGACTTCTGGCGATGCTGCCCACTTTGTCGAGATTAGTTTGCGTAGGAGGTTGTTGCGAGTGCCTACTTTGCGCCTGATGTTGTCGCAGTTTGGTCTGAATACTATGGCCCTGTCAAGTGTTACCCCTAAATATTTAGGTTGACTGCAATGTGCGATTGGAGTGCCTTGCCAAGAGATGTTTAGAGATCGGCGTGCTTGTTTATTTCGGAGATGAAACACGCAGGACTGAGTCTTGGAGGGGTTGGGCTTAAGGGAATTATCCTTACAGTAGATAGTTAGACCCTCTAAAGCTCCTGAGATTGTGTGTTCGACCGCCTCAAAAGAATCACCCTGCGATGCTAGTGCGAGGTCATCTGCATAGATGTAACGAGATGTACCAGGGCTAAGCGGCTGATCATTTGTGTAGATGTTGAATAAGGTAGGAGCTAAGACGCTATCTTGAGGCAGACCGTTCTTTTGATTTCACCATCTACTTTTGTCCGAAAGAAGGTGGACTTTAAAGCGGCGATTGGAAAGAAGTTCGCCTAAAATCCTCACAAACTGCTGGTCACCTGTAATATTCCCCACCTTGCACAACAGCCTTCGGAGGTTAACCGTGTCGTATGCGACAGATACGTCCACAAACACTACACCAGTTAGCTTGTTGAACTCAAACTCATCCTCAATAAATTGGGTGAGCTTCAGAGTTTGATTAAAATATTTTTTAATCAAACCTAGAAAAAAAATACTATTAGCTCTAGAACATTTCTTTAGATACGACATAAATTTTTTTGAGGTCTCGATAAACACCGTAAAGGGCTTAAAAACTGAATCGAACGTACCGCTTTTCTGCATTTTCTCTCGAATCCCGGCCTTAAGCGGCAGTAGCCGGGTATCTCTGGTAATGTGCCCACGATCCTACCTACTCGACGTGGAGTAGTGAATGTCCATGTCAGACTGTGCTAAATAGCACCATCATGTATAGAGCGGGCAGGTATTGGGTGACCGCATCCAACGGACCGCACCTCTGGGTGGTTCTTGACGTGGCTGACCCAGTGCTTCTCGTCCGGAGAGGCGGGGGCGATGCTCGGCTCCTCAGCTTCCGCTTTTTCGTCACCCCGCTGGGCCGCCATGAGAGAACCTGCCGCGTTAGTCTCTCCCATTCTCCCAGCAGTGCCGCCTCCATCCTCTTTGGCTCAACGGGTTTCGGTTTAGTGAGGGACGCTGTGCCTGCACGATTGTTCCTTACTTTACAGTGTAGTACGGGGCAGACCCTTCTCCTTTCCATGGTTCTTCATACCAAAAATGATATACGAACCAAATCTCGGGAGATGCAAAGTAGTACTTGCCGGGGGCTCTATCCCACTAAGCATTGTTGCAGGCTCCCTACATGTTCTTTACGTCCCGGCCCTCTCACGCTACACCTTTTCTACGCTCGGCTCCCACCTGCACGGCTGTAGCACTCTCCCTGAAGGCATTCATGGTAGTGTGCCGTGCGGCGGCGCGTAGAGGTCTAGCTGCTTCTTGTCCCTCGGCTCACGCTGGGATAGCGGAGCCGGCGAGGACGAAGCAGGCAGCGACGGCAGTGGGGGTGCGGCAGCTAAGGCAGTGGTTATTGCTGCAGCGTCGGCCGTAGGCGAGGTGACGAGTGGTGGGCCCGTTGTTCTCGGCGTAGACTGCATACACGATGCACGCGCCGGCGCGTGGGCGTCTAACACTTGCAGGACGGATTAAGTGTTGTTGCGAACGACACCCTGGCGCGGTTTTTAAGTGCGCGGCGCTGGTTGCCTTTGTAGGGCTTAGTAGCCCATTCCGCGTAAAGCGTAGCCTGCCTTCGGGGCGCAGGTCCCTGGAGTACCCTCTGGTGGGAGGCCGGGGTTACGGGTGCTCAACAGAGCCCTATAGGTATGACGACTGAAGGTATGCAGAATCACTGAGTTTGTCTATTGCGTACGCGGGTGGGAAGTTTTAAACTACGCCACGACGACTAGGCAGACATCCTCTTCGACTCTCGCGGCGGGGACGAGCTTATAAAACGTTGGCTGTTTTCACAGTGAGCTTGTGTGCGTGCCGCTACGGCGTGATAGCTTTCGTAGCAGAACGCGTAGGCCTCCATGTGCTGCAAACTTTTACTTTAAAGCCATTATCGTATTCTTATAGTTTAGATGGGATGATAGTATTGCTGTCGCTCTACATTAGGTACTCCTCCTCAAGTGCTGGCAAAAAGGAGTCCATGTCCGTCTCCGATTTGCTAGCAATATCAGAGCCAAATTTTGCGAAGATCGATAAAACGGTGTGGCTATAATGGGAAATATCCGCTATATTTCCCGGTTTGCCCGCTGATTACCGTTTTCCCGTGGGAATAAGTTTTTTTTAGTTGTTAAATACACATGCCTACAAAACAGTCTAACATTAATAGTAGCAATCAAAGATCTCAACTAAGACATCAAACAATATATTTTTTGTAATGTAATTTATAAAATCACCTTATATTTTACGTATGCATGCATATATATTTTACGCTTTTTATGTATATTTCAGTAAAAATAATAATTAATATGGGTTTTCCGTTTACCGGAAATTCTTTTTCCGGTAAGAAGTCGTTTTCCGTAAAAAAGTAATATCCATGTTAATGATTTCGTACCAAATAGCCCCCTGATTCCGATCACTGATCATAACACTCCTTTTTGCTTCGCCGTAGTCGTGTAAATAGTGTATGCCAAGGACTTTACATACTAGCAGGACTGAGTTCTCTAAAAATTGAATATAATGAAAAATATACCTTACCTTCTTACAATAAGACTTAGTTTCGCTTGGCGATGCGGAGAGAGAAAAACGAGCCGAAAGAGATAGCTATAAGAGAGCCCTTTGTCCCTTTCTAAACTTGCCACCCTAAAAAATATGTTTTAGTGAGTAGATTTCGGAGAATAAGGGACAGTGTACCAAAAGTATGCAGGCATGATCAGATCATAAAACTGAATAACTTTTTCTATGGGGGCTATGTTGGTAAGCGAGAAAATATTTACAATAGATCACATTAATAAGTCGTAACCAAATACCGTAATTAAACAACTGTACCGTCCTATAATCATACTTAACATGAGAGAAGCAACTCATCTACACCTACAGCTACGGTCGCACCTATCTGTCCTTGCTCGTGATTGGCTGCTCCCACCTCCCCGCTCCTCACTCCGACAGGCAGGGCGGGGCGAGTCGGCCCGCTTGGCTTCATTGGCGATTTATCAACGCCGGCGCGCGGTCGCCTCAGAAGATAATTTTTTGAATTTCGCCAAAGTTTTATAATTCAAAAATTATAAACTTTAATAAATTATTTTAATTTAACTATTTCATTTTTGTGTTATATGGCGTTTTCAAAAAATTATTTTCTTTTAAATTTTTTATTAATAACGGTTTTACACCGTTCGTTTTTAAATTTTATATTTGTGTAATGTCTGTCCTTTTAAATTGTAAATTCAGTGAGTTTGCAAGATGGGTAAGTCCTTTCTATTTTATTGAGCATGCACTTGGAAAATCAAATTTCTGAAGGCGGTTTTCCGTCGAACACTACTTTGCAATTTCATACCACTGTTCATAATTTAGACCAAGCAAGAATCAGTCTAAAGTCCGTTTACGAGTAAATAAATTGTTCAGGAAGGGCGCCGAGCCCGTGATCTAAATAGATAACTATTTCAGTGAATTATTTATCAAGAGTAAGATCCCAATTAAATAAGCAAAGTGTGTTAAAGAAATTTGGTTGTTATCGAAGTAATAAATTCGTTCTCTTCTTTTGAGGACGATCAAATGAAAATCCAGTAATCATAGTGCCTTTCATAAGCCTTGAGTGACACGATTTAAATATTTTCAACACAAAATGTTGATCCGTTGTAGGCTGCTAGTTATCTGTAAGTGATGATACATTTTGCCTCAGGGTAATATATTTTTAGTTATAAGTATTATTCGGTCGAAATATTTGAAGATGGCGTCCGTGTACGCCACGGAGTGAAGTAAGGTCACTGATTGATTTATGGATTTTCATCAACAAATTTATTATTTAATTAAAACTTCTGTCTGTAATCAGACACGTGGTTTTTAAGTTTGTGTTTTGTTTGACACGTCGCAACGTGTTCGACGCTATAAACACGTGGTCCTCACTTTAAAAAAAAAAAAATGTTGACTTGTATATTTAATTTCTACCTCCAAAATTCTTTTTCTTTGAGGTGTTTCTTTAAAATTAAAGAATTTCATTAAAAAGGGTGTCGCTGTGACCCCGAATAATGCAGTGAGAGTTTACGGCACACCTAGTCCGTAGAACGTCTTACAAAAAAGAACAATCAAATCTCAGCAAGGATATTTTGTAAGGTATATATACCTAATTTTATTCTATTGCAATGACAAATTGATATTATATGGCTCCGCGAACTAGGCCATGTTCCCTTGTTTTTATATGTTACCTCTGCGCAATGCAAGGTATACCCTATTTTAAAACATCATTAGGAGTACCTTGGCCGCCAGCGCATGGTGAGCCCTTTGACTCCTACATCCCCGCGCAGGGGTTGTGCTTTTTGATGTCATGCAGATTGCTCTCGCCTGCACTTGCAGTAGTGCCTTAATTTTCGTCCTCGTGTCTTTCGTATACGTGACGAACTGATATTTTGTAATGCGAGACAAATATCGCAAAATATAGTGATAAGTATATTGTTGCGTTTCGGTACTACATACTCCTCAAAGGACGGTTCATCATGGACCCAAAAGTTTCGAAACGTACCTACATATTATTTTAATACCTCGCGCAGAGAGAGTCGGCCAGCGAATTTCATAAAACTGTGTGACTTATGATATAAACTGTACTGTATTAGGTATTACTCTTATACCTATCCCATATCAAACAAAGAAAGTTCAGTGGCATTCGGCGCAGGCACGATATGTCTTACCTACAAAATAAAGGGTTCTCCTTTTACTAATTTCGAAGTATTCTATAAAAACAAATAGTACACCGTCAGGGCCTTGCCTCAGACGAAATTAACGAGTGTAACGAAGGGTAGTGTGTGTGTTAGTGAATTTCGCAGGTTCGAATCTTGCATGTGACATTTTATTTAGATAAGAATTCTAATTGAATACCTACCCGACACGTTTTTGTTTACAAAGTCCATAATCCGATGGACGCATCCGAGATAATTATTTTCAATGAAATTTGCTTTGAAATGGCTATTACAATTTCTAGTAAAAGAAGTTTACATCTTAGCTTATGTAGAGGCATTCCAAGAAAATGTTCTGAGACTTCTAATATTTCCGTGTAAAAGATTTGATATCAACATAAAAGCTTTAAAAATTTCACATACAGTAGCTTTGTATCATTCATAAGGATAACATAAGCGTAAAGTAGATGCTAAACGTCACGTAAGCGACTAGAAGTTGATGTTTTCATGGAATGCCCTGCGTAGCTTTGAGCTAGTTAGAAACACCTACGCAAGGAGATTGTCAATAAAGACATTACCATAACCTCAGGGCTGAAGTTCTTGCAGGTTAATGTCTTAAACAGTTTCACTTTGTGATCATTACAGTGGCTCACTGGGCCATGCAATAAAAATAAGTTACAACATTGTTCTTGTAATGGAACGACCATTTATGCATTTCCTTGCTCACTGTCATAAGTAGCAAGAAATCACTTTTATTAAATAGTTATCTCTTACTACAGTGTCAACTGTGTCCCCTAAAAATGTAATACGATAGTACTAATGTCATGCTAAGGGATATCCCTTACGCTTGTCATTCGTTTACTTCTTTGACTATGGTCAAAGAGTGCCATTAAAGTACCTACTTCAAATAGGTACGTGCTGTATTTTTCGCAGCAAGTAACCCCGGAGGGAAATACCTATGTACAATCTGAAGAGCTCTCTGAAGAGTTAAGTTAAAGTTTTCTTGTATTAGCGAGATTTTAAGCAACATGAAAACAAACAAAAGTGGGGAGAGAAAGAGGCCGTATTGTAATGGCCTCATCTCAAAACGGATAAGTAAATAACTACCTACCTATTCAATAAATGTCACACCTAAACTATGAAAAGTTTTTGCTTTTTCAATTCATTGAGAGAAAAGTGTGTGTTTGGGATACAGATTTATGTAATGTACCTAGGTGATTTACTTAATCCATCATGTTACAAATTTATAACTACATTCTGTTGTAGATTCACAAGCTATGAAACATCAAAACTGGTGGTAAATTGTCTTAACTAGTCTAACTACTGAAAACTAGTACCTAATGTCTACATGTCATATCATAACATAAGGTAGGTATACTTGAAGTACCTACCTCCTCGGTTGCCATGACCTTGGACATGATATACGTAATGTTACTTTAGAAAGTTTGCCTACCCCGTAAAGGTTTAGGCGTGATATATACGTATATGTATGTATCTAGGATGTTTTATACTTCCTACCATAGGTACCTACTCAAAGTGTTATGATATGAATGACATGTTTATTACGTAATGTGTCTAACCATCTGCACTAGAGATAAAAAGTTGTAAAACGATATCAAAATAATCATTTTTCTTAATACCGTCTCGATCGGTATGAGTTTTTATTTTCCTCATGTGTGGTCATCTTGCTACCTACTCTATTTATTATGAATGAAAGCTTATGCGAAAATAAACAAAAAACTACCTACAGTCTATGCGGGTACTTTTATGGAATAAACAACACTACAACACGTTTCAAAACTAATGATTTCAAATAGAGGGTACTTTCGCAAATTGACATGTTTTATGTCACGAGTGAAAGACTCCTGACTGCCGTGCATAAGGTGTTTTGAAACGTAAAATGGTGAATAAATCTGTCTATTTTTAGACGTACGTAACTCAAAAGATGATACCGTTTGTTCCAATATACTTATTTGCTCTGAATGTCAGGCATTCGTGAAAGTACCTACCTATTAGGTTATTATGTCTATTAATTATATTTTTTTTGCAAAACAGATAGCGGAAATGCTATTTCGAAGAAACGATGACGAAACGAAGGTGCGATGGTAGTTTATAATCGTACAGATACATTGTGAACTAACGGTGACTGTTGCACTATGCGTACACAGGTGCACTTTGAGATGGATATCAATCTATTACCAATTAAGAGATTTACAATGAGTTGTTTATGCTGACTACCTAAAAGACGTTAATGTCGTTCTACAGGCAGATAGTTTTGTTTTCCTCGGTAGGTGGGCTATCTTATATGTACGTTATACAGACAAGTTCATGCGCTTTTAATAAATTTTAACGGTTACTTGGGCTTTTCAAGGGACGGTCAGAGGTAGATAGTCTGTTATTAGAGGTAATAATAAATGTATTCACCTCTTTATTTGTACTTACAAGATTATACCAATAGATTCATACAATGAAGTTTCTGTGACAGCCAGAGTGATTGTGTTTTTATGAAGCTTGACCGTTACTCCGACAGACTAAACAAGGTTAGTTTTTATAATTTTTTGCTAATCACGTAAATATTATGGCAAGCCCATACGTATTTGGAAGTCATACGAAGATATGATTTTACAATAGTTATTATATTAAGAAAGTTTATTTCATTTGAATTAAGGTATTTGATGGCCAGGTTTTCTATCTGCCATTGCCTAGTTAGGACAATGCATACCTTAAGATTTACCGTTGACCTTTTAGTAAGGTATTCAGGCTACCCTATTACATTACCTACAGCTTGAGCAATCAAGCACAGTTGAAATGTATCAGCTTTGTTTTTCTGTGTGCAACGGTTGCTGACTTACTTACTATCTTATTAGATAGGTAGTTAGAATGGAAGATTATATAAATATTACCTATTTTGAGTATCCTACCGCTAGCTAACGGTGGTTACCTTCCTCTTTTCTTTATTATTGGGTTTAAAAAAAATGGTACCTATTATATTTTTGTTGATTGGTTCGAAAAACTGCAATTGTGTTTCCGTGTATTCACTATTTATTCACAACGGATTAGGTAATGTAAGTCTGTAATTTGTGCATTTGATTTCAGATACGAGGAAAATTTTGGAAAGGCATTATGTCATGTGCTAAATACTCTAGTATTTATCATTATTTAATATGCTTGACTAGATTGCCATAATACAGTAAATGAGATTTGTAATAACATTTATATTTTAATAATTTACGCTTATTAATCGTCATTTAAGAGTGAGCTTCTGGTATGACGAAATTTGGCATTTTATATATCCTTTGATGATTGTTTAATTCATTAATATAGTGGTTCAATGTCATTGAATTCAACAGATTCTATATTATTAATTATTTAACAATATTTGAATTCTTTATAGTTAATCACATTGGCGATAGCTCCCACTCCTCCAGGCGATAGGAAACATGTCTCATGTTAAGTATGATTATAGGACGGTACAGTTGTTTAATGACAGCATTTTACCTACCAATAAAATGCTTATTAAACTACTTACCTCCTATAATCATACATTTTTAATTCTGCCTGGGATATTTTGTAAAAAAATTGAAAATATTTTCTACAAAATAATTATAATATTCTAATTAGAATATTATTGTGAGACGCAATGAAGCCAAGCGGGCCGACTCGCCCCGCCCTGCCTGTCGGAGTGAGGAGCGGGGAGGTGGGAGCAGCCAATCACGAGCAAGGACAGATAGGTGCGACCGTAGCTGTAGGTGTAGATGAGTTGCTTCTCTCATGTTAAGTATGATTATAGGAGGTAAGTAGTTTAATAAGCATTTTATTGGTAGGTAAAATGCTGTCATTTTAAAAACTGTCTTGTAGTATTCCTTACTACTATTTTGGCAACACCGTGAATGACGGATCATGGCAGCTTTTTTGTTTATTCTGTAGGGTGACCATAAATTAAATTTCGTAAATGAACGGAAACAAAAGGTCAAATTTTAGTATTTTCGCGTATCTAATGCTAAATGATTAGCGTCAAGATGGCAGGACCATATCTCAAATATTAAATTAAAATATTGTCCGATTTAGTACTTAATTTGTACTGTTTTGTACCTCAAGTAAAAAAAAATTGTACCTCTCAGTATCAAAAGATATTTGAAAAAAACCAAGGACAATGGTAAATCTGAATAGATATTCAGTTATATGTATATTTAGTATCTTTTTAGTACCTAAAGAAAACGTTATTTGATTCTGATTATTTCAAAGGAAGTCTAAGAAATAGTCGAAAAATGCTGGTCCCGCCATTATGACGATTTCAAAAATTGCAAGAAGAAGTACTTATGTTTCAGATTTTCTGACTTTGACCCTGTACATATTTGTCTCATCAGCGTGAGTGACAATGTGTTATCGTGTCTATCATCCCTCATTAGTTTAACAATGTGTCATCACTTTCCGTTCCGGTCATAGATCTCCATCCAAGTTACCTAACATCTAACACTCGGCGGTTGGACCCACTGTTGGACTAAGTTTCATTTTCCCGGCATGTATTCTACATATGAATTTTACTTTTCATTAATTTTACCTATTAACACGTATAAATTAATTCGTTGCGCGGTTATAAAGGAGTTAGCTGTGTCCATGACAGGCAAATCCCACATTAGAAAATATCATGGTCACCCTAAATGAAAGAGACAAAGGGCTCCCTTCTATACCTCTCACTCGGCTCGCTTTTCATAGGCCAGACCTCAGTCCTGCTAGCATGTAAAGTCCTTGGTGTATGCAACTGCAAATAATTAGGCTTTAGAATGCTCGTGTCAAACTATTAAGGCTGCGCCTCGTGTGATAAACAGACACTCTCATCCTAAAGCCTCTCATTATTAGGCAGTTGCATAAACTACTATTAGAGACGCCTGGTATTAAGGCATAATTATATCATTCACATAATAAAAAAATATCCAAATAAAGCTGACCTGTATCTGTGCATCCTCAGTACGTGCTCGGAGATCAGGTTGTCGTGGTCGGCGTCCGCGATGTCCAGCATCACGAATAGCAAGTCGAAACGGGACAGCAGAGAGTCCTGCAGACCTATGTTCTCCATAGGAGTCTTGTATTGGTCGTACTGTAACAAGGTTTTTGAATCACACTGGCTGAATAGCTTGTGGACAAAAGCCATAATTAAAAGGGAGAGTGATCTTTATCTAATACCTTATCTTATTATAAATTTTAAATAAAATTTTGTAAATAGGGGTTTTCGGAGGCGATAAATTGAGGTTTCATTTTCCTAAAATCGTTGCTTCACTGCTTTTTGAAAGATTTTTGTTAACTACAGCAACATCTGTTGAAAAACCGAGGAATTCCGGTCAATCAAGTACTTAGATTGTAGTTACGACGACCTACAATTTACCATCTCCCAAAAATACAGAGCTAGTCTGGATAGTAAAAACCAGCTGGTGGACCGAGCTCGCTCGGTTGTTTTTGATGCGTTGGTTTCAAAGCAACTTGCAAAAACTTTATGCTGTCTTACTCACCAACAGATGTCGATGTTAGTTTTAAAACACAAAAAAATGTGTAAATGTTTTTGGCCTATTTTTAACCTATCTAGATCGATTTGTCGCCCCCGAAAAAGATATAAGATTAGACACTTACTCGTCCGTAGACAGGGTTGGCGGCGGCGAGTACTGAGCAGCGCGCGTTGAGGGAGGCGTGCACACCAGCCTTCGCTATGGTCACGCGACCTTGCTCCATCACCTGAAGGAAAACACAATTAAATAAAAATAAATATCTATGGACGAGACACATAGCGCCATCTAGGCCCAAACTAAGCAAAGCTTGTACTATGGGAACTAGACACCTGATATTTATTTACATAATTTTTTTGTTAATTATTTTATTATATATTATGCATAGATAAAATATTTGTGTCTGGTTTGAATCGAACCCACGACCCTCGGCGTAGAAGGCAGTGGTACTATTCACTACGCCATCGGGCCAGTCATCCATCATTCTCATAACAAATATTTGGGATTTTAATACACGTTCATACATACATCACGCATTATTCCTTACAGGGTAGGCAGAGCGTAAGTGACCCCAAATAACGGACATTGTTGCCACGTCTCACAAATATTTAAGTCATAGGTAATTTGGACTCCTACAGATATGCATTATTTTGCCAGTCAGTCGCTACCAGCCGCCTTTTTTAAGCCACTAACAGTACTTAGTAACAATGTAAAACCACGACTTTATGGCTGCTGAGACCAAGCTGAGACATAAATAGATATCATTATAGTTACCTCGTGAATGGCGGTTCTATCGGCGTCGGACATCTTGTCGAATTCATCTATGCACACAACGCCGCGATCTGCCAACACCATAGCACCTGCTTCGAGCCTGCCAATCATCACACGAAAATATGTGAGGTTACAGTACTTTATGTTATGACACTATTTAACAAAGTAAAAGTTAAATATTTTGATTTGTGTTTGCTATAAATATTACCTGGTTCAAAATAGAAGGGGGCCCGCAATTGCAACATTATTGTTGACATCTTGCTTAAATGTCATGTAATACCAAAAAGACGCAAACAATAATGTTGCCATTCTGGGTCCTCTTCTTTTATGAACCAGGATGTACAAAGTGGAAAAAGTTTGAAAGAGTAAGGATAAAGCTGTTGGAGTAGACAGAGACGTGAAGGCAAAGGTGAAGAGGGCAGTTTAGGACGAAGTTACATGGAGGTAATTTCAAGGTGTTTAATTTGGAGGGTGACGTTTGAGAGGTGGGAAGGTCGACTTTGGGTCGAATAGTATTAGATTTTCCTTTAATTGTGGGCAGCAGCACATTGATAATACTGACCTTCGGTCTCCAGTCTCAGGGTCGGTAGTGACAGCAGCTGTTAAACCAACTCCTGAAGACCCTCGCCCAGTGGTGGTGATGGCTCTTGGGGCCGTCAGCAGCACGTAACGGAGCAGTTGCGACTTCGCCACTGACGGGTCGCCGATTAGCAGGATGTTTATGTCACTGAGGAAAAAGTAAAAGTGTTAGGCTTATTTGGCGCAGCTGGTAGGATCATGGATATTTTCGGAACACTTGAATCCACAGGCAGGATTTGAACCTGCAGCCTTCGACATCTGTACTGCCGACGCCACGACCAACTGGGCTACCGCAGCTCAATCTCAGCCTGCGAAATAGTGCAAGTGTATCTTGACCATTCTAATAAGGAAGCTGACTTCTGTAACCTACTTCTACTAATTTAAAAATCAAATTACCTAAATGAATAAAAAATAGGATTTAAACTCAGAAGTCTTACAAGTCCAGGAAATAATTCAAGTAAAATCAAGTTTAGAAATAAAAACTCAATTACACTTGTGTATTGATGAAATCCATGGCTAAAAGTTCAGTAAATAGAAACTTACCCTCTCAACCTAGTCCCATTAGGCAAGACCTTTTCCATCCCCCCAAGCAGCAGACACAATATAGCTTTCTTAATCAGATCATGTCCATGTATAGATGGCGCTAGCGACTTGGCGAGTAGCTCAAACATGTCTACAGTGGTCCTTTTGGCCAGACGCTTGCAAAGCTTCACTTCTTCCAATGTGATGTTGAGATTCATATCTTTGTTGATTTGGGTGACGTTGTTGGCTATCAGGATTGTCCTGTAGGAGGAATTGGTTTTAAAATTAATAAATACTTTTAACAAATAAGATAAAAATTAATAAATACTTTTAACAAATAAGATAATATGTGTCTAATGCAGTAATTGAAACTTTATGATGTGTATTTATTTATAAAAATTGGTTTTGAAAGAAAGTCCTGTAATTTTGTGTCTGATGCAAAGGTCTGATGTAAGATACATAATATTTTTGTTAGGAAAATTGCTGAAATTTTGAAATCGAAACACGCAGGAACTTGGAACAGTATCGCGAAACAAATGTTTCCAAATGAATATGCTTCTTAACAATCCAGATAGAAAAATACAAAATGTAGTACGGATGAATTAAGTAGTGATTTTATTGTACTAAAAACATGCCATATTTTGCTGTACTTTTCTTAATATTGAATTTGTGAATATATTTAAATAAAAGTCTACTGACCTGAAGGTACCAGCAGTAAAGCTCCCCTGCTTACTAGGCAGACACCTGTAGTTCCCAATGACCTGTACCCTGTCTCCTGGCTTGCAGCGGTCCACCAGGTCATCATCGCAGACCACATCCACACTCCTAGGTAGCTGACCAGCCGGGGCTTTCTCTGGCATTTCCTGGATGGTGAGGGTTTGGTGGTCTTTGTAGCGGGACAGACCATATTCTGTTTCTAGTGGGTTCCCTTCATCATCCTGAAACATTTATTACAAGAGATTAATTTCAACTAACTGATATGAAAACTTTGAGAGAAAGAGAAGGGAAATGTATAATATTGTAACACCTAATATACATCACATTGCACAAAATAGTTAACATGAAAATAACTTGGGCATTATAAGGATAACATTAAAAGCAATCAAGATGCTGTTTAAGTTCAGAATTTACAATTGTATATATTGTTATTTACACATTTTATAATCATCATAGGCTTGGCCCAGCAGTGGGATACAGAAGAGGCTACATAAATTCACAGAAAACTTACTTTAGTAGGATAGACTGCAGATGTGGGGAAAGCTTCAAAGGAGGTCAGATCAGTGTATTTCCTTTCCATCACTTTCTTGGTGGCCGGGCAGTAGTGCACACTGCGCACCACCTTTGGCCGCACCAGGGACACTCTTGTTACTATGCCTTCCACACATATCAGGTTTCCAAGGAATCTGAAAACATAATAATTATTGATTTAAATAAAATATACATTACTAATTAACAAATAACCCAACACACAACTAACACTGCAAGGACTGTTATGTCCTATATTGCTGCCTGACCAATAAATAATTTTGAACAACTCTGTGTCTCACACAAAGAAAGTTAAATTAATTTAGTGGCAAGCGAAAGTCACTGAATTCCTCAATTAAAGCAGTAATACAAAAAGTGTATGATGCTCCACCAACAAGATCGAAGCTCTTAAATATAGAAGAAGAGGAATGGTTTGTCTACTTTGAATACTAATAAAACACGTAAAACTAAGTGATAGAAAAGAATACTAAGCAACCCACGGGAAATTCATATAAACTGGAGTTCAAATTACTTACCGAGAGGTGAGACTCCTGGGTGTAACATGTTTATTACCAAAGCTTCCAGAGAAGGCGACGAAAAATTCCTCCTGTTCTTTAGCATAGGTCGGGTCAATGGACGAGACATACTCCTTCAAAGCCTTCGAGAACGCTATTTGCTCCTCAAAAGCGGTTTCCAGCAGGTTACGAGCCCTTTCCGGATTCCTCCTTCTAAGATCGTTTACATTCACAACCAAGCGCTTAGACTTATCGCCAATCATCTGTTTCACTTTCTCTGCATAGACTCCTTGGTCTTCCTAAGAAAATAAAGAGAATATTACAGAAAATCAACTCTCAAAGCGAGAACAAAGAGTAAGGTTAGGTACACTCACTTCATCGTCCAAAAACTCAAGATATTCCCTCTGGAGGTCTCTGAGACGTTGATCGAAGTCTCCGTCTTCCATTTTTAGAAGGTTTTACTAACACAATTTAACAAATACACAAGAATATTTAAAAATAACAAGACAAAACACAAAACAACACCGCTTCACGTTAAGTTTGACAGATGCATGTTTTGGCGCGAATTATTGAAGAAGTGTTGCCATGCCACAATAGCCATAGACAAAATAACGTTAGTCATCTCGTTATAACGTTATTTATAAATCTTCGTAAACGCACTCGATCCTGTCAGACTGACGGAAAATAAATGTTGCCATTAAAAAGGATTCTGGCTTATTTAATAGTAATAATGATTTGATGTTCTATTTAATTATTTTTTTTCAATGATCTTTGCTCATGTCGTTGCTTTTGACTATTTTATGAAAATACAATTTGAATCTTCATTCTGTAAAGTGTTTCAGTAAAAGATGTAAGAAGTAAATCAATTCAACTGTGCAATAATATCATTGTAAGTTACTGAAGTTTTATCAAAAATCATATGGTCACCCAGGTAGTTAAAAAAAATGTTAGTGTCAAAATTGCGAGGATCTGGAGCGGAATGGTGGTTTCTTTACTGCGTGATTTTTCGATATTTTTAAATTAAAAAGCCATCGATCGAAGTGCGGAGCCGAATCGTCTGCTGAGCAACGGCCAAGGACACGGCTATTCTTAGGTAACACTTGTGTTTTTCTCAATAATTAACAAACTTCTTCAAGGTGTCTTGGTATCATTGATTTTTCGATAAACCAAGTAGATTGGGGACGACCTTACGTCTTACGATGTTTGGGTATAGCTGTGTAAACATTTTGTGGTTAATTAATTTTCTAGGGTGAGCTAGGCCGCGCCCCGTGTCTTTTTGAGTTAACTAGGACTTAGGACTTGCTGTACCTATATACTGGGTTGTGTAGAAGTGTGATAGAAGATATACATAGAATAGTTTGTGCTACGACCAACTGTTGCCTGCAACTTTTTCCTATCTCTTCCTTTTCATAGAAGTAGGTATGCATGTAAATATGATGTGTTTTATTGGAAACTAACTTTACTCTCAATGGAGATTAGAAATAACTTTGTAAACAGTGGTAGGTAACTATGACATTTCCAATTTGAATATCAAGTAGGTAGGCAAAAAGAGCTGAGATTTAAGCTTTTCTATTACCAGAGTATTATTTTTATATTGCTGTCTAACTTGCATTGTATATTTTTTATTTATACTTAAATTATTATCTGGAACTTTAGGTAGTTAATTCATTTTCATCAAAGCAATGGTAAAGAAATTTTAATTTATTTTGTATTTTTAAATGCATCAAACATAAATATTCCAAAGTAAATACATATTGAAGGTCACACTTTGAAATACTTTACAGACTTTGAAGTTTTTTTCCAACTTAAATACTTCTCAAAAGTAAAACATGTTTATCAAACAAATTAGCAGATACTTTCATTAGACACTATTCCTACAATACTAACAGACGAGGTTAGGAAAGCTATCCAATCACAAAAACAGGACAAGTCACCAGGTGACGACAACATCTGTAACGAACTCCTTAAAGGCACTATAGAATCCACTCTCAGAGCAATAACAAAATTATTCAACGAAATTATGCAATCAGAAGAAATACCTATACAATGGACTAAATCCACAATAATCCTACTACATAAAAAAGGAGATAAAGGAGAAATAAACAACTATCGTCCAATTAGCTTGATGTCGAACCTCTACAAGATATTCTCTAAAGTAATACTCTTGAATAACAAAAACTTAGATGAAAATCAACCAATAGAACAAGCAGGCTTCCGCAAGGACTATTCCACAGTTGATCACATTCATACAATTAAGCAAGTTATAGAAAAATGCAATGAGTATGGAATAATTTACTACTTGGCTTTTGTAGATTACAACAAAGCCTTTGACTCCTTAGGGCCGCCGCCGACAGAGTGGCCACTTTTCCGCGCGCCGTCGCGCGACTCTAACAGAGAAATCGGAAAATGAACCGTACGCAACTGACGTAACGGCGATAATGGCCGGCGGCGGAAAAATTCCGAGCGCCATTTGTTCGCGCGGCGCCGCGCGAATTCGCGCGACGCCGCGCGGCGCCTCTTGAGTGCGCTTGCGTCCGCCGGGCGGCCCAAGGCCGCAAGCGGACATACTCTCGGTGTTGCCATCACAATAGAAATAAAAAAGATAATGTTTCTCAAAGAAAAGTGTCGATTACTAAAATAAATCAAAATAAAAAATATCTAAAAATTGTTTTGAATAAATATTTATAATATAAGTACCTACAACCTTGGTGTTTGTTGGGTCGTTAGGGTTTATTACGTGGGTCGTTGGTGTTTGTTGGGTCGTAAAGGTTTATTACGTGGGTCGTTCATGTTTGATGGGTCGTCAGGGTTTATTACGTGGGTCGTTCATGTTTGATGGGTCGTCAGGGTTTATTACGTGGGTCGTTGGTGTTTATTGGGGCGTAAGGGTTTATTACGTGGGTCGTTGATGTTTGATGGGTCGTAATGGTTATTTATGTGGGTCGTTGGTGTTTGTTGGGTCGTTAGGGTTTATTACGTGGGTCGTTGGTGTTTGTTGGGTCGTAAGGGTTTATTACGTGGGTCGTTGATGTTTGATGGGTCGTCAGGGTTTATTACGTGGGTCGTTGGTGTTTGTCGGGTCGTAAGGGTTTATTACGTGGGTCGTTCATGTTTGATGGGTCGTCAGGGTTTATTACGTGGGTCGTTGGTGTTAATTGGGGCGTAAGGGTTTATTACGTGGGTCGTTGATGTTTGATGGGTCGTAATTATTATTTATGTGGGTCCTTGGTGTTTGTTGGGTCGTTAGGGTTTATTACGTGGGTCGTTGGTGTTTGATGGGTCGTATGAGTTTATTTTGTGGGTCGTTGATGTTTATTGGGTTGTAGGGGTTTATAATGTGGGTCGTTGGTGTTTGATGGGTCGTAAGGGTTTATTACGTAGGTCGTTGATGTTTGATGGGTCGTCAGGGTTTATTACGTGGGTCGTTGGTGTTTATTGGGGCGTAAGGGTTTATTACGTGGGTCGTTGATGTCTGATGGGCCATAATTATTATTAATGTGGGTCGTTGGTGTTTGTTGGGTCGTTAGGGTTTATTACGAGGGTCGTTGGTGTTTGATGGGTCGTATGAGTTTATTTTGTGGGTCGTTGATGTTTATTGACATCAAATATCAACGACCCACATAAGAAGCCCTTACGACCCATTAAACATCAACGACCCATGTAATAAACCCTTACGACCCAACAAACACCAACGATTCACGTAATTAACCCTTACGACCCATCAAACACCAACGACCCACGTAATAAACCCTTACGACCCATCAAACATCAACGACCCACATAAGAAACCCTTACGACCCATTAAACATCAACGACCCATGTAATAAACCATTACGACCCATCAAACATCAATGACCTACGTAAGAAACCCTTACGACCTATCAAACACTAACGATCCTCTTAATTAACCCTTACGACCCATCAAACATCAACGACTCACGTAAGAAACCCTTACGACCCATCAAACATCAACGACCCACGTAATAAGCCCTTACGACCCAACAAATACCAACGACCCACGTAATAAACCCTTACGACCCATCAAACATCAACGACCTACGTAATAAACCCTTACGACCCATCAAACAAGAAACGACCCACGTAATTAACCCTTACGACCCATCAAACATCAACGACCCACATAAGAAACCCTTACTACCCATCAAACATCAACGACCCACGTAATAAACCCTTACGACCCATCAAACATCAACGACCCACGTAATAAACCCTTACGACCTATCAAACACTAACGATCCTCTTAATTAACCCTTACGACCCATCAAACACCAACGACCCACGTAATAAACCCTTACGACCCATCAAACACCAACGACCCACGTAATAAACCCTTACGACCCATCAAACATCAACGACCCACGTAATAAACCCTTACGACCCATCAAACACCAACGACCCACATTATTAACCCTTACGACCCATCAAACATTATTATTATTTATTTTATTATTTATTAAATATATTACAATCATTATCATAACAAGCACATAGCTCAAACCGACAATGTTGACGTCACATAGAAATCCACAAAAAATATAAATAGTTATCAAATTGCATTTAGAAAATCATATTTTACATCACAAACAAATAATTAATTAAAATGTCACTAACAAGCTAAAAGAAGATAAAAAATTGTCAATTATTACTCAAATATAATATTAAAATTTCATTAAATTTTGCCAATGAACAATGGAACACATCCACTGAGTTCGAGACAGCATTCAAAATCCTCAGAGCTGTGGTGATGGGCGCATGCTTAAGTAAATTGGTTCTACACCTAAATTCAGCAAATGTTTGCCCCCGAGGTGCTACGCGAAGCCGTGTATTGGGTACGATCAGCCCCATCTGCTGCAGTATATCTGGGTTTGTAAGTATCCCCCGCAAAACCTTAAAAGCATAGGTTGCCAAAGCTACTTTCCTTCTCAATTCTAGTCTGTGATATCCAACCATTCCTAGAACGAAAAGGGTTGGATACATTAAGGGAAAATATGGGTATACTCCATACAGCTTCCAGTACAGATACCTGCAAAACTTATTTTGTATTTTTTCTATCATTAGGATATATTTAGATTCATGAGGGCTCCATACAATTGCGCTACATTCAAGCCTGCTCCTAATAAGTGCATTATACAGGACTTTTATTACCGCAAAGGAAGTGAAATCTTTTGTTTGCCTTAACACAAACCCTAAATTCCTAAATGCCTTCTTACATGTCTCTACAATATGAGCTCTAAAATTAAGATCCCTAGAAATCAAAACTCCCAAATCCCTAATTTCTGTTACCCGCATAAATTTTTCGCCTTCGATCTGGTATTGGTGTTCAATAATAACATTTGCTCTTGAACATGACATTATTTTACATTTAGAAACATTAAAAAATAGCTTGTTTTCTTGACTCCAAGCTACCACCTTATCGATGTCTCCTTGGAGGCACTCGCAGTCCAAAACGCTATCTATTTTTCTATACAGTTTCAAATCGTCAGCAAACAAAAGGCACCCCGTATGTTCACTGACTACTTCGGGAAGGTCATTAATCAGAATGACAAATTCTAATGGGCCTAAATTACTTCCCTGACTAATCCCTGATAGAGTTGGATAAGGTGCAGAAATACGATTTGCATACTCAACGAATTGCTGGCGACCCTCTAAGTAACTTGCAAAGAAATTTAGAAGCTTATAGTCCCGTTAGTTAGCCGATAAATACTTCGGATTGTCATACCGGTACCAAATTTTAGTATGTCAATAAACATGACATAAGCTCTAGAAAACCGCCGGGAGACAAGCTGATGAGGGCTTGTCTCCCGCAGAAATGACGTCATCAAGATGGCGGCCGCCGCATTTAGAAAACTGCAAATTGTTTGAAAACCATAAGTTGCATTGTCATGTGCATGGTATCAAATGAAAGCTAATTAATTGTTCTACATATTTGTTTTGAACGACGACCAGGTACATAGCATAATTTCGAAATTAAAAGACTTTATGTAAAAAAAAAGCAAATAATTTATTTGTGTGGCTATAGAATTCAAAATATTCATTTTTAACAAAAGTGACATAGAAGAAAAGTAACGCTCAATGCAATAGCTAAAAAATCTAAAAGCACTTTCTTGTTCGGATAAAGAGACCTTAAGTTACACTGATTTGAGTACAACGCTGTCTCTTTCCGCGCCACTACTATTTTTTGTAAATGCATGTGTATGGTGTCAAATGAAAGGTAATTAATTGTTCTGCATTATTTTCTGGAGCACAACCAGGTACATAGCATGGTTACAAATATTAAAAATCTTTAAAAACTCTTTTTGTCGGGTTATAGAAACTAAAATAATACTTACTTACTCCGCTGGCTCAGCGACCCGAAGTGGATCTTTAACTGCACGCCAGACTTCCCTGTTCTGCGCAGTTAGCTTCCAATCAGGCTTTTGGAGTGCAGGTTCTTCAGAATTCAGTCAGTCCAGCAATATCTAGGTCTTCCGACAGGAACTCCGATACAGGTTTGAGGGTTTGGAAGTCTAAAAATGCATTGAAAAAACCTGGGAAATTTCCGAACCCGAGACATGTTCTCTCTCTCTTCGTGTGGGACACCGAGTCGTTCAACGACACGATGAGACACATTAAAGAGGTGAGACTAAGATCTTATGGAGAAAGAAACGACACTCAAAGAGAACATGATGGACACAATGATGCAAAATAGATGTAGAAGAAAGGAGAAATCACAAAATCCTAGCGGAACAATATAAAGAATGCAATAATACTATAAGAAATGCGAAATGACACCACCTAAAACGCAAAATTGAAGAAATAAAGACACTAATTAGATCAAGTGAAATTCGCAAATTTTATCAGGAAATAAGATTTCGTCAGTCCAGCGATATCTCGGTTGTCCGACAGGACGCTTGCCCGTCGGCCAACCCCTTCCATCTGCTCGACTTGGCCAAGCCAGCCAGCGCAGCCTATCAGCTTCACTCTCCCAGATGATGTTGGGCGATGATTTCCTCTATCTCTTTGTTTTTCTATTTCTAAAAGTTCCATGCTCATTATGAGTTGGTCCCAGGATTTTTCGTAGTGTTTTTCTGTCAAGGATAACGTCCATGTTTCGCATCCGTACATTATTAGGCCTTAAAGTAAGATCATATGACGGTCTTGTAAATACGAACCCTTTTTATCCTACAAGTTTCGATGTCAACACATTGTGCAGGGCTGCTGAGTACCTTGCTGAATGTTGATTTCGTCGTACTTAAATTTGTTCACTCAATCATGACACCTCCTATAAAGAGGTGTCATTGGCTATAAGGTTGTTTCTCTTAGTCTTGGCGCTTTTAAATCTTCTCATGTGGAGGTACTCTGTCTTGTCATGGGTTACCGTGGGACTTACTTTTCTTCCTTCTTCCTCCAGCCATTGCTCTCACGTCTGCAGCACTTCTACTTATTAGGGCGAGGTCGTCGGCATAACCTATTATTTTATGCGTTCCGTTTAACTCCACTCCATCAACGAACTTTTTGGACCACGTGTTTGAACATCAAGTTAAACAACATAGGTGATAGCGCGTCTCCTTGTTTGAGCCTTGTGTCCACTTCAAAAGCATGCGAGAGACAAGAAGACAGTACTTTGTTGGCAGTCGGGAGTAGCGCGATAGGTACCATTATAGTTGGAGAATTTATTTCAAGAGCTTCTTTTGTGAATTAGGCAGATATTCCACTCTTTTAGCAGTTTTTTTCCTTCTAGAGTAACAATATTCTCATTTGCGACTGTAATGCTCCTCTGTCATACTTCCACAGTTCTCCCGGCATGTCGTCAATCCCTGGACATTTGTTGTTCTTCAGATGCATAATAGCTTTCCGCACTTCCTCAAAGGTAGGCGTTTCTACATCGGCTTCATATATTATATCTCGCTGATTTAGACTGAAAACTACCAGCGAGCAATTTAACAGGGCCTTAAAATATTTGTACCATTCAGTTTTCAGCTTCTCCGGGTCAGAAACTAGATTTCCTTTGTCATTTTCAAGAAACTGAGCGAAGGCTGGTATCCTTGACCAATCTTATGTCCTGATAAAATTTGCGAAATTCACTTGATCTAATTGGTGTCTTTATTTCTCCAACTTTGCGTTCTAGGTGGTGTCTTTTTGCATTTCTTATTGTATTCTTGCATCTTGTGTGCACTTTATCGTATTTATTCTGCCACTCTTTATCTTGTTCCATTACCATCAGGAGAGTCCCCTCAACATGCCAGACGCCGGTTATGGGAAGAAAAATACAAACTGCCGACCCCCTTTGTGCCGGTTTCGGAAAATCTCCCGCCTGGACACAATCTGCCGAGGTCAACCTGGAAGTCTTTAAATAGACTCCGAACTCAGGTTGGCCGGAGCAAAGATAATCGGTCTAGGTGGGGGTTCACGCAGGATTCCGACCTTCGGTGTAAATGCGGGGTTGACCTCCAAACCACCGTCCATCTTATATCGTGCTCTGCACGTCCAACCACCTGCACGCAGGAGCAGCTAATGCAAGCCACTGTCAATGCCGTGAGGGTGGCGGAATACTGGTCGAAGGAAATTTGAGGTGTTGAGCTTGCCATCGACACGAAGAAGAAGAAGAAGAATCTTGTTCCGCTGGGATTTCAGTGTAGTTTCTTTCTCCTTAAGATCTCAAGTCTCACCTCTTTAGAGTGTCTTGGGTTCGGAAATTTCCCAGCTTTTTTCAATGCATTTTTTGACCTCCAAAGCCTCAAACCTGTTTCGGAGTACCTGTCGGACGACCTAGATATCGCTGGACTGACCAAATTCTGAAAGACCTGCACTCACTCCAAAAGCCTGATTGGAAGCAAACTATGCAGAACAGGGAAGTGTGGCGTGCAGTTGCATCGGAGGCCAAGATCCACTGTAGGTCGCTGTGTCAGTAAATATTATTTTAGTTTCTATAACCCCACAAAAAATGGGTTTCAAAGTTCTTTTTTTAAATATTAATTCTTTAAGTATACTATGTAGCTGGTTGTGTTTCAGAAGAATAATGCAGAACAATTAATTACCTTTCATTTGACACCATACGCGTGCATATACAACAAAATAGTAGTGGCGCGGAAAGAGACAGCGTTGTACTCAAATCAGTGTAACTTAAGGTCTCTTTATCCGAACAAGAAAGTGCTTTTAGATTTTTTAGCTATTGCATTGAGCGTTACTTTTCTTCTATGTCACTTTTGTTAAAAATGAATATTTTGAATTTTATAGCCACACAAATAAATTATTTGCTGTTTTTTTTTTACATAAAGTCTTTTAATTTCGAAATTATGCTATGTACTTGGTCGTCGTTCAAGACAAATATGTAGAACAATTAATTAGCTTTCATTTGATACCATGCACATGACAATGCAACTTATGGTTTTCAAACAATTTGCATTTTTCTAAATGCGGCGGCCGCCATCTTGATGACGTCATTTCTGCGGGAGACAAGCCCTCATCAGCTTGTCTCCCGGCGGTTTTCTAGAGCTTATGTCATGTTTATTGACATACTAAAATTTGGTACCGGTATGACAATCCGAAGTATTTTGACTAAATTCGGGATTAACTCACGCCGCTATTAGGTGTAAAGCCAATTTTCGATAACTTCAAAGGGAGAACGTCGCCATTAACCACATCAAACGCCTTTTTGAAATCGAAGTAGGCTACATCCAACTGACCGCCCACTCTCGCATCCATGGCGTTAGCGGCGTCCTGCGTAAAACATAGTAGGTTGGAGTCCGTATTCCTACCCGGTCTGAACCCATGCTGCGCGTTTGTAAATCTCCCTTGTACTTGCTTGAGTATTTGGTCATATATAATAGACTCAAATACCTTTGCAAAGGTCGATAGTACTGCTACTGGCCGGTGATTATTTATTTCCTTACTGGGGCCTCCCTTCTGTATAGGTACGACACGAGTAATTTTCCACTCCTTCGGGAAAGTGTCTTTTGCTATGCACAAATTAAATATATATAAAAGTGGTTCTGCCAGAACGTACGCGCAATCTTTTACTAAGAACGGTGGGATGCCATCGGGTCCAACAGACTGCTTAGCTTTGAGTCGCTGAAGAGCTTTGCGGACCTCGAGCTCTGATAATGTATGCACTTGGACCCTGGAAGATTCCCCACCTTCTACTGATGCTAAGTCTGCAACATTTAATTTAGCGGGCTCTCTATCATATACCGTTCTGAAGAACTCTGCAAATTCACGAGCGCCATTTTCTTCCGCTATAATTATGCCATCCTTTGTGATGCCTGGGGCACTACGTGAACTTCTTTTGTTACTATTATGTCTCCAAAATGATTTAGGGTCTTGTAGGAAATTATTCTGAATACGATTCTTGTAGTTTTCATAACCTTCATCGACTTTTGTCCTAACCAGTTTGCGATAGAAAGAAAAATTTTTGTAGTCATCGGACAACCCGGTTATTTTATATAGTTTATGCCACTTTGCTTTTTCTTTTATGTAACTACTTATTTCTGGAGTGTACCATTCAGGGTAGATATACCTGGGAGCAATTTTCTATATATATATATATATATATATATGAAAACTTAGTGTACGTTAATGTTTAGTTTCGTATCAAAAACGGTTTCGTACCTTTTTGAGCGGACGGTGCTGGCAACACTTTTCGGTCCGCCCCGTCTGTCATCTTTACGCTAGCGTTGTTGAAGCGAATTTTAGTTTTAAGTGGTGTAAAATTAAGGTGTTTTGGCGGTTTTCTCGTGTGCTATTTGCCACAAGCCATGGCTTCCCTGTGCGGTGGGGAAGTGAACCAAGTGAATTTTGGTTTCGGCTTTTTGATTGAGGCCAACGTGGTCGCCGGTAACATAACCTCACTTTGAGTCGTCGCTCGTCGTCGTCGTGGCTGCCGATAGCTACGTATTTTAATTATAAATGATTGAGGCCAACGGGGCCGATTTCTCATTCGGAGAGAAATCTTTTAGTTATTTTGTGTTAAAAACATTATGTGATGTCGAGCTGTGAACTGTAGTGCAAATTGGAGGAAAGGAGTTCTAGAACGAGCGGATGTTCCAGCGCTGTGAGTTTAGGTTATTCCTATTCCTGCGCTCCTAAAGTGTCCTGAATACCTGATTCCTGTCATACTTAAACTCACAAAGAAACGGCATCATCGTTTGCTCGGTAAGCAATTCGTTGCTGGGCCCTGTTTAAGTAGATTTTGGAAACAAGAATTTCTCGGCCGGAAACTTTCCGGAACAAAATTCTCTCATTAAATTTATTTTGTTTAGCTATAGTAAAGAGCACTACGAATCGTAGTCAAATGTTGTTCCGAGGCTGATCGACCATTTAGTTTTAGATTTTAAGATAACTTTAATTTGCTTCCACTGCGCTAAGATCAGCTTCGGAATCAATCATTTTTGGTAGCAGAGCGTGGTTGCTTTATTGCAACATAGTTAGCCGTAATTTAGTATTAAGCGTGTTTTTATATTACCCACATATTTTATTAATTTTGGAAAATATTGTTTCGGTTTTTTTGTGACTGTATTGTTTGCCTAGTGAACGGTACCTTATCGGTAAGGTCTAGGCCAGTCAACTAACATTTATTTTGTGGTATTTGTTTATTGGTTTTTCGTTTTATTAAGTCGAGTGTGTAAAAGTTGGTACCATGGCTCCTCGATCGCCAGGTATAAGGCTGCTATAAAGACAGAATTAAGGTGGTTTACTACCACAGCGGCAATGATCGGCCGCGAGGACCGGGAGGACGCGCTCTTGAAAAGTGCACTACAGGCAGATGAACGGGTTCGGGTTGTGTCGGAACACCTCACAGAGTGCCTCATGCTCCTTGAGGAAGCTCCTAACCCTGAAGATAAGGAGCTGGTTGAGGGCGATGTAAGCCAGTGCTTGGAGCTGGCACAGGACATTGCGCAGGCAGCTGCGGACATATCTAGGCGACGTGACGGAAAGGAAAAGCCATTCCGTGGTAAAGTGGGACAAGGATTACAGGTGCCTCTTCCGCCTGTTACGGTTCCAGTCTTTGCAGGCGATTACGCCGACTGGCCGGCGTTTGAGGACCTGTATAGCAGTGTGGTCCACACACGGACGGACATAACGCCGGCGTACAAGATGGCTCAGCTGATGTCCAGGCTACATGGAGAGCCTCATGAATTGCTGACGCATTTGGCTGTCTCGGATAGCAATTATGAGGTGGCGTGGAAGATCCTTACCGACCGGTATCGAAACAAGCGCCTGATTGTAGACAGGCTGTTAGACCAGTGGCTGTCAATACCAATCATAACGCGAGGTACGGACCTCCGCGAGAAAATCTTCCACCCAGTCAGTGTCGCGGTCAGCGCACTAGAGCGACAGGGTTTGCCAGTGGCGGGCTACGGTTATATCTTGGTCCACACAGTGCTTCGCCGCCTGCCGAGCGAAATGGTCGCTCGATTCGAGCAGCTACATGGGGCAAGTCCTCGGACCACCTCCCGACCTACGAGGATCTGAAGTCGTTCCTCGAGGCCGAAAGCAGGCGAGTGGACGTCCAGGCTGGTGAAGCCCCTCGCAAGGAGACCTCTGCCCCTCGCCACCCGGAACGGCCGGGTGCACCGGCGCGAGGAGGCAACAGTGGGCAACCCAGGCGGTACAACACCGCATTGGAATCAGGGTGTGCCTACTGCAGGGAGACAGGCCACGGGGTGGCAGCGTGTCAGGAGTTTGCTGCGCAGCGGGTTCAGAGGAGACGGGGTGTGGCACAGCAGAGGCGTTGGTGTTTTCGGTGCCTGGGGCCGCATCAGGTGCGAGTGCCCTTCAAGCACCAACTGTAGGTACTGCCAGGGTGCACACCATCCGCTGCTCTGCATGAATCGCTCCGGAGGCGCCGGGGCAGCGCTGGATCGGATCAGCGAAGGAGCCTGCCCACCAAGGGAGGGAGCAACGCTCCCCACCCTCCAAGGAGGAGCCCACCTCCGCATCGGTCACAGGGACAGGCAGGGGGACGTCAACAGACGGAGCCCACTTACCCAAGGACGTGGGGACGATCCCCACCACGGCAGCAGGTGCCGGATTGGGGAAGAGCGGCACAGGAACGTGGCCAAGGACACCCATCCCAGGTACGGGATTCAACGGGCGGGTGTCAGGGGAGCACTAGGCAGCCACCAGAGTACATGCAGTATTCTGCGGGCTTGAGCCACCTGGTTGGGTCTCAAGACCCACGCATGCCCCCGCCTATGCCTGAGTACCCGCGGCTACAGGCGCAACCTCGGTACGGACGTTTGCCGTCGGGGTACTATAGAACTCCAGCCATGGCCTTTATGGGCAGACCTCCCTACCAGCAGGAGTGGGACCCATACACAGGTTTGGGTAGTGAGGATACCCCGCGGGACGCGGCCTCACCGCGTTTAGATTCCCGCTAGGTAATCGCCGCCTACTCATCAGCTTCGGCCCCGTCCAATCACGGTACTTTTGCCAACGGCTAAGATTTGGGTATGGGGATACGGTGGCCGGACCATTCAAGTAAGAGCCCTACTGGATACAGGGGCTCAGGGATGTATTGTATCGAGTAAGCTGGTGAGTAGGCTAGGCCTAAATGTACGGCCAAGTGAGGATGAAGCTGTAGGCATCGGGGCCTAAATGTGCCTGACATTCGGGGTCAGACGAACTTTGAGTTCGCATTAGGTAGCACATGTACAGGGTCAGCTATCAAGTCTCAGCCGTGGTGCTGGATGAAGTGGTTGGGAAACTCCCTCAGGTTAGGTTACCACCAACGGTAAGAGGGTTAACCACAGGGTTGGAGTTAGCTGATCCTGATTTTGATACTCCTGGTACGGTGGACGTACTTCTCGGGTCAGACGTCTTCGGGAGATTATGGTGCGGTAGGAAGAAGGTACTCCAGGAAACTGGTTTGGTGGCCGTAGATACCACAGGGGGGTATGTTGTTTTCGGCCCAGTTTGGAGACCTCAGGACCTACCAGAAGGGGATCCGGTCCTCTATGGTAGTGTGCTGTCAGAGGTGCTGCAGAGGTTTTGGGAGTCTGAAGAGCCGCCCACGGCGGACAGACGGAAGCCAGAGGATGACGAGTGCGAGTTGTTCTATCAATACAACACTGCGAGATGCCCGTCAGGCAGATTCGTGACCAGGCTACCTTTTCTCCCAAACCGCCCCGCTTTAGGTAGTTCGCGACAGCTCGCGGAACGGAGACTACTCGGAATGGAGCGGAAGATGAGGCGAGACCCAGCACTTCGGCAGAAGTATATAGAATTCATGCGGGAATATATTCAATTGGGCCACATGTCGGTGTCCAGCCTGGATTGGAGGTGTGTCGAGCATTATTACATTCCACACCTGGCTGTCTTGAAGTCACCTGAGGCGAAAATACGGGTGGTGTTTGACGGTTCTGCTCCTACCTCGAATGGTGTGTCTGTGAACCAATGTTTGCACGCGGGTCCTAAATTGAACCGGGACATTGTGGACATTCTCACAGACTTTCGGTTACACCAGGTAGCGTTCGTCGCAGACGTCAAAATGATGTTTCGCCAAACCATGATACATCCGGATGACCGTCGGTATCAGCTGATTTTGTGGCGTGAGAGCCCAGATGAGCCGATGGTCACATACGAACTTAACACGGTGACGTATGGACTTAAGCCAAGTCCGTATTTGGCAGTACGTACGCTGCGAGAGTTGGCCGCACAGGAAAGGGTAAGATATCCTCGAGCCGCAGCAGTACTGGATCGCGACGTCTACGTGGACGATATCTGCACGGGTGCTGATAGCGTGGAGCAGGCGCTAATTCTACGAGACGAGTTGATCGCGATCATGGGTTCAGGAGGTTACGAGTTGCGGAAATGGTTGTCCAGTTGCCCAGAGCTCCTGGCCGGTTTGCCAGGCGAGTTCCATCAGGACCCGCACCTCTTTGAGAACCCGGACAATCCAAACACGTTGGGCATCCTCGGGGTGCAATATAGGCCAACGCATGACGTATTCACGTACAAGATCGAGCCCGACCTTTGGAGAAAACTTGGACTAAGCGGTCGGTACTGTCGACAATCGCTAGAACGTTCGATCCTAGCGGATGGATCGCCCCGGTTACGTTCATGGCGACGTGCTGTTTACAAAGGTTGTGGCTAGCCAACTTAGGATGGGACGACCAACTCTCCGGAGAGTTGTTGAAGGATTGGCTCAAGTTTGTGACCACCTTACCAGGGATTGTGCACATCGCGATACCCCGCAAGTTAGTCCCATCGGTGGGATGTAAGGCTACCCTACATGGGTTTTGTGACGCCTCGGAGCGAGGGTACGCGGCAGCTGTATACCTTCGGACAGCAAGTTCAACGGGAACTGTGCACGTGCGTCTGGTTATGGCCAAAAGTAAGGTGGCACCAGTCAGAACTAGATGGACCATCCCCAAATTGGAATTGGCAGGGGCAGCTCTTCTAGCGCGCTTGCTAAATCATGTAACCTGCAATCTGCGTGGTACCATCAACTTGGATGAAACGGTGTACGCGTGGACTGACAGTCGGATAGTTCTGTGCTGGTTGCAGACGTCGGTACATACACTTGAGGTTTTCGTGGCAAATCGGGTGTCACAGATTACGGGGTCGGAAACTCCGTTAGTGTGGAGGCACGTACCGGGAGAATGGAACCCAGCAGACTGCGCTTCGCGCGGGTGCAGGGCACCTGATTTGGTGAGTCACCCACTGTGGTGGGGACCTCAATGGCTGACTGAGTCGCCGCAGGAATGGCCATTCAACGAGTGCAGGGCGCCGCTTGGGCCACCTGATCGAGGTTTGCGAGTGAACGTGGGGCAACTCGTACCGAAGCCTAACCCAGCTTTCTTGCTGGAACGGTATAGCTCCCTCGACAAGCTTCTTGGGGTGACAGGTTGGATCAAGCGGTTCGTGAACAACTGCAGGAAGCCTCAAGCAGAACGGAACTTTACACCTGTCCTCTCGCCTGCGGAGCGGAATGCGGCTCTATGCTCATTGGTTAGAGTCGTCCAGGCGGAACATTTTGAAGAGGAGGTCAGGCTGCTCAGGGATGGACGTGGAAAGCTGAAGGGAGGAATTGTGCGCCTCAACCCATTCCTGGATGAGCAAGGTATGCTCAGGGTTGGAGGCAGACTTCGAACGCTAGCCTGCCCTTTTCGGCTCGGCATCCACTGTTACTTCCAAAAGGGGACCCTTAGTTGAGCTCTTAGTCAGGGATCGTCATGAGAAAAACTCGCACGCGGGCTGTAATGCGCTATTGGCCATCCTACAGCGCGAGTTCTGGATCTTATCGGGACGACGAACGGTACGTAGCGTTGTGTTTAGGTGCTTGCCTTGTTACCGCTTGAAGGCAGCCACAATGCAGCCACAGATGGGAGATCTCCCACCGGACCGGGTGACGGAGGCCTGGACGTTTGCAGGTGTGGGAACGGATTTTGCAGGCCCTTTCATGGTAAAGGCATCACGCCTACGGAACGCAAAGTCTATCAAGGCGTACTTGTGCGTGTTCGTGTGCCTAGCCACCAAGGCCGTCCACTTGGAGCTCGTGGCCGACCTATCTACGGAGGCCTTTTTGGCAGCGCTGGAGAGATTTACGTCGCGACGAGGGCGACCAGCGCTGATCAGGTCGGATTGTGGTACCAACTTTAAGGGTGCTGATCGGTGTATGAAAGAAATTGTAACGTTCTTACGGGAGAACGAAGAAGCCATCAGCACGGGCCTCTCCCGTCAGGGCATTACCTGGGTGTTCGATCCACCAGCGTGCCCTCACTGGGGTGGTATTTTTGAAGCGGTTGTAAAGTCCGCTAAGACGCATTTGTTGCGCGTCGTAGGGTTAACAATTTTGACTTTTGAGGAGCTGGCGACCGTGTTTTGTAAAATTGAGGCTGTACTCAATTCACGTCCTTTGTGTCCGCTCAGCTCAGACCCAAATGATTTAGAGGCCCTGACGCCAGGGCATTTCTTAATTGGCCGCCCACTTAACGCCTTGCCGGAATATCCCTATACGGAGGTGAATAGCAATCGTTTGTCGCGTTATCAGTTGCTGCAGCAAATGACTCAAAACTTTTGGAAGCGTTGGTCGCTTGAGTACTTGCACATTCTGCAGCAACGCCTTAAGTGGACGGACAGGACTGAACCCCCCTGCATTGGGGATCTCGTTCTGGTTAAGGATGCCAACCTACCGCCACTGCGTTGGCGCCGGGGGCGCATTCTCAACCTGTTTCCGGGTAGTGATGGCACTCCTCGAGTTGCAGAAGTTCAGTCCTTAAGCGAGCAGTAGCTACATTATCACGCCTGCCATGCATAGAGCGGACCGATGTGTCGGTCCGGGGCGGGTGAATGTTTAGTTTCGTATCAAAAACGGTTTCGTACCTTTTTGAGCGGACGGTGCTGGCAACACTTTTCGGTCCGCCCCGTCTGTCATCTTTACGCTAGCGTTGTTGAAGCGAATTTTAGTTTTAAGTGGTGTAAAATTAAGGTGTTTTGGCGGTTTTCTCGTGTGCTATTTGCCACAAGCCATGGCTTCCCTGTGCGGTGGGGAAGTGAACCAAGTGAATTTTGGTTTCGGCTTTTTGATTGAGGCCAACGTGGTCGCCGGTAACATAACCTCACTTTGAGTCGTCGCTCGTCGTCGTCGTGGCTGCCGATAGCTACGTATTTTAATTATAAATGATTGGAGGCCAACGGGGCCGATTTCTCATTCGAGAGAAATCTTTTAGTTATTTTGTGTTAAAAAACATTATGTGATGTCGAGCTGTGAACTGTAGTGCAAATTGGAGGAAAGGAGTTCTAGAACGAGCGGATGTTCCAGCGCTGTGAGTTTAGGTTATTCCCTATTCCTGCGCTCCTAAAGTGTCCTGAATACCTGATTCCTGTCATACTTAAACTCACAAAGAAACGGCATCATCGTTTGCTCGGTAAGCAATTCGTTGCTGGGCCCTGTTTAAGTAGATTTTGGAAACAAGAATTTCTCGGCCGGAAACTTTCCGGAACAAAATTCTCTCATTAAATTTATTTTGTTTAGCTATAGTAAAGAGCACTACGAATCGTAGTCAAATGTTGTTCCGAGGCTGATCGACCATTTAGTTTTAGATTTTAAGATAACTTTAATTTGCTTCCACTGCGCTAAGATCAGCTTCGGAATCAATCAGTTAAATCAAATATTATTGATTTTGAGAAAAATTGTGATAGACATAACTTTAACACTAGAAATAAGGACAAACTTGTAGCACATACAAGCAGGCTTAGTAAAGTAAGTAAATCCTTTAAGGGAAATTGTATACGCTTTTATAATAAGCTTCCAAAAAATATCCAAGAATTACCCTTAAATAAATTTAAAGTAGCAATAAAACAAAAAATGTACAAGAAAGGCTATTATGAAATATCTGATTATATGCAAGATCAATCTTCATGGGAGTAGTTTTATATGTTTATATAAAGAATTTTTTTTTAAGACGAAGCAGTTAGAATATTCTACTGTAATTTTTTTTTTCCACTTTTAATTTAACGTCGAGCCGTTTTTCGGCTATTACCATTAATGCTTTTTTTTCTCAAACTTAGCTAGGGTAGCTTAGGGATTACAAAAATTGTAAATTTTAGAATAGGAGCACTTCTGGGCAGGTTTTTGGGGGGTTTTCCTGTCCAGGAGGTCCGACTAACAATACGCATGTAACGCCTTTTTAAAATCTTGACCGAAATTTTGTTTTCACTTACTGGTCGTTGAGGCATAAAGTTACATGCCGTGTGGTTACCCTGGCCAGCCCCGAGGCAGTGCCTTTATTTTTATTTTTTTATCCCGCCCGAGCCGCGTTTATAATAGGAATAAAAAATTGTTATAAAAAGGAGAAAATTGTGCCTGGCAAATTTCTCCTTTTTACAATGACTAATCCATTTCTGTGTAATATTGACTATCAATAAGTAATATTTTATATTCTATATTGAATAAAGAATTTTGTATTTGTATTTGTATAATAGTTTTACAAATACGCTTAGGAACTTGACTTCCTAATGTTGCATTCCAAATTTTATAGAATATTCCAATTGCCTCCTGCACTCCTTCGGCCTCATAAACTTTACTCCAGTCTGTATCAGTTAATGCCGTGTAAAGAGAATGAAAATTGCACTTTCTGAAGTCCCATTTAGGGTAGTCACCATGCAATTCCCTCTGTTGATTATCTATCGGTTTTAACCTATTCTTCCCCCTATAGCGCTCAATAGCAAAAGATACAAGTAACGGTGGGTGCTGAGGGTCAGGCGGAACCAAGCAATCAGCATCTTCGGATACCGTCACCTCAACTCTTAATAAATTAGACAGAACTACATCTAACATACGATCATTACAATTTGTTACATTGTTCAATTGGCTAAAATTACAGTATGATTCAAAATACAATTTTATGTCAATTTTAGTAGAGTATAAATTTAGGTCACCAATTACTACACAATTTGTAAATTTACTACATATTTGCTCCAAAGTATGAAATAATAACATGTATTGCTCATTACCGCTTTTAGGAGGTATGTAAAAAACACAACATGTAAATATCCGTTTGCTACTTTTTATTACGTGCGCACACACAATTTCAAAAGAGCAAACCGCTAGGTTGGGATTACCAGGTAATGGGCTTATTTGCTCTAACTGCAGTGATGGGGTCGCTGCCAACAATGCTCCTCCCTGCTTGCGGCCGTCTGTTCGATCGCAGCGAATTACATTGTACCCCCTAGGAAACAGCTCACCGTCGAATATAGAGTCATTTAGTCCCGTTTCTGTGATAGCTATGAGGCTTGCATTTTTAGTCGCCACATTGTTGTGAAAAATACCTATTTTAGTTCTTAAGCCTCTTACATTTTGATAGTACAAATTGAAGAAATCTCGGTGGGACATTTGTTTTTTATTTGACTCTATACTATTCTCTAACGAAAAAAAACAGCCTTTGAAGAACTTATGTGGTCTTGTTGGTTCAATTTCGTGAGAGCGTCAACCAACTGCAATAAAATAAAATAAAAATAAAAAATAAAATAAAAATAAAAATAAAAAAGCCTTTATTCTACCAATGCGTTTTTAACATTTTAACTTAAATCTAATTTAATAATTAAAGTAATTAAAGTAACCTACTAAAGTCTATTCTTTATTAATTTTCCTCCTCTGTTAAGGTAGTCGCCTCTTCGGCGTAGGCCTCCCCCAAAGTTTTCCACAGTTTTCTGTCTCTCGCCTTCTGCATCCAATTTGTTCCTGCTCTTTCCACAAACACGTCCATCCATCTTCTCCTTGGTCTTCCTCTTCTCCTCTTGCATTCTCTAGGTGTCCATTCTGTGACCCTTTTTGTCCATCTGTCATTGCTCATCCTACTCACATGTCCTGCCCAATTCCATTTTAACTCCCTGATCCTCTCTATAATGTCTTTTAGTTTTGTCTTATTTCTGATGTCTATGTTTTTGATTTTATCTATTTGTCTTATTCCTAACATACTTCTTTCCATTTTTCTTTGGCATATTGCCAATTTAAGTTCGTCCTTTTTCCTCAGTGCCCATATCTGGCAGCCGTAAATGAGGCATGGTAGGATAGTTGACTCATATGTTCTTTTCTTTATATGTAGGCTAATGTTCTTGTTTTTCATGATTTCCTTTAGTTGCCAAAATCTTGTCCATGCTATTGCTATTCTTCTATTTATTTCTCTTTCAGTCTGGTCTTCAAATGATATTTGTTGTCCTAAATAGATATATTCTTTTACAAATTCTATGCTTTCTCCTTCAACCTCTACTTTTCCATTTGCTCCATTTGTAATAATTTTAGTTTTGGAAGCATTCATGTATAGACCGACTTTTTTACTTTCGTGAGCTAGATTTTGTACCATATTTTCTAAACATCCATAACTTTCGGCAAAAACTGCTATGTCATCTGCAAAGCGAAGATGATTCAGATATTCTCCATCAATCTTTATTCCTTTATTTTCCCAATTTAGCTCTCTGAATATCATTTCCAATACCGCAGTAAACACTTTAGGTGAGATTGGATCTCCTTGTCTCACACCTTTTCGGATAAGGAACTCTTTGCCTTCGGTTTCCATTTTTATTTTTGCTGAACACTTTGAATATATGTTGTGTATCACTTTGATAAATTCTGGTTGAACACCCTGCTGGCTGAGTGCCTTCCATATGGCTTTGTGTTCTAGTGAATCAAAGGCTTTTGTGAAGTCTATAAAACAGATATATATTGTCTTTCCATATTCCTTACATTTTTCCACCAGTTGTGCTACCACTTGAATGTGATCTAGAGTTGAGTATTTCTTCCTGAATCCCGCCTGTTCTCCCGGTTGATTTTCGTCTAGGATTTTCGTAATTCTATTTGTTAGTGTTTTGGAGAATGTTTTGTATATGTTCGTCATAAGGCTGATAGGTCTGTAGTTTCCCAAGTTATTTCGATCTCCTTTCTTATATAGAAGGGTAATTGTAGATTTAGACCACTGGTCAGGTGCATATCCCTTTTCTAATATTTCGTCAAAGAGTTTTTTAAGTGGTGTAACTATGGCTTCTATTAGGCATTTAAGAATTTCGTTGGTGACTTTATCCTCGCCCGGTGTTTTGTCCATTTTTAATGTTTTATTGCAGTCTCTATTTCTGAAGTTAGGAATTCTATGTCTGCTATTGGACTGGAGTCGTCGCTTGATATCAGTGGTAGCTCTTCCGAAGATGTATCTTTTGAGGTGTATAGATTTTTGTAAAAAAGTGTTGCTTCGTTGATTATATCGGGCCTTTTACTTAACAGCTTTCCTGCTCTGTCTTTCATACTAACAGCCCATTCCTTCTTTCTATCCAGTTCCTTGAATGCTTTCTTTATGCCTCCTGTTTTCTCTATTATACTGGTAAATACTTTCTCTCTCTGATCTTTCTTGTCTTTCTTTAAGCTTCTGTTAATTTCCTTACTTACTTTGGTTATCTTATCTCTAATTTCCTTTGTTCTCTTTTCTTTATATAGTTGTTTTCTTTTATCTAATAGCAAGTTGGTATTTATAGATTCTGATTTGCAGTTAAGGGGCTTTTTGTTTGGCAATTGTTCTATAAATTGTTTTAACTCTTTCTGTAGACTATCATATTTTCTTTGTAAATCATCTGGTTTTTCGATTGCTTCTATCATTTTACTTCTGATTTTCTTAGCGTCTTCTCCTACCAGCTTAGGTAACTTTCTTGTTTCTTTCGCATTTGCTTTACTGAAGTTCCTTTTCTTCTTCTGACCTAGTCTAATTTTGCACCTCGTCATTCTATGGTCTGTGTTAAAGTTGAATTGGTTTATTATGTCAAATCCGGTGATGTTTTCTGTTTTGTTTGTTATTATGTAGTCTATTTCATTGTGGTATTTATCGCCAGGTGAACTCCAAGTCCATTTCTTGTGTACCTTCCTCTTGTACATACTGTTTATTACTTTTAAATTATTTTCAAGCAGGAATTCTACTAGTCGTTGTCCGTTTTTTACTTCTCTTTCCATATGAGAACTTTCCAAATACTTTATCTTCCCCTACACGTTTTTCTCCTATCTGTGCGTTGAGGTCACCCATCAGGATCAAATTTTTTCCACTCAGTGATTCTATAGCTGTTACTAATGTTTGGTAAAAGATTTCCATATCACTATCATTATAGTCTTCCGTAGGGGAATAAATCTGAATTATTGACCATATTGGTCCCTGATCCTCAAATTTCAGTTCCAGGGTAGCTACTCTGTCTGAAAACTCTTTGAATGCCACTATGTTCTTTTTCAGGTACTTTTTAACTAGGAATCCAACTCCATTCTTTCCTGAACAAGTTGCTGTGTGATACATTATGAAGTCTTCATGTTCTTCTATCGTTTCGTTTGGTCGTCTTGTCTCACACATTCCTAGTATATCCCACTTTATGTTTTCTAAGGCAAATCGTAGTTCCTGTACTCTCTCGTCAGCTTTTAATGTTCTCACATTTAAGTTAGCAATGTAGATATCTTTCCTCTCTGGTATATTACGTTTTTTCTGGTTTTCTTTATTTTGTTCTTGGCTTATGTAGTTTGTGCTTTTGTTTTTAATATTCTTATTCCTTTTATTTGGAGGGTGTAGGTCTACTGCCCCCACGGTGACCAGCCGGCTTGGGGGAGTTGTTTTGTTACTGTATTTGTTATTAATTTCTTTACTTGTTGTCTTGTGCAGTTTTGTTGTTTTGTTCTGGTTTCCGGCGTCGAATCAGTTAGCAGTTTTTTGGAGGTTCTGTGGTCCTTCCTGTTTGAAGTTTATCACGACCCATGTAGTTAAGGATGTTTTGTTGTATGTTGTCTTTTATGGGTTGCTTTGTTTGATCCTGTATAGATACATCATTTGAGTTTATTTTCTTTAGCGATGACATGTTGGGTGACCCTGATTCTTCTCTTTTTCTTTTGTCTCTTGTGCTTTCTTTTGCCTCTTTGACCACCAGTTTGTCGTATACGATAAAAGCTCTGTTGCCTTTTTTTCTTTCTTCTTCTAGCTGAGGTTGTAGATTTTTCCTCTTTTGTAAAACTTCTTTAGAGTAGTCTTCTTTGACGTAAATGCCTTGGGGGAGATTAGCCTTGTTTCTTTGGACGATATGTTTTTTCCAGATTGTTGTGAAAGATACAGCAACAGGACGGTTCTTGTTGGGATCTCTTCTCTTTTCGTGTGGGACACCGAGTCGTTCAACGACCCGATGAACCCTGGTGTCAGAGTTTTTCAACCGCCTACTACAAGTAGCAGGCCTCTGACATGGCTGTGTAACGACCGCCATCATAGACAGCAACCGGGACCGACGGCTTAACGTGCCCATCCGAAGCACGGAACCATCTTACTTGCGGACAATCAGGTGGTTCAGCCTGCAATGTCCTAACCAGACTGGGAACAAATTCACAAAGTGATAAATATCAACTTTGTGAGTGACCCCACCGGGAATTGAACCCGGAACCTTTGCGTGGCAGGCAGGCATGCTAACCACTGCGCCACATCGGTTGTCAATGTCGGTTGTTGGGATGGTAGCGTCCAATTCTAGATACATTTCTTATTTCCTGGCTATCAATATGCGTTCCCGTCTCTAATATGGTTTCTTTTATATTATCCACTAGTTCGACTTCGCTCTTTTCATTCTCTTTTACTCCAAAAAACAGCAAATTATATTTTCTTTTGTCTCTTTCCAAAAAGTCCACTTTTTGTTCTAGCTTCGTTACTTTTGTGTTCAGTGCTTCATTCTCTACCTTAAGTGTATTTATCGTCTCATTTAACGCCTCCATGACATTTTTAGTGACCTCGGTGGATATTATTTTCGTTTGGCGTTCGATTTTTGCGTCTAGTTTTTCGTATAATTCTTGCATTGTCATTGACATCGTGATTAAGTTTTTGAACGCACTCTTGTTAGAATTGGTAGATTTTTTATGGTAACACTGCAGCTGTCAAAAACTATCTTCGTTGTGTTGGCGATATTGACAAATGAAGTTGAAATGTCACTGAACACTTTTAGGTTATGTTGTTCGAATTTTTCTTGTTTGATATTTCGACGAATCACTGTTTTTTTCACCGCGATTTATAGTTTAAAATACGTATCACATGTTCTTCCGTAGATATGTAGCAGTTTTGTTGTCTATCGGATGTTGTTTACAGCTTTTTCTTAATTTTTCGTCGGAGCTTATTAACGTACGTGTTTACTGTTTTGACACCGGAAGCGGAAAAAAAAACCAACTGCAATAGGTCCCCAAATATAACTGTTGTGCCGAGTCCATTCAGAGTGCTAGTGTCTCTATAAAACATACTATAACTATAATCTAAGTTTTTGTTCGAATCCATGAGTTTAGCATACCCATGATTCATTATGTCGTGGTACAGTAAATTATTAAAAAATTCCACTCTCCAATTATATAGGTCTACACAATTTCCAAATTTATAATATGGTGAACAGATTATAATATTAGTGTGACTAAAGACTAAAAGAGTGTCCCTTATAAAACTCACTAACTCAAAATAGTCTTTCGTTTCACAGAAGTCTTTTTCGCCTATGAGCACAACACAAAAATCCTCTTTAGTGTAGTTGTTTAACACAGTATGCAGTCCTCTCAGTAGATCCTTTATTCCGCAATTTGTCCTTTTATAGTGACAAAGATCGAATTGCCCATCAAACGTCCTTTTGGCTGTTTTTAATATCTTATTATTTTTAGTAGAACTAAGTAAACAAATTTTGTTTCTTTTTGTACCAGAGGATGTAGTTTCGTTGATAGAGATTAGAGACAGAGAGTTCGCTTCCAGTTTTCTGCTCTGTAGGTTTCTGCTGTTTAGTAACAATTATATTCTTCGCAGGCGCTGTCTCATTCTCTCTGCAAACTGGCAACTGGGTGGCGTGATCCTTTTGCAGCGGCACTGTTTTGCTGAGAACTTGCGAGGGTAGAGCATCAGTTTTATCCGTAGCGGGCGAGGAATGGTCTAATTTCAATGACGTTATGTCTTGCGATGTTTCCAGAAGTGACGACGGGTTCGGTAGAGTTTTATGAGCTCTTTTCTTTTTTCTGTTCTTCCTAGAGACTGTAGTTGTCTGTTGGCATAACTGCTTTAATATTTCGAATTTCTTTCGGTATTTTGCAACTTCATTTTTTAATTCACAATTTTCTGAGAGTAAGTTCACAATCTCTTCGTCTGCCGAGCTCAGTTGTGCTTCAAGATTAATCACCGTCTCTCTCAGCATCTCCAGTTCATTAGCGGTAATTATGTTGTTCATTTCAGGACAGCTTCGTTGTAGTGTTGTCTCCTTTACCGCACAGTCTATCTCATCATCATCTTCGCTGTCTGAATTCAGATTATCCGATAAGGAATCAAAAGAATTTTTTGTTGGGACATTTACTACAATGATTTCTTTTTTACGAAGAGTAACATTATCAATTATTGGGTGATGTTCAATTGGCTGGATCATCGACAATTGTAGTGAAAGAAGCGTGTCGTTTTTGTCTTTATTCAGCATAGCTTTCCCTGCGATAGAATTATTGGGAGAGTTTGGTAGATCTGTATCAGACTCCGTTGTTGACATTTTATTTAGCATGATCATGCTATTATTCATTTGTAGTACATGCGAGTTGTCATCAACCTGTTCAGCAGTAGGAGCTGGCACTGTCATGGTTCTTTCTTCTATGCAATTTTGTAATATTTGTAGTTGTCCATCAGGAGTTGCGATGGAGTTACTTTTTTGTTGCTTTGCATTTAGTGGGGTACTCGACCTTTTTATGCATTTTATACATTTCCAAATGGCTCGTCTTGGTATTCCCATTAGTGTGAAACGTTTTTGTGAGACACCAGAACAATCATCAATACATAAATTTTGTTTACAAATGCAACGTTGTATGTACCGGTTTCTTTTGCATTTTAAGTCACAAATTGAGCATATTATTTGAGGAGCCATCGTTCAGTTTCAGTCAAATTGCCTCAGTTAAAGTAAAGTTACTCCCACTATTGAATATTACTTCATTAGTTATTTCAAGCTTGATATTGCAACTCTCGCGCTGCTTAATTCCATATACGATAGCAGTGACTGAGTTTAACACGTTTGCCAAAGTAAAAGTATCAGGCGCTTTTATGTACAACTTATAACTTTGTTTAATATTCGTCAAATATGTACATTTACCGTCCAACTATAAGCGATAACACAATTTCTACGGTATAAACTTTATTTATTTTAATAAATATATGCCACTCACAGTTTCTCTAGGCGGCTTTTATCCATAAATTTCCAAAAATGCAATATCATTGTTGACACTCACAGTTTTGTGTTTTTTCAATATATCTCGTTCCTTGCATGTAGAAATTATTCACAAACACTGTCACACGTTAATTAGACCTCAATTTACTATAATATTATCACACAATTGAATTTAGTATAACTATTATATTTTTTTAGAATTTTTTACGAGGAGAGTTTACTTTATGTCGCTCAAGCGCCTGACGAACATCAACGACCCATCAAACATCAGCGACCCACGTAAGATACCCTTACGATCCAACAAACACCAACAACCCACGTAATTAACCTTTACGACCCAACAAACACCAACGACCCATGTAAGAAACTCTAACGACCCAACAAACACCAACGACCCAACAAACACCAACGACCCACGTAATAAACCCTTACGACCCATCAAACATCAACGACCCACGTAATAAACCTTTACGACCCAACTAACACCAATGACCCACGTAAGAAACCCTTACGACCTATCAAACACCAGCGATCCACTTAATTAACCCTTACGTACGACCCATCAAACATCAACGACTCACGTAAGAAACCCTTACGACCCATCAAACATCAACGACCCACGTAATAAGCCCTTACGACCCAACAAATACCAACGACCCACGTAATAAACCCTTACGTACGACCCATCAAACATCAACGACCTACGTAATAAACCCTTACGACCCATCAAACACCAACGACCCACGTAATTAACCCTTACGACCCATCAAACATCAACGACCCACATAAGAAACCCTTACGACCCATCAAACATCAACGACCCACGTAATAAACGCTTACGACCCATCAAACATCAACGACCCACGTAATAAACCCTTACGACCCATCAAACACCAACGGCCCACGTAATTAACCCTTACGACCCATCAAACATGAACGACCCACATAAGAAACCCTTACGACCCAACAAATACCAACGACCCACGTAATAAACCCTTACGACCCATCAAACATCAACGACCCACGTAATAAACCCTTACGACCCATCAAACACCAACGACCCACGTAATTAACCCTTACGACCCATCAAACATCAACGACCCACGTAAGATACCCTTACGATCCAACAAACACCAACAACCCACGTAATTAACCTTTACGACCCAACAAACACCAACGACCCATGTAAGAAACTCTAACGACCCAACAAACACCAACGACCCACGTAATAAACCCTTACGACCCATCAAACATCAACGACCCACGTAATAAACTCTTACGATCCAAAAAACACCAACAACCCACGTAATTAACCTTTACGACCCAACAAACACCAACGACCCATGTAAGAAACTCTAACGACCCAACAAACACCAACGACCCACGTAATAAACCCTTACGACCCATCAAACATCAACGACCCACGTAATAAACCTTTACGACCCAACAAACACCAACGATCCACTTAATTAACCCTTACGTACGACCCATCAAACATCAACGACTCACGTAAGAAACCCTTACGACCCATCAAACATCAACGACCCACGTAATAAGCCCTTACGACCCAACAAATACCAACGACCCACGTAATAAACCCTTACGTACGACCCATCAAACATCAACGACCTACGTAATAAACCCTTACGACCCATCAAACACCAACGACCCACGTAATTAACCCTTACGACCCATCAAACATCAACGACCTACATAAGAAACCCTTACGATCCATCAAACATCAACGACCCACGTAATAAACGCTTACGACCCATCAAACATCAACGACCCACGTAATAAACCCTTACGACCCATCTAACACCAACGGCCCACGTAATTAACCCTTACGACCCATCAAACATGAACGACCCACATAAGAAACCCTTACGACCCAACAAATACCAATGACCCACGTAAGAAACCCTTACGACCTATCAAACACCAACGATCCACTTAATTAACCCTTACGACCCATCAAACATCAACGACTCACGTAAGAAACCCTTACGACCCATCAAACATCAACGACCCACGTAATAAACCCTTACGACCCAACAAATACCAACGACCCACGTAATTAACCCTTACGACCCATCAAACATCAACGACCCACATAAGAAACCCTTACAACCCATCAAACATCAACGACCCACGTAATAAACGCTTACGACCCATCAAACATCAACGACCCACGTAATAAACCCTTACGACCCATCAAACACCAACGGCCCACGTAATTAACCCTTACGACCCATCAAACATGAACGACCCACATAAGAAACCCTTACGACCCAACAAATACCAACGACCCACGTAATAAACCCTTACGACCCATCAAACATCAACGACCCACGTAATAAACCCTTACGACCCAACAAATACCAACGACCCACGTAATAAACCCTTACGACCCATCAAACATCAACGACCCACGTAATAAACCCTTACGACCCATCAAACACCAACGACCCACGTAATTAACCCTTACGACCCATCAAACATCAACGACCCACGTAAGATACCCTTACGATCCAACAAACACCAACAACCCACGTAATTAACCTTTACGACCCAACAAACACCAACGACCCATGTAAGAAACTCTAACGACCCAACAAACACCAACGACCCACGTAATAAACCCTTACGACCCATCAAACATCAACGACCCACGTAATAAACTCTTACGATCCAACAAACACCAACAACCCACGTAATTAACCTTTACGACCCAACAAACACCAACGACCCATGTAAGAAACTCTAACGACCCAACAAACACCAACGACCCAACAAACACCAACGGCCCACGTAATTAACCCTTACGACCCATCAAACATGAACGACCCACATAAGAAACCCTTACGACCCAACAAATACCAACGACCCACGTAATAAACCCTTACGACCCATCAAACATCAACGACCCACGTAATAAACCCTTACGACCCATCAAACACCAACGACCCACGTAATTAACCCTTACGACCCATCAAACATCAACGACCCACGTAAGATACCCTTACGATCCAACAAACACCAACAACCCACGTAATTAACCTTTACGACCCAACAAACACCAACGACCCATGTAAGAAACTCTAACGACCCAACAAACACCAACGACCCACGTAATAAACCCTTACGACCCATCAAACATCAACGACCCACGTAATAAACCTTTACGACCCAACAAACACCAACGATCCACTTAATTAACCCTTACGTACGACCCATCAAACATCAACGACTCACGTAAGAAACCCTTACGACCCATCAAACATCAACGACCCACGTAATAAGCCCTTACGACCCAACAAATACCAACGACCCACGTAATAAACCCTTACGTACGACCCATCAAACATCAACGACCTACGTAATAAACCCTTACGACCCATCAAACACCAACGACCCACGTAATTAACCCATACGACCCATCAAACATCAACGACCCACATAAGAAACCCTTACGACCCATCTGATGGGTTATGGGCGGAAAAAGACAACAAATTAGATAAATATTAAAGGATTTATTTAATACGCAACAGCCGATATCACAAGGGCGCAGATTAGTGACAGCTGGCCACAGATTATCAAAACGCGTTGGTTTACACCGTTCCATTTTATCCAACACTGGCCCTTAAACCAAAGCGGTTTATACATTATATAATAATAACATTACATAGCACATAAAAACAGCTATACATTTCCTGACGCTTAAACTAAACAAAAGGTAGGTATGTATTTCTGTTTTACTACTGTAAACCTAAACTGCCTATAAATTTTACATGTTTTTCTCTGGTAAGTGGCTTGGTCAAAATATCTGCTGGCATTTCAGAAGTGCACAAATATTTTAAACAAATTACATTTTTATCTTTTACAATATCTCTAATAAAATGATGTCTGACATCTATATGTTTTGTACGAGCGTGATACATAGGATTCTTACATAATTTTTGTGCTGATTGGTTATCATTGAATATAGTTACACAACAATATTTACCAAGCAATTCATACATAAGTGTTCGTATAAATAAAGCTTCTTTACATGAATCTGAGAGAGCCATATATTCACTTTCTGTGCTGGAAAGTGCAATTGTTCTTTGTTTCCTACTTTCCCAGGACACAGAACTGCCTCCAATTTTAAATACATACCCGGTGTATGATCTGCGATCTACTGCACATGACGCCCAGTCTGCATCGATGAATCCAGTGATGTCTAGCTTACCACTTTTGCGAAAAACAAGACTATGATTTACAGTACCTTTTAAATATCGAAGTACGCGCTTCGCTGCTTTCCAATGAAGTTGACCATAACATTCATTGAACTGGCTAAGCATGCTTACTGCGTGAGCAATGTCGGGCCTGGAGCAAACTGCAACATACATTAAACATCCAATTAAGTTTCTATATTCTAAATTATCTTCCTTCTTATCAGCTTTATCGAGTTTTAATCCAGTTTCCATTGGTGTTTGAGCTGGCTTGCAGTCAGACATGTTGAAACGTTCCAAAACATCTTTCATGTAGCTAGATTGATCTAGGAAAATATCCTGGTTTTTTCTTGAGATGCGCATTCCAAGTATGTGGTTTGCTGGCCCAAGATCTTTCATTTCAAACTCCTTCATGAGTTTTTCTTTTACTTCATTTTTCATCTGTGAATTTTTAGTTGAAAATAACAATATATCATCGACATATAGCCCAATGATGACTAATTCTTCTCCTTTTGACTTGAAATACACACAGGGCTCTGATGACAGTCTTCTGAAATGAAGTTTTGTAAGCAAAACATTGTTTATCTTTTCATACCACGATTTTGAGGCTTGTTTCAGTCCATAAATCGCCTTATTCAATTTGTAGACCTTTTTTTTCACTGCCTTTTATCTTGAAACCTTCTGGTTGCTCTAAGTAAACTGTCTCCTGTAGATCTCCATTTAGGAAGGCTGTCTTTACATCCATGTGATCAATATCCATCTGTTTCTCAGCTGCTATAGCTAATAATATGCGAATTGTGGAGTACCTGACCACTGGAGAAAATGTCTCTTCGTAATCGACGCCATAGCGCTGTGTGTAGCCCTTGGCGACCAACCGAGCTTTATATTTCAGTAGTTCGCCGTTCAAGCCTTTCTTCTTCTTGAATACCCACTTGCATTTAATAGGTTTTTGGTTCTTCGGTGGATCAGTTAATGTCCAACATTTGTTGTCTATAAATGATTGATACTCATCTTTCATTGCATCTTTCCAGTGACCGGCTTCAGGGCCTTCTAAGGCTTCACACACCGTCTCTGGTTCATCTCTGAAGCAGCTGACCTTGGCAGAACATGCTGACTGTGTGAGTGAGTCGGCGCTGTCATACTCCAAAGACACATCTGATGATACATTTTCAAGTGTAGATGCTCCTGGAACATAAGTGATGTCTAAAGGATTTTCTGTTTCATAACTGCTGCTATCAGTTGTTTCAATGATTTCAGTTTCATTAAGGTCAAAAATGCATTGTCTTCTGGGGTTGGATTTCCTAATCACAGTTTCCTCCCCATTTTCTGATGAGAATGAATTTTCAGACCGTGTTTCATCAACGCTTACCGTGGTGGGATTAGTTACATTCGTATCCACAGTCTGGTCTGCTATACCCTCGGTCTGTGAATTATTTATCATCATGAAAACCTCATCATTTACATTTTCAGCATTTTTACTGTCTTTGTTGTGAAATCTGTTTTCAAAGAATGCAATGTCTCTAGACTTTATACATTTGTTTGGGTTTTCAGGATCTATCAACCTGTATCCTTTAGTATTCTCACAATAACCCACAAAAATATACAGGGTTACTTTTTAGTCAGTGCGCAGCTTCAACATACTTAATGGTTATAAAATTTTAGAACACACGTATTTTTTTTTTACCCCTGACTTACAACAAAAAACTTGAAATAATCGCATTTAAACTTATCCCAGGATCGTACGTAAGTGTGGATCACCCTATTAGGTACGCTGCGTGGCTTTCAGTATGGCAACGTTGCGCGGCCCAGTCACCTAGGCCCATCAGCTGACTACTGTGTTCTAGCTTCTACCTGCAATACAGGTCAATGACCAGTCAAGGTCAATGATCGATACCTACAACTAAGTACCTATCTTACAAGTACCTACACTTAAACTGCCTCCGTGGTGTAGGTAGAGGTTTGAATGTTGGTCTTTTGATCTGATGGGCCCTGGTTCGTTTATGCGGAGAGATAAGATTATTTTGTTAATCAAGTAGTGGGATTTTTTCCCAGTTAGGTTAAGAAAGAGCAGCTACTACTAACATACGCAAGGGTTGATCGGGTCATTTGTCGAGTCCGTATCCCACAAGATAAAAAGATTTCACAGCTGTCAGATCCCTGATAAGACTAGGTACCGTACCGTAAAAACGGGCTTATTAGGGTGATGTGATAATGTAGGAAAGTTAGGTTGATTTCTTACATTTCGTGAGGGACATCGGGTCAATGAACCCTTTATTAAACCACATACCTAGTATTTTGTGTCTGACGTGGTTGTGTAAGCAGTAAGCAACGCTATCTAAATACCTACCTTCCCTCTAATACACCTCTAAAGCACGGAACATCTTATAACGGACGGTAGTTTAGCTTGCAATTTATTCCTTACCAAACTGAAGTGACACCTGGTGTTCATTACGTTTTACGAAACTCGCGGTTTGATAGGTATGGAGTGATGCTACTTTACCTACCTGTAAATGTTAAATCCTTAATGGTAACTCGGGTTTGTCCTATCAGTAGCACCACGAGTAACCAACCATCTACGTGATCAACTTAAGAATGGTTTTTCTTACAGTTAACAAGAATAAAGTTACAACAGTTAAATCAGTAAAGATTATGATACCCATTTTCAAAGATCAACATTCAAAGGTTTTTCTAACATTCTGAATAACCAGTAAAGACTTCAATGGCAACTGGAGCCGTTGCTGATAGTACATAAAATGCCTACACAACCTGCCTACTACAGAGGTTGTGAGTGTTGTGACGATTTGGCAACGTCGCGGTTAGTCACCGCGTCTTACAACGCCAGACATGGTGGCGCCCGCGGGTCAAAAATCTGGCGCCGGCGCTGCCGCCGCCGCCCGCGCCGCGCTGCAGTAAAGCTTTATGTACACTGATGCTATGCGGTAGCTTCGTTTTGCGCGTGCCTGCCCTTCGATGATTTTAACCGAATTATCCTTACAGTACATCTGCATTTCAAGTAAAGTAAACAGCAATTTAGTGCGTTAATGAGAAAGTAGTGAAAAATTCAGAAAAGTATGACAGTCAAAGTTGATTAGGCCACTAAAATGTAGGCCACTAAAGTGTAAACTAACCTTGAGAAGTTGTTTAGGAATAAAGACTAAAAACGGTCTACTCACACAAATTAACAGGGTGTAATTTGATCGGGCATTCATACAAAAACTCGTATGGCCAGAACGCGGCTATCCCGCGCCGGTCTTGTGTAGCTGAGCCTTTAGAAAGATGATTGGAGTACCTACTAGAGCAGTTGCTCAAAATCCAGTCCTACCTGCTGAAGACAGAGTCTGGCACGTTTTTGCTTATTTTCTTCGACGTGTTCCAAGACTTGCCTGTAATCTTCACTTTAGAGCTCTTCAAAAGTACTAATGATTTTGTACTGAAGGTCCTGCCGACTTTGCGGCTCCTCTTTGAACACACGCCGTTTCACTTCACTCCACAAAAAATTCACAAGTGAATCATGACATCGCGAAATCATTTCGGGATTACTGGCGGGAAATACCGAAAGCACGAAATGCACGAAGGTGCGCGCCCGCCCGCGACGGGGTCAAATCGAGCACTGAAACTGACTGAATGAAGGGTGCGCTGCGCGAGCGCTGTTGCATGGCTGTTGCCATTTTTACGCACCCCCGATTGAAAAGTAGTGTGTCCATGATTTATTTTTTATGAGGCGGACAAAAGCAAAAAAATAATTTCAAAAAATATATTTTTTTTATTCGCTTAAAATGTTCTATTAACGATTCTGATATCATGGTATAAGTTTGCGCACTGACTAAAAAATAACCCTGTATGGTTTACATTTTGAATCTAATTTTGTCCGATTCTGTGTCAAGGCATAGGCCAAACAACCAAAAGTACGTAAATGGCTAATATTCACCTTCGTATCAGTCCATTTTTCCTCCGGAGTCATGCCCAAGACAGCTTTTGTAGGCGACAGGTTCTTCAGATATACAGCTGTATTTACTGCTTCTGCCCAGAATCGTCCCTCTAAGCCGGCATCTCGAAGCATGCTGCGAGCTTTCTCTACGATAGTCCTGTTGGCTCGCTCTGCAACACCATTTTGCTGAGGTGTATGCGGTACTGTGGTTTGGTGTACAATGCCATTAGTCTTCATGTATTCCTGGAATTTAGAATTTACATATTCTCCTCCATTATCCGTTCGTAATACTTTAATTTTTTTGTTTGTTTGATTCTCTACTAATGCCTTGAAAATAAGGAAGTAATTGAATGCTTCACTTTTACTTTTTAGAAAATACACAAATGTTTTTCTACTTAGGTCATCAATAAAAGTTAGGAAATACCTAGCACCACTGAAAGAATTTACCGGCATAGGCCCACATAAATCACTGTGCACAAGACCTAAAATCTCTTTAGATCTCGTATGAGACGCCTTAGGAAAAGGTAATTTAGTAATCTTTCCCTCAACACATGCTACACATGATTTAAAATCTGAATTTTCATAAGAAATTCCATCAGCCATACCTTGTTTCAGCAGATGCATGCTCCTCGCGTTGAGATGACCGAGCCTCTTGTGCCACACCTCCTGGGTTACCATTTGCACTGTACTAGCTAGAGCTGTGTTCTCCTGGGCAGGTTCACTGGGCACCGACACAGGTGCAGGCAGCAACACAGGTTCAGGCACCGACACAGGTGCACTAACCTGACATTTCTCTAATAACAAAGAACAATTTGCACATCCTACCCCACACAGATCAGGCTCTCGTACAGATTCAGCAAATTCAAGTTCGTAAACACCGTTTACATCCCTAGCTGTGGCTACTACCTTTTTGCCATCATAAATTTTGCAATAATCTTTGAAGAAAATAACCTTAAAACCTTTTCTTGTTAATGCACTGATAGATAATAAATTTGTAGCTAATTTAGGTACATAGTAAACCTTACTTATTGTCTTGGAACTGTTCTTTAGTTTCACTATAACATTTCCTCGACCACTAGTATACAGTTTTTCACCATTTGCCACTTTTACCTCAGATACATAGTCCGGAGAGAAGTTATTCAGCATCTTCTTGTCATGACACATATGATTACTCGCACCAGAGTCTATCAGCCACTTGTCATGTTGCACACAAGCAGATAACGCTGCCAGCAGTGCCCTGTCCGATGCACTATCCTTGCTGTCTTTATCTTTGTTGAACTTCACCGCCTTACAGTCCCGTGAAAGGTGTCCTAGACGCTTGCACCGGAAGCACCGCACTGGTTTCCTACGCGCTGCCAATGCTGTTGCCGAACCACTATCACCACCTTTTCATCCCGTCGCATATTCTCCAGCATCAGCTTGGATTTGACTCCTTCACTTGAAAGCGTGGTGTTGGAGTTCTCCAGAGCCATTATGAGAGGGTCATAGTCTGAAGGTAGACCACTCAGGAGCAGTACAGCAACAAAATCATCATCAAGAGGTGAACCGATGTCGCTCAGCTGTTGACTAAGGTCACTAATTCTTGTGACATATGCCTCCATACTTTCACATTCGCATAATTTCATAGCAAACAAAAGTCGGAGCAAACTCAGGCGTCTTGACAGCCCCTTGTCTTCATACGCCTTCTGTAGATTATTCCAGGCTACGTGCGCGGTTTCTGCATTCCTCACATACGTAAAACACGACGGCTGCACTGATAAACATATTTTTGCCAGTGCCTTTTGTGATCTCCTCAAATTTGCTTCGTCATCTTTGCCAACTTCAGCCGATACTACGTCCCACAAATCTTCATGTATGAGTAGCATCTTCAGTTGGAATTTCCAATTTCCATAATTGGAAATACCGCTCAGCTTCTCCACGGGAAGTACCGATGCAGATCCCGATGCAGACATTGTAGAAATACAGAGTAAAGTCGTCACACGCCGGTTCGCCGATTGAGGTTATCCTTTGTTCGTTTTGATTTTTGATTTTCCGCAATTTCCGCCGATAGACCGCAAATATTACTTACAGGGCAAGCGTTAAGCCCTGGGCCCATAACCTGATGGGTTATGGGCGGAAAAAGACAACAAATTAGATAAATATTAAAGGATTTATTTAATACGCAACAGCCGATATCACAAGGGCGCAGATTAGTGACAGCTGGCCACAGATTATCAAAACGCGTTGGTTTACACCGTTCCATTTTATCCAACACCATCAAACATCAACGACCCACGTAATAAACGCTTACGACCCATCAAACATCAACGACCCACGTAATAAACCCTTACGACCCATCAAACACCAACGGCCCACGTAATTAACCCTTACGACCCATCAAACATGAACGACCCACATAAGAAACCCTTACGACCCAACAAATACCAACGACCCACGTAATAAACCCTTACGTACGACCCATCCAACATCAACGACCTACGTAATAAACCCTTACGACCCATCAAACATCAACGACCCACGTAATAAACCCTTACGACCCATCAAACACCAACGGCCCACGTAATTAACCCTTACGACCCATCAAACATGAACGACCCACATAAGAAACCCTTACGACCCAACAAATACCAACGACCCACGTAATAAACCCTTACGTACGACCCATCAAACATCAACGACCTACGTAATAAACCCTTACGACCCATCAAACACCAACGACCCACGTAATTAACCCTTACGACCCATCAAACATCAACGACCCACGTAATAAACCCTTACGTACGACCCATCAAATACCAACGACCTACGTAATAAACCCTTACGACCCATCAAACACCAACGACCCACGTAATTAACCCTTACGACCCATCAAACATCAACGACCCACGTAATAAACCCTTACGACCCAACAAATACCAACGACCCACGTAATAAACCCTTACGTACGACCCATCAAACATCAACGACCTACGTAATAAACGCTTACGACCCATCAAACACCAACGACCCACGTAATTAACCCTTACGACCCATCAAACATCAACGACCCACATAAGAAACCCTTACAACCCATCAAACATCAACGACCCACGTAATAAACGCTTACGACCTATCAAACATCAACGACCCACGTAATAAACCCTTACGACCCATCAAACACCAACGGCCCACGTAATTAACCCTTACGACCCATCAAACATGAACGACCCACATAAGAAACCCTTACGACCCAACAAATACCAACGACCCACGTAATAAACTCTTACGACCCATCAAACATCAACGACCCATGTAATAAACCCTTACGACCCAACAAATACCAACGACCCACGTAATAAACCCTTACGACCCAACAAACATCAACGACCCACGTAATAAACCCTTACGACCCAACAAATACCAACGACCCACGTAATAAACCCTTACGACCCAACAAACATCAACGACCCACGTAATAAACCCTTACGACCCATCAAACATCAACGACCCACGTAATAAACCCTTACGACCCATCAAACACCAACGACCCACGTAATTAACCCTTACGACCCATCAAACATCAACGACCCACGTAAGATACCCTTACGATCCAACAAACACCAACAACCCACGTAATTAACCCTTACGACCCATCAAACATCAACGACCCACGTAAGATACCCTTACGATCCAACAAACACCAACAACCCACGTAATTAACCTTTACGACCCAACAAACACCAACGACCCATGTAAGAAACTCTAACGACCCAACAAACACCAACGACCCACGTAATAAACCCTTACGACCCATCAAACATCAACGACCCACGTAATAAACCCTTACGACCTAACAAATACCAACGACCCATACAAATAACCCATACGATCCATCAAACACCGACGAGCCACACAAATGACCATTTTTTTTCAAACGCGGCAAAAATTTGTTCAGTGACAATCGTAACGTAATGTTCTTTAATTTTTAATAGGTTGGATTCATCTGAACCACCCAATTTATTTTTAATAAGATTAGCGGGCAACACTGTCTAGCGAACCGGCGGACGCACGCGCCACGTGGCGACGCCGCGCGGAAGAATGCCGCTTGGTGTGCTCCGCGAACAAGAGGCGTCGCGCGAAAAGTGTCGCCGGCGTCCGGTCTATGTGCGCCGGCCCTTAGACCACAGCCATATTTGGGATGCTCTAAAATCACAAAACGTGCACCTAAAATACATACGAATAATAAAAGAAGTGTATAAAAACTCAACAGCGAAAGTGAGAACAGAGAAAGAAGGGACAGAATTCAGAATCTCCAAAGGGGTAAGACAAGGTGATCCCCTATCACCAAAACTGTTTACAGCCGTGTTAGAGCACATGTTTAGAAAACTAAAATGGGAAGACTACGGACTAATCATCAACGGAGAAAAACTAAACCACTTACGATTTGCTGATGACCTGATTTTAATCAGTGAAACTGTGCAAGACCTGCAAAACATGCTAGAACAACTTGCAGACTGTAGCAGGATGGTGGGCTTAGCTATGAATAAGGAAAAAACAAAACTAATGACAAATGGTACAAAACAGACAGTAACAGTAGGCGACTCTATCATAGAATATGTAGACGAATACACATACTTGGGACAAATAATATCACCAGCAAACCAAACTCAAAAAGAGATCACAACTAGAATTAGCAAAGGATGGAACAGATTCTGGTCTTTAAAAGAGATTCTGAAAAATCCTCAAATACCTCTCAAAGATAAAAAGACAATCTTTAACAGCTGTGTAATGCCTTGTCTGACGTATGGCTGCCAAACTTGGGCGCTGACAGAGAAGTTCAAAACAGCTGTCAGGGTCTGCCAGAATAGCATGGAGAGAAGTCTATTAAATGTCAAGCTTATGTTAAGTAGTTTGTTTTGTATACCCATGGTTCATTAAAATAACAGAACTACATGAGCACCTTGAGAATCAATACTGTTATTGAAGAGATCAAACTGCACTCCATGAGATACAAAGAAAGGCTCTTACATCATCCCAACACACTAGCGGTCCAGCTAACTGAGCCTCACTTCAATAGACGTCTGAAAAGGCATGAAGTAATGGAAATTGCCAACTAGTGTACTACTACCACTTAAATGAAGAGAGGTTGTCAATGGAGGACCAACTCTGAACGCCAATGAAGCCCATATCATCTGCTCATAGTTTGAGGACTGATGGCAGATTTCAAAACAGAAAAAAAAAACTAATTTTACCTTTACAGGGTGTTAGGAAAAGTGATATGTTACTTTTAACCATGAGTTCAGTAGGTATAACAAAGTGTCTTGACCAAAAACTTTTTATTGAAATGTCTGAGCGCAACATAAGCACGTTGTTACGGTCACATACAGCCACGTTTGCACCGTTGTTGAAAACCTTACTGCGCGCGGCGACAGAACGGTGCAAAGTTATCTAAGCGGTAATTGACTGTACAGATACTGTACAGCACGCTGTGTTGTAGGGTTAAACAATTTAATATTTTTTTTTGAAAAATATTTTAATCTTCTAAATTTTTTTATAAAAGTTGGTACATAGGTCTTTATTTTTTATTATTTTAATTTGAACACAGATTCACAAAGTTGTTATAAATTACATTTTATATTAGCTACATAAAGAATGATATAAAGAAGCCAGCCAAGTCCAATCCCTGCTTGTCCTAATACCATGTAATGTGTATTTGGACAAATCCTGTTAGCTACCACTTACTGTTGACTCATGCATGTTTACTACTTAAGCTTGTACCTCTTAATTGTAACTTCATATTCACAGTTGAATAACTTGCTATTTTAGATGTTTCATTCTTGTATGGTTAGAATTGCATCATCACATGAGTCTTCCACAGGTATTAGTAATGATAATGATATGATACAGTTTCTATGATATAATATGATTTATCAGAAAATCCAAGTAATCTTATACTGTGTATATGACTGACTAGAGTTTGGGTTTAGATCACACTACATCTGACCATAGCAGTCCATGGGATAGATATTGAATTGTAAACAAGATATTCGTAATATTATTTACATGTATGTTATTTCAACACATCATTTTAGTGCCAGCTTAGAATACCATCACCCCATACCTTTTCCGTGGGTGTCGTAAGAAGCGACTAAGAGATTTGAGAGTTTATGTGTATTGCTATTTTACGCGATAAACTAACAACCTGTCACTATAATGATGATACACAGACACACAGATTTCTGAATGACTCGCAAACTATTGTCAGATGTGGTGTAAATGGGCGTTTATTACAGCCGTTTACGCTCTGCCTACCCCGCAAGGGATATAGGCGTCTTCTTCTTCTTTTCGTGTCGATGGCAAAAGTTAAATTTTGTGCGCCCAGAATTCAGCCACTCGGACAGCATTTGCAGTAGCTTTCATTAGTTCACATAGATATAGGCGTGATAAATGTATGTATGTTATATCAAGACAAGCCAAGTAAAAAGCCAGTACTAAACTGCTACTATGGGGCTATAAATAGCCACTACCATGTTGTGGGCGTGCATTATTTATGGATTTGAAACCCTGACCTTCGCCGCGCCATATCAATAGACGCAGTCAAAATACCATTTGTGTTTTACTGCCTTTGGTTCACGACTCGAAGTGTCCAAGTTTTATTCCTGTGCGAGGGACACACAATTTGATATTTACGAATTCGTGTCTTGATTAGATTAAACACAGCCTGTCCAAAGTAACTTGACTCTACACTGTTGAGAGCACGTTACGCCCTGAGATAGTGATCGTCACACAAGTAGTTACGTCAGTGGTCAAGTAGGTGGTTTCAATAATTATCATCGGTTGGCTTGCCCCTATAAATAAGAATAACTTTTCCTAGGCTTGCCCCGTGCTTGCCCCACGCTGCAATAAAGTGTAGGTAATGTTTTGAAATGTGCAATCTCGATAAAACGTTTGGAGGTTGCTGAAATGTCAATGAATCAAAGATAAAATCGACAAGGTCGTTGTTTTTTATCTGATACTGATACATATATTAAAGGTGATTGACAGGGCGAAATCATCATCATAATAACATAGCCACTATCAGTAGCTCTTCGAGATCAATATTATTCTGGTCAACTGTACAGTTATTTAGAAAAAACCGGCCAAGAGCGTGTCAGACACGCCCACAAATAGGGTTTCGTAGTCAACGTATAAATATCAGGTTTTTCAGCATTACAAACTTTATTTTGTTGCTGGTTTGTTAGCAGCAGTATGATGACCAACCGCAAATAGAAAAACTGATTTTTTTCTGAAACCTTTAAGGGTACAATATCCGTTATAGTTTTCATTGTAACTTCAGATTGTAAGCTATATTCCATATTTATTTCAAATTTTTAGCGTTTATACTTTAGAAGTTACAGCTGGAACAAATTATGGGTCAAAAACGCCCTTTTTAAAAGCAAATATCTCGTGACAGAAACATTTTAGTGACTTTGTTTCAAAAAACCTCACTTTAATTTTAAAAGACCTATTCAACGATACCCTACTCAATATTACAGAAGAAAAAAAAATTATTTGCCCCCCTTTCACTTGTATGGGAGGGGGTCCAAAAAATATTTAATATAATTTTTTCTTAACATTTCTATATTTGGGTCAACACGATCTATCTTCTCACCAAATTTCATGTCGATAGCTCTAAAACTGACGAAGATATGAGGGCGCGGCATACAGACAGACAGACAGACAGACAGACAGACAGACAGACAGACAGACATGACGAAACTATAAGGGTTTCTAGTAGACTACGAAACCCTAAAAACCAGTACGCTGTCTGTCTGTACAGTTATTTAGTACAAAGGCTGATGTCCTAAGGTTAAGATACCCTAATGCGCTACTGCACCTGCACGTTACGGCTTACGGGGTAGGCAGAGCTTCAACGGCCTTAAATACGGTCGTTCGTTATCGCCAGCTACTTCTGAAGTTCTGTGTTGTAATACACATGAAACCCTCGAGTCCCTTAAATGGTTATTATTTTTTGCCCTTAGTCACCTCTTGTACGACATCCGCGGGGAAGAAATCGGGTGATTCTATTTTTAGCCAGCATTACATAGCAAATAGAAAGATGGAGATAATTTATCTATACACGCACCCTTTGTAATCATTTTAAGATCGATCAATATCGAAATCGTTTACAATTCAATACTGGTTAGGTAGGTAAAGTATCTCATTGACCATTTTGTTTGCGAATCAACCTTTTTATTAAGTCTCCAATTTAGTAATGGACTTCGGACTTTGAATAGCGCAAACTACCAACGTCATTTCTATAAGTGCGCACGATATTTTGCGAAATTCTCTCTGCTCGGCCGGTTTTTATATGTGTTCATCACGAGATAAGCTTAACGTAGGTACTAGCGGATTACCTACAGATAATTTAGCGACCTAGGCAAACCTGAAAATCGCGTGTTGCGGTGTTTTTACGACTGCAGTAATTGCGCTAGCCAATACTTACTTTGTGGCAGTAAGGCCTAGGATTGCTAATTTAGAATAAGGCTAAATCACGCCAATGGTAACGTTACAACTATAAAATACCTACGCTTGTTCAGAGAGCGTGCGTTTTACATATACCTATTTAAGTTCAGTTACTGGTTCAGAAAGTAAAACCATAATTCGGGAGACGGCGCCCGTTGAGATTAAACCATACTTTTAGAGCCCTTTCACACAAGAGTTTGCAAGCGGATGCGAAGCGGAGCGGTCGACAAACAAGCGCAGCAAATGCGTCGCGGACGCGCATCCGTGACGAATTTGCTGTTCATCCGCCGAGCGTCCGTTCCGCTCGCATCTCCGTGTGTGATGATAAGGCTCTTAAAAGTCAGTCCAACCAAGATAAGGATTAGCGGTCATGCTTTCTCGCTCAAAGCTGTCCGTGGGTCTAGAAGAGTATTATATAAAAAAAATGTTTTGTTTCCAGGAGTGAGCCATGGCCAGCAGCTCGTGGGAGGAGTTCTTCGCAGTCCACCTGCCGCCGACGGATTTTGAAGACAACCGTTCTTTGCTCCGAGAGTTTGTCGAGCGACATGAGTCGCAGAACAACAAAATCGTGCTAGTCACGGTGAGAAATACGGTGATTTTTGTAGAGTTTTTCTTTTTTTGCGATAACTTTTGGTCTACGTCAAACACGACCGAAACAGAAATGTCGTTAGTGTGACTTTTCAGAAGCACTAAAATGTACTGAAATTCCTGTATTATTATAGAACACAGAAAATGAGGCTGGTCGCAAGTCTGGGGCAAACTTTTCGACCGACATGCTCGATAATGAGAACGCTGACACTGCTTCTTTTCAGAATAGATGTTAGTACAGATTTAGAGGACAGATAATAATCACAAAACTCTTCTGCAATTGATTAAGCCACAGATCTTAGAATATGTGCATTTTTCTTTGTCTTTCCTGTGGGATCCTGTCGACGAATGACCCTATGAACCCTAGTGAGCCAGTTTTTAAGTTGCTAATTAAAAATAGTAAGCCTCCGACATAGTTATTGAAACGACCGTCAACTAAGTTACGTGCATTGACGGAGTAATAATTTAAAATAATTTTTATTGCTAACATCAATCATATCTTTCTTAATTTTCCAGTCGGGCGGCACCACAGTACCACTCGAGCACAATACGGTCCGTTTCGTGGACAACTTTAGCGCCGGAACGCGCGGTTCCGCGTCTGCTGAACATTTCTTAGAACAGGGATATGCCGTTATATTCATGCACAGGCAGAAATCCCTTGAGCCCTTCACGAGGCACTTCAGCGGACAAAAACTTATGGATATGCTCGATATTGATGAGCGGGGGCCGAATACTTCTATTACGGGTAAGTTGAAACGTACGTAGAGCAATTCTTAGAATAAGCATAACAAACAACTTTTGTTAAACTTGTTGAGACATAAATGACGACTTAAGGCGAACAAGCAAGTGCGAGTAAAGATACCTGCATGCTTCGATTCGATGCATATCGATAGAGGTCTTGTAGTCTTCGGCAGTCCTTTTTCCAAACTTCATTAACACAGGCCAAACCAGACCATGAAACTGGATGACTTTACAGACCACATGTTGTTGGGAAACAGCAAAAATTTATCGCTTTAATAATACTCGATTAGACCACAACGAAGAATTTAGTTTCCCAACATTTGATTCGTGGCTTTAGTATGCCAGTAAAGCTTTCGAATTCTTATACCGCTGTTAGAGCTAATTAAATAGGTAATTCTTTTTCCCGCAGTAAAACCGGACAGCGTAGACGTGCTTGCGCCGATCTTATCCCGGTACAAAGCGGCTCAGCAGACCGGCATGATACTTTACGTATCCTTCACTACAGTTTCGGAATACTTCTGGCTGCTGAGAGCCGCTTGCGAGCAGTTAGCAAACGTTGGACCTAAAGCATTGCTGTATCTAGCCGCGGCTGTATCGGACTTCTATGTTCCTAAGGACCAAGTGGTGAGTTACTCTGGTTATAACTAGTTTGTTTCATTATTTTCATTACTTGTCTTTCACTACTGTTTTGGAATACTTTTGGCTGCTAAGAGCCGCTTGTGCCGCGGCTGTATCGGACTTCTATGTTCCCAAGGACCAAGTGGTGAGTTACTCTGGTTATACATATCTAGTTTTATCATGATAATCTACGTGTCCCGATTGTCGTGTGAATACAGTATCGGAATACTTCTGGCTGCTAAGGGCCGCTTGTGAGCAGTTAGCGAATGTTGGACCTAAAGCATTGCTGTATCTAGCCGCGGCTGTATCAGACTTCTACGTTCCTAAGGACCAAGTGGTGAGTTACTCTGGTTATAACTAGATTTATTGTCATTCTCTACGTGTCTTACACTACTGTATCAGAATACTTCTGGCTGCTTAGAGCCGCTTGCGAGCAGTTAGCGAACGTCGGACCTAAAGCATTGCTGTATCTAGCCGCGGCTGTATCGGACTTCTACGTTCCTAAAGACCAAGTGGTGAGTTACTCTGGTTATAACTAAATGTATTGTCATTCTTTAAGTATCAGAATACTTCTGGCTGCTAAGCATTTAGCCAAGGCGTGGTTATATTGGGCCGCCGCTGTATCAAACTTTATGTTCATACGGATTAAGTGGTAAGATACTCTGACTATAGATAGATACTATATCAGCCAAGTAAGATTATACGCGACTTTCACTACTGTATCAGAATACTTTTGGCTGCTAAGGGCTGCTTGCGAGCAGTTAGCCGACGTCGGGCCCTACGTCTATTTTCCTAAAGACGGTTTTATTATTTGTTTTTCTAGACTTGACTCACAATGCGTGGGCTGACACAGACCCACCATCATTACCATCATTGTTCTAAACTAAAATGATGCCTAAAACAGTGAACATCGTTACGAAGTTTCATGCATGCCATTTTTGCTTCCTAATGGCAGTTTGTCGTAATGATTGTGTGACCGGTTTATTTCTTTGGAAACTCCATTATCCCACCAAAACTTCTTGGTAGTCTAATATTTTATAAAAATCTGTGACGTTTTCTTTACTTTTTTTTTTGCTGTGTTGGACCATTTTTTTTATAAAAGAAAGGAAGAGACTGAATGCTTTAAACAATACCAATTAGCAAATTTGGAAATCATTCGTTACTTTAAAAAGAAAAACCATCTGTAGATTCTCCGTAAATAAATTCTATTCTATTCTATTCTATCCGTTTCTTTATTAAACTTATATAAAAGTTTGACCGGTTAGCTAGGTATCTGAGTGACATATCCTAGTGTAGTTTTCTTAATAATTCATTACGTGTATTTTCAGCCAACCCACAAAATGCAGTCAGGCAGCGGCCCGCCAGTCATCCAACTTCAACTGGTGCCCAAAATGTTGGCACCGCTGTGTTCCCTGTGGGTCCCCGAGGCTTACGTGGTGTCCTTCAAGCTGGAAACCGATGAGAGCATACTCATTAGCAAAGCGAGGGCCGCTCTGGATAAATACAAGCACAAGGTGTGTGCAAAATTGCTGTGAATTGTTTTTTTTCTGTCTTTATGATTTTTTACATCTTCTAGTCATCTTAGTGTTATTGATCACATTTTCATAATGCAAGTGTGTGGTAACACTTATAGATTGCTGGAAAATGGTCACACTATCAAAGGCTGCATTAAAAAAAAAAAATTAAACTTATTTTTACAGATGGTGGTAGCCAATATGCTACAAACCCGTCACCATAGGGTGGTGATAGTCACCCCCGAGGCAAATCAAGAGATTGTCCTTACTAGAGAAGAAGTACACGCTGGTAAGTTGTAATTTTATTTACTGTTCAATTCATCATCTTCCGGCCCTAATTCCAAATCAGTTGGGGTCGGCGCAATATGTTTTGTTAGAACACACATCTGTAGCAAAAGGATCTGGCAATGTTTTATTCGCGACCGCCTGCCTGACGTCAACCCTTTTTGGGAATGCCACCGTTTGTAGGGAGTATCACCGCTACCATGCGGTTGGCCACAGACCATAGTCGACAGATTATGGGGCTATTATGGCTTACAGCGCTTATAACGCCTCTCCCATACTTTGATGAGATGTGATGGCTTGGGTTCTAGTTTTAATAGAAACCTAGACCTCAAGCATAGTGTAAATAAGTGGCTCGTGATATAAAAGTGATCGTCCAGAATGTTATTGACCCATACATTGTGTTTGAATTTAAAGGTAATTGGGGCATGTAATACAGGTACTGAATCATATACATAGTGGCGATATTAATAGCTGTTGCTGTTGGTAATCTAATAATTTATAAAGGCCAGGGTACTTCTGTTACAATTCGAGTTCATAAATTACGTCGCCTTTTACGAAACACCCTGAGTGGACCACTGTGCAATTCATGTAGTGCAAACTGTTTTCATATGTTTCTTGGGGAAAGTTGTTCAGTTTTGTGAGCTGTTTCACTAGTTGAAATATTCCTAGCATGTTATAAATAAATTCCGGTTTATAATGAAAGAAAGTTATTATGTCTGATCGCAAATAAAAATAAGAAACTGAGAAAATGTTATCCAAAAAATTGAAAAAATGTCATGTGGCAAGTATCGATCGGTGCCTCGACAGCTCAGTAGCAGAGTGGTGAGTTGTTCGAGCCCCGGTCGACGCGTGTCATGTTTTCAATTTCTTATTTTCATTTATGAGGATTTATTTATTTGTTCTCACTGATGCAAATAATTTCAGTTTCAGTTTCTATTAATTATGAGAATAATATACCACTGTGAGTGCATTAAAATCCTAATACTACATTAAGTGTGTAGACACACCACGACTGAAATTACGGGATCGAAATTCGACGGGTGAATTCCGTTCGATCAGTTTTCAGCGTTTTTTGTTGGGATGACACGCTATAAGCGCCGAAATTACGTACAAATCACGCCAAATTACGTACAAATCACGCCAAATTACGTACAAATCACGCCAAATTACGTACAAATCACGCCGAATTACCTACTTCGGACTGACATTTAGGCTGATGTGTATCATCCGTAATGAAAATGCCGTTGCTGGCGTAATTGCGCCGAATTCTGTTGCGTAATTTCGGTCGTAGTGTGTCGGTCGACACACTAAATGTAGTATTAGTATTTTAATGCGAATTTTGTTTCCTACAGGTGTGGACATAGAATCGGCGATAGTCGGTGAGATAGTTCGTGCGCATGCTGAACATCTCCTGGTGATGGGCGCGCCCCCCTCCCCCCCGCGCTCCCCGCGCCCCCTCCCCGCGCTCTCCGCGCGCTGATTGTCGCGCGGCCGCCGCCGGGTCTACCTCACACCGGAGTAGGCGGCCGCTACAACCAACTGCAAATAGTAAGTAGTATTATACACTCGGCTTCAAAAAAATCACACCTTTTAAGAAATCTATTTCAAACATCTTTCAATCGTATTTGTATTATGAAATATTGGTAATGTTCGGTATCATTTGAAAGGTAAGGAAACAGAGAATGCAAAAACAATAATTCATTCAATGTTTTTTATTGGAACTGAGAAAAATTTACAAAACAATAAAAATCCTTAAAAACCCTAATGAAATCTGATTAATTTTTCAGAACAAAGTAGCTTAAAACTAACCTAAAACCTAGTGTTACCCCCCCTAGCCCTAATGACGTCTTCCATGCGCTCCCTCATGGATTGCACCAACTTTAGGACCTCTTCTTGAGGGATACTGTCCCATTCCTCAATAACGGCGTCTTGGAGCTCCTGAAGAGTCGCGGGAGCGGGATCACGGGATCTAACCTTGCGTTTCAGCTGGTCCCAGAGGTGCTCTATCGGGTTCAGATCTGGACTTTTCGCTGGCCACTGCATGACAGGGATCCCAACCTCTTGAAGGTAGCCTTGCACAATACCAGCAGTGTGCGCGCGAGCGTTATCGTGCATTAATGTGAACCCGTCGCTGTTCACCACATGTTCTTCCAGGATCTCTGTGATGTACCGGTGAGCAGTCATCGACCCTTGCCCGCGAGCACCGCCGGTCCGAGAGACGCAAGAAAGTTCAGTTTTGCCATCGGCAGATATGCCGCCCCAGAACATGCAGGAACCGCCCCCGTATTATACCGTTTCTTGGATGCAAGCTTGGGCAAAACGTTCCCATTGTCTTCTGTATACTCTTTTGCGTCTATCGTTGCAGAAAAGGCACACTCTCGTTTCGTCTGAGAAGAGAACAGTTCTCCATTGTTCCAGGGTCCAATTAACGTGGGCGCGAGCAAATTGCAAGCGTGCTCGCCGATGCGCTGCGGTTAATTTTGGACCCGTGGCAGGTCTTCTAGCCACAATATTTCTCTCCTTTAGTCTTCTTCTAACTGTAGAGACACTCACGGCCCTTCTACGAACTGCTTGAAGCTGCTGTTGCAACTCAACAGTTTTAACTATTGTGGTCCTTGGGTAAACAATAAACAAATTATGAACTGGACAATGTTGGTTTTAATTGTAGTTTAGATACAATTCAGATATTTATAATATTGAGTCACAGAAAAAGTAATGTCACGAGTCAACAACAAGTTGACATGTGTCGTTGCTAGGGTGCACCACAGACAGTAACCATAGAGGCTAGGTACTATCCTCTTTACACCCTCCGAACTTTTTAGAGTTTGCAGCTTGATCAAACTCTTCTTAGCCCAATTTTCTGACTCAAGTCTTGAAGTCTTGGACCGTAGAGAGGTTTCGTGAACATGTCGGCTAATTGGTTTTCTGAAGGCACTTGTTTAACTTCCAGTTCACCGTCGGCTACACGTTCACGCACAAATAGGTGCTTTATTTTTATATGTTTGGTACGCTTGTGGTACTCGTATTTCGGATTTTGTGAGAGCTTCACCGCAGATTCGTTGTCCAGGTGAAGTACTGGTTTTTCTAATTTTGTAAGTCTGTTCAGTAGACTGTTTAGCCACATTATCTCCTGAGTGGCTTCGCTAGCCGCAATAATCTCAGCTTCAGTTGAAGATATAGACACGATTGTTTGTCGTGCACTCCTCCAGCTGATTGCAGCTCCTGAGAGCAGGCAGACCATTCCCGATGTGGATCTGCCGGTTGGTATGTCTCCGGCGAAATCAGAATCAGAATAGCATATCATATGTTGAGGCGAGGTCTGACAATAGACTAGGCCTTTCTCCACCGTTCCTTTTAAATAACGGAAAATCCGTTTTACTGAAGCAAAGTCTTGTCTTGTTGGAGATTCCAAATTTCTAGAGGCTTTGTTCACAGCATATGATATGTCAGGCCTTGTGCCTACTGATAAATAAGTAAGGGCTCCAACGGCCTGTCTGTAATTGAAAGTTGTTTTACTTTCACGGTTTTGTTCCTCTTCATCATTGCTGGTGTTTTCCTTGATAATGGGCGTTGGCGTGGATTTGCTGTTCTGCATGCCAAACTTTTCAAGTAACTTCTTTGTATAGGCTTGCTGGTGCAGCGTTATTTTGCCTTTTTCAGCTTTAATTTCCATACCAAGGAAGTAGCTGGCAGGTTTGGTCGTGATCTTAAACCTTCCTTTCAGTTCTTTTATAAATTCATCTGCAGCGCCGGTCGTGTTTGCTGCGACGAGTCCGTCATCGACGTAGAGGCCAATCAAGACCTTGGATTTTCCTCTAGTTCTGTAGTATAGGCATGGATCAGCTTCACTCTGTTCAAAGCCATCGTTGACTAGGAATTCAGCAATGCATGTATTCCAGCATCGTGGAGCTTGCTTCAATCCATAGAGGCTGCGTTTCAGTCTACAGACTCTCTTTGTTCCGTCTTGGTAGCCTTCAGGCTTCTTCTTCTTCTTAAATTTAAGAGCTTGGCTCTTGTCGGTGGAGTAACCGCCATTCTAGTCTTCGTTCCGCCAGTGATTTGACCTGCTGATACGACTGCTGCTTGACGTAAATTTCTTCTTCTACTGTACCATTGAGGAAGGCTGTTGCTACATCAAACTGACGTAAACTCAAGTTTTCTTTGGCTGCAATAGCAATAATTGCTCGTATGGTGCTAAGTCGGGCCACGGGACTGAACGTCTTGTCATAGTCGACGCCTTGTTGTTGGGAATACCCTTTGACAACTACTCTTGCTTTGAATTTGTCAATCGAGCCATCCGGAAGTGTTTTGACTTTGTATACCCATTTGCATGGCAGTGCTTTTCTTCCTTTGGGTAAATCCACTAAGTCCCAGGTCTCGTTTTGTCGTAGAGACTTTATTTCGCTTAGCATGGCTTCTTGCCATTTTTCTTTGTAGGGCGAGTCCAATGCCTCTTTGTAGGTCATCGGGTCCTTAGGTATGTTGTTAATTTCGGCGACAGCAGCCAATACCTGATCGTCGTACCTTTCAGGTCGTTTTATTGTTGTCCTTTCTCTTAGGTTGTACCGGTTCGGTGTACCAGGGGCGGAGAACGGACGGGACTCACTGTCACTTGCAATGTTGTCATTATTTTCGGTTTCATGTTCCGTTTGAGGTTCAGGTTCAGGTACATTCTCAGGTTCGGATTCAGTGTCAGGATATTCAGGGATATCGTCATGTTCCGTAGGATAATTCTCGACCCTTTGAGTAGAGTCTGGGGCGTTGACGATGTCTCGTTCATGTTGGGTATCGTCATCTGAATCGTCAATGTCTATTTGAACTTTCTTTTCATTTGAACCGGTTGAAACATTGTTGTTGTTAGAAGTATCATTGTATGTGAAGTCTATGTCGTTTTCAGGGCTTGAGTAAAAGTTGCTTTTGGTTACTCTTACATCTTTGGAAACATATACCTTGCGTTTGGATGGAACGTAGACCCTGTATGCTTTGCTGGTGTCTGAGTAGCCAACAAATACGCCAGGAATTGCTTTTGGTGCAAATTTCGGGCCTTTATTGGGTCCTTTCTGCAGTACGAAGGCTTTTGAGCCGAAGGGATGCAGATGATGAACACAGGGCTTCCTTTTAACCCATTTTTCAAATGGCGTTATAAAGTCAATGGCACTGTTGATGCATCTGTTTGAAAGGTAGTTAGCAGTGTTAATTGCTTCTGCCCATAGGTGCATTGGTGCTTTGGCGTCAATAAGCATAGCTCTGGCTTTCTCAACAAGCGTCCTATTTTTGCGTTCAGCAATGCCGTTTTGGTGTGGCGTATAGGGTGCAGATAGGCGTCGCCTGATCCCATTGTTCTTTAAATAGGCATCAAATTTGTCGTTGACATATTCTGTGCCATTATCCGTTTGCAGGTGTTTTATTTGGTTTCCCGTAAATTTTTCCATTTCTTGTTTGTAGTTCTTAAAGTGGTCAAGCACTTCAGACTTCTTTTTCATAGGGTACACGCGAGAGTATCTGGTGTAATCATCAATAAAAGTGACGAAATATTTGTTTTTTCCATTTGATGGAGTGATCGGACCACATACGTCGCTGTGTACAATCTCCAGGCGTTTAGTTGTCCTTGGAGTTGTTCTTTTTGGAGGGCTTGGAACTCGAGTAATTTTCGATTGAATGCATACGTCACATTCTGGCAAAGTCTCGTTTTTGTTGAAGTCGAGTCCAATCATTCTCTCGTTATTGAGGGCAAGGTGTAGGTCTTTTTCATTCATATGACCAAGCCTCCTGTGCCAGTTTTGTATGGAGTTTTGCTTTATGGTTTGTGGTTGAGTTGCAGGAGTTATACTGTCATCTATCGCTGCGTTGCATTCTTCTGCTTTTAGCGATTTGATATAGTATAGCCCATTTTTGTCAGATTTTTCCGCAATCATAAGCAGTATTCCATTTTTATTGTATACTAAGCCAACGTTGTCATAAAACGTTGCTCTCGCTCCATTTTTGGTCATTCTAGATAAGGAGAGAAGATTTTTGCATAGGTCAGGAACGTACAGCGCGTTTTCGAGGTGAATCTTTCTGTTTTCACTTGAAAGTGTGACTCTTCCTTCTCCTTCGATATCAGAAGAAAAGTTTTTCGATGCAAACTGTAATTTTCTTGACGTTTTCTTCATGTTTTGAAAGTATTCCGAGTGGAAAGTCATGTGGGACGTACATCCACTGTCGAGTACCCATCTGTCATCAACGTCGTTGTTATCTGAAGATAGGAAGCATTCCTCACTGAGTAGACATTCCTCGGCGTAGGGGGATTGTTCAGTGTTTGGTTCTTCAGCGTAAAGACATAAGAAGGCACTGTCACAAGCTTTAGGGCTTGGTTTTTTCTTATTGTTAGTCTTCCAGCAATTGGAGCATATTTTGTGGTTCCTTTTCTGAAAGATTTTGTTTCCCGTCTTCTTGCATATTTTGCAGATAGCGAGAAGTGCATCATCTGTCTCTGAACGTTGACTCGAGGTCCCGACGTTTGTGTTGTTGTGGCGAGCGTCGTATTCGTCGATAATTTTTTGTTTGAGCTCGTCCGGTTTTGGCAGGGTGTCTCTTGTTTCTATGGCCACACGAAAGTTTTCGTATTCCGACGACAGGCTGTACAGCATGATTATTGTCAACAGGTCCTCATTTATGGCTACGTCCATTTCGTAAAGTTTGTCAACTATATCCATAAAATTGCGGAGATGTTCGCGGATGTCGCTGCCTTCGTCTAGTTTTGAGAGTATGAGCCTTTTTAAGAGTGCTGCCTTTTTAGCAGGGCCTTTGCTCGCGTATATCGTTTTTAATTTTTCCCAAAGTGCGTTTGCCGTAGTGCATTTTTTGATATCTTTTAGTTGGGAAGGGGCGATTATTAGGATGAGTTCGCATCTCGCTTCTCTGTCCCCTTGTTTCTCCTCTGCAGTCGCCTCATTTGCAAGAGGGGTCTCAATATACTGCCACAGTTTGTTTTTTGTCAGCAGGGCTTCTGCCTGTATTACCCAGGTGTCATAGTTATCAGAGTTGAGTGGATCGATACTGTATTTGGGCATTTTCGTTGGTACTGGTTCGGTACGATTTTTTTGTTTTGCCACGAAAGTATTTTGTTCAAACTCTAGCGATCTTTAGATCTTATTTACATTCTGCTACCATTTTAACTATTGTGGTCCTTGGGTAAACAATAAACAAATTATGAACTGGACAATGTTGGTTTTAATTGTAGTTTAGATACAATTCAGATATTTATAATATTGAGTCACAGAAAAAGTAATGTCACGAGTCATAGAGTACTTTATATATTTGGGAGGTTTATAGAGGCGTCAGTTATCTTTCTGTATAGCGCCATCTAACAGCATTTTTCAGTACTAATATTATAAAAAAAAAAATATACATACCTTTCAAACGGGGAGTAAGGGACGGTGTAACGAAAACTTTGCAAGCGTGCTTAAACTATGAAACTGAACAACTTTCCCCATGGAACACATAGTGGGAAATAACAAAAAAACGACTTACCATACAAAGTCAGTCAACTGATCGTAAACTTTGTATGGGAGGTCAGGAATTTTTCTCGTTTCCCACCATTGGCTCCATATTGAAAGTTGTTCAGTTTCATGGTCTAAAAACGCCTGCAAAGTTTCCGTTACACCATCCCTTACACCTTAGCTGTAGCGCGGTAGGTTTAAATGTATACAATATGATTTTTAAGTTCTATGAAACAAAAAGACAATTTATGGAATTATTTCTTTTTATTTTTCCTTTTGTAATACTCAAACGCCTGTTTTTTTATATTGTCTTCAATATTGTCGGCTACATCTGCCCTGGCGCCACTTAAAATATTATTCACATCCCGACACCAGTTGTACAAAAAGAACCTACATGATAAATTGCTGACATAGTCAATTAATTTAGTTTTGTGTTCTGGACATCTTATAAAATCAAAATTTACATTTATGGCAATTATTAAATTACAATATTGTTTAATGCTTAAATAGTCACTTTTTTTTCAATTATGTTTATTACTATATCTTGTATTGAAGAAAAGCATTTCACTAACTGTTCGGAAGGATAAGTTAAGCATTTTCTAAAAATAAAATATTCCCTCCGTACCAAATAATCATTTGGGTTTTTGTCATCAAATAAATTATGCGTGCAAATATCACAATTCTTAAATATTTTTTGTTTTGCTTTCCTTAAAACATAACCTGTTACATAACACAGCTGTGCGATAATTCTTGGTTGGCTTTTTTTTGTTTCAAATTCTACCATTTCACAATTTAAGTCATCAAAATCTACTTCTACATTTTGTCTTATCTCCTGTTCTTCAGAAAATAAAAATTTCATAGAACTAAAAGCTTTACAAAAGTCTTCTTCACAGTTTGATCCCCTGGAATAATTATTAACCTTGCTTATTAATAATGATGCAAACGCAGATTCGAAACCAGAGGGAGTCGGTGAGTTGTTTCTCCACCCATGGCTTCGAATGCAGCCAAAAAAAATTTCAAGGGGGTCTTGATTTAAGTGTCTCATCCATATTGATTTAAAATTATATACATTAAACAATTTATTTTTCAGGTGGTCTAAATTTTCTAATGTACGCAACCAGTTACTTATTGAGGGTACATTGCCTACCTTTCCTTCTTTAGTTACAAATTTCATTGTTCGCAGAACTACTTTTGATTTATTCCATATATCACTGTGCCTTGATTTTGGTGTAACTGGTCCGAGCAGGTCCTTTCCAGTTTTTTTCTGTGACTGATGATAACTGCCATTCATTGAGTCAAACAAATCATCAAAAAAAATTAGTACATCTGCTGTATCTTCACAGTCCTGTGGTAGTATTCCCTTCGCTGAAAAATACGAAAAAAACACACAATTAAATACAAAGCCACCGGTTGGCTTTTGCCACAATAAAATTGAATGATAGGCCTCCCCACTGCATGAGAATATGTTGTATATGTACTTGCCGAACTTGGCGGACAGGACAGGCTAACATTATTATGCATTCACTGAGAAATGCTACTTGCAATAATTTATTACACTAGATACATAAGGTGTAAAAAATAAGCAAATATTTAAGGGGTGAACCAGTCTATGGAACCGAACAACTTTCTCCAAGGAACGTAGGTCGAAACATGAAAAATAGATTGGCAGGGGGGAGGCCCATATCTTAATAAATTGACAAAGTAATATTAATTTATGTAATTTGTACTTACAAGCCAAATATCCCATATTTGTAGCGACTGTTTTGCTAAAAACCTGGGTTGCATATTTAACCTTCATTTTTGGCATTTTTTTTGGATCCACATGCATCTCTGTTAAATTTTTAATTAGTCGTATGCCTTTGTAGGCCGGGTTTTCTTCAAAAAGTTGAACAATATGTTCCCATTTTGCTATTTTAGTTTTCCCATCAATGGTACACTTTAAATTTTTCGTTATGAGGTTGTTTCGTATCCCCTTAATTAAATGAGGAGGGTCAAAAAGGGGAATAATTTCCTCACCATTTATTTCGAATGTGTCCTTGTAATATTGTGACCCCTTTCTCAAATAATCGCTTTTGGTTTCATCGATTAAGGCATTAATTGCACTTACATTAGTTGCACCTTGATCACAGACGGTGGTCAATACGATAAAACCACATTGCTGTAACTGAGTTACTATTTTTTTAAGCAACATTTTAATTTCCAGTTTTGGGGTGCTGCCATGACAAAAGGTGTATACAATTGGTTGTTTGTAGTTTTTGATAATACCTCTCAGCATAAATACTAAAGCATGGTCAGCTATTTTTCGCCTCCTTTCATAACCATTTGACACAAATCCATTAATGGCATCTTTTTTTTCACTATAGTCAAAATGGGGTGATATTGCGATTTCGTCAAATATTATTGAACATAATTTTTCATCAGTGGTCATTGCACTGGCTTTAATTTTTAATTGTTCAAATATTTTAGGATTTATTCCTGGTTTGATCCCAGCTTTCGATAAAAGGCGGCGCAGAGTGACAGGAGACGGCAGGATAAATATTTTGCTAAGCCATCTATAAGCTCTTGGGCCCTGTTTATACAAACTAAGAGCCATAAGTTTCTCTTCGTGGCTAAATCTCCTGCCCATTTTATCTTTTTTAATCTCTCGGAACTGCATTATCGTAAACATGGCAGCCAATGTAGTAAACTTTTTTAAAAGTGTCTGAAATGTTTGATTTTCGGAAATCTTCAATGCCTTTTGAAGTCGTGATCTGTACGATTGCTTTTTCTTCTTTAGTTTTTTTATTTTTTCTTTCAAAACTGAAATATTTTTTCGCATTTCTATTTTCTTCTGTGCTGGTTTTTTTAATGTTGTTTTCACTTCCTGGGAGCCTGGAAAAGATTAAGATTTTTATAAAATAAAATATCTATTTATGCCACATCCTGTATAGATTCCAAACCAACAAACGTATTTTTAAGGTTTCGTAGTCTACTTACTACAAACCCTTATCATTTTGTCATGTCTGTCTGTCTGTTTGTATGCCCTGCCTTATAACTTCACATGTGTTACACCTAACCACGTTTTTTTTAAATATAATTAAAATACACTTACCTTTCGAAGTAGCTGGCTGACCACTTTGAGGTTCTTCTATTATATGGGAAGTGGATGGCTCCTTCATTTGTGGTTCCTTTACTAAATGGGAAGTAGATGGCTCCTTCATTTGTGGTTCCTTTACTAAATGGGAAGTAGATGGCTCATTAATTTGTGGATCAGACATGCAGGCACTACTTGTATTGGTTACATCAGAGAGTGGCCTTTTAGTTGCTTTTTTTCTGAAGCCTGTAACAATAAAGAGTTTGTTTACTTAGTTTAATGTGGTTATTTATTAAATATGATATTCATAGTAATAAACAAAACATTTTAAGCCCCATAACACAAAAACTTTATAACCATATATTATACACTAGCTGCCCGTCAGCGGTTTCACCCGCTGCAACCTATTATTCCGCGAGAAAAAAGCATTATTCGCCAAGAGATGTCGCTGTTAGTTTTCGGCGAAAAAGTTTAAAACGCGAATCGGCTCAGTCACGCCACCTATTTCAAAAATATTGGAAAATGCGTGATCCCGTGGGAAAAAATAATAATAACAGTTAAATTAAATATATGATATGATCCTTTATTACCTGATAAGTGCAGTGTTGGGACAGCATCACGAGAAAGAGTATTGACCCAGATATGGAACCTCTCTTCAAAATGATGATGGCACAGTTTACGACGTTTGTGAATGAAAGCATTATCCAAACTTAAAATATCTCCTCCAACATTATAAAGCCATGTTCGGAACCGTTCTGCTTCTTTTTCCGGATTTGGAAATGAATGTAACGGAACATTATCAGCACCTAGAAATCAGAACAAAGATGTTATTATTACAGTTAAGGTTTATAGATAATTAGATTCAACACCTACCTAGTCAGACACATACATGCAGACAGAGAAAATGTTCAAAAATAGGTAATTAGGTATTCATTTGATCACTTATAGTTGTGTACCCCATCAAAATTGCTATAATATACCTTTTCAATGTACAGACACAGCCTATTCAGTTCTATTATACATAAGGATTGTGAGCTGAAAGCTCTGAAAACATAATTTGTACCTCGTGTAAAGTACATACCTAATTTTGAATATTATGTATGAGTATAAATAAAAACATGGACTTACGAGTCACAGTACAGTTGGGTACACAGCATTTTTTGGCAGACATCTTTCTCAAACAGCAATCTGAGTCCAGTACCTAAACAAGCCAAGGGTCGATGTGAGGGCAGCAAATACGGAGTCCGAAAAGTCAGCAAGGGTCGTGTCAGCGGCGGCGGAATCGGTGTCCAATTATCGATGCAAGGGTCAGGGAGAAGAAATAAAGCGATATCACACACAAACGCGTCCAACAAAATTGAAAATAAACTTTCGTTTGTTTGACTCAAACAAAGTTTGACTTGACATAACCACAGAGTACTTTATCATATAACGTTCCATTTCAGGCATATAGTTTGCGCATAACAATGCCAACCTTTAATATTTCCTTCGTTTCTGACCTACATTTGTTAAACAAATTTATCGAAATACAAGTAGAAGGTATGGTTGTGTTTAACTCTTGATAAATTTAAATTAACGTCGTCGTATTTTTTCGGTTAAATTATTAACAATCCTTCGGTGAAAGGAACGATATTAAGTTGCCGGGCTGCCACAATGCGCGACAGAGAATGTGCACTAAATATTTCGCGTCAAATATTATGCAGCACGGAATTTCACGTAAGTTGCCGGGCGTGCCGGGCGTCAACTGCAGGAGTTTTTTGAAACTAAAATACAAAGTCATTTTCCATAGACAAAAGCTTAGTACCAAGTGAACAGACACTGTCACGAGTCAACAACAAGTTGACATGTGTCGTTGCTAGGGTGCACCACAGACAGTAACCATAGAGGCTAGGTACTATCCTCTTTACAAACAGCATTAGAGAACCGATTTCTCAAAGATTTCGATACGACGAATCGGTCATCTCTCGCAGAAGTGCAGCGATTTCTACCAGACCCACGCCTTCGGACAAAGCCACCGGTCCGCAGGAACCGCTGGTACACTCTTCGAACAGAAAAGCGACTCAAGTGCAATTGCCGAGCAACATCACACTGACGTAGTCCTGATTGCAGTAGTGCGATAACTTGGGCGGCTTCAGCAGCTGTAATGTCCATCTTCAAGGACGTTTTTCTGATGAAAGATATTCTTCTTTGTCTTCTTCGACTGTTGGTAGCAAATTTATCCCCCAATAAGCTGTATCAAAACAAAACAATACAAACAAAATTTGAAGAGGAGAATCAGTTCCATTCTTTGATTGTCATTCACAGTGACGTGAAGTGTCAAGCTTTTTCTTTATTTAAATGAAATGGATATTTTATTAAAGAGTTTTTATAGGGCTCTCAAATGATTCAAATTCAAATTCATTTATTAGCAAACAGAATGTTACAAATAACAGTAAAAAGAACCAAAGCTTCTAACATTCTTCAAAAAATTACAATAAATAAAAATTTCATTAAACATTTCAGTCATTCATAATAAAATAATTTAAAAATAATAATAAATTAAATGTCATTTTATTCTAAAAATTAATAATTAATTGAGCTCTCACACAGACACACACGTTCACAATAACTCAGGCATTCCCTTTCAACTTTCGGCCATTCATCCGCGAACACATCACATTCGGGTTGCGAGAGGAGGAGATCATTGAGCGCATGCAGCGCGCGACGCAACGGCGACTGCTGGCACGCAGTGGTGCGGGATAGCGGCAGAGCGAAAAGGCGCACGGTACCCGCCCGGAACCTCGATCGGCTGGTCGGCACCGAGAGTCTACACGTCTCTGTTACCAGAGACGGGCAATCGATGCGACCGCGCAACAGTTTACAGACCAACATCATTTGGTCGCGTAGGCGACGAACTTCTAGTGAGTTGTAACCTAGGCACCCCAGAATAAATTGCGTTGGGTATAAAAGGAAAGTATCCGTAATATTTTTATACATGTACCGCAAGAATCGCTTCTGTACCTTCTCAATCATCAAGGAATAAGTAGATTGATGTGGACTCCAAACACATGAACTTGATTCTAACTTGGAGCGCACTAGCGCCGAGAACAATAACTTTATAACATGCAACTCTGTGAAGTCCTTGCAATTTCTTGTGATGAAACCCAACCTTTGGAAACCATTTGTAGTGACACTGGCAATGTGGTCACGAAAATTCAGTGTCGGAACAAATAGTACCCCCAAATCCTTCATTTTGTAAGCCCTATTGACATCTTTGTTGTTCATGCAGTAGTTATAAGTCACAGGATTGGGTGAACGTGTGAAACTCATTATGTAACATTTTTCAACGTTAAAATGAAGGTTATTATTCTCACTCCATTGACAAAGCCTATCAAGAATAGACTGCATAATACTACAGTCACTCGCAGAATGTATGTCCACCATAACCTTAAGATCATCGGCATACATAAGACAGGACCCTGGATAAACACAGTCGGGCAAATCGTTGACCATGATTTTGAATAATAGTGGCCCAAGTAGTGACCCCTGACTGACTCCAGACTGTGTGATGTAGGGTTGCGAGTCGTAGCAGCCGAGACGGACAAACTGCTGCCTATCCCTGAGGTAATCAGCAAAAAAATTTAGAAGGCGAGGAGAGAAACCCATGAGGCTCAATTTTTGAAGAAGGATATCATTGTCGACCTGATCGAAAGCCTTTCTAAAATCGAGGTATGCCACGTCAACTTGAGTGCGTCTGTCTAGTCTGTCCGACAAGTGATTGGTAAATGACACGAGGTTTGTGTCCACTGATCGGCCTTGCCTAAAGCCGTGTTGAGCGTCGTGCAAGACAGGTTCAATTTGCCTATATATTTTCGTGTGCAGTATTTTCTCGAACACTTTGGCGAGAGCCGACAAAACAGCAATGGGGCGATAATTTTCCACAGCCGTCTTATCACCTGCCTTCGGGATGGGAGTTACGCGTGTGGTCTTCCATGCTTTGGGATAGCAACCCGTGTGTAACGCGAGATTGAAAATATGTCTCAATGGGGAAACCAGTACGTCTCTAAAGGCTTTAATAATAAACGGTGGAATGTTGTCTGGACCCGTAGAACTATTTGGTTTGAGCTTATTGATACCGAATAAGACGTCACCTTCAGATATAATCACTATATCTATGGAAAGGTGATTATTGCAAGCAGAAGCAGCGCTATCTGCATTTAGGTTTGGAGTGCGTGAAAGGAACACACTACTAAAGTAATCAGCAAAACAGCCGGCAGCCGCAAGACCGCTAAAATCCTGACCCTTATATGTAACCGTCGGCTCAAAACCGCCTTTTGTGCGCAAATTAGTCATATGGTTCCAAAAAGCACGGGGGTTGTATGTCAAGTTTTTTTGAATAGTACTTAAATGGTTCTTGTAGCTGAGCTCTACACGCTGCTTCACACTTTCACGCAGAACACTAAAGGAGTAGTAGTACTCCTTGTTATTTGTTATTTTCCATAATTTGTGGTAATCAGCCTTAATCTTGAGATCCGAGATGATATCACGTGTATACCAGGTAGGATATCTTCTTGTTGGAATTTTAGGTCGTTTTTTGATTGGGATACACTGATTAAATGCATCATATAATAATAAATATAAAATACCTACAGCCGAGTCAGCATCGGTGCATTGCAATACTATATAAAACTTAAACTAAAGAAGTTAGACCCTAACAAGGGTCCAGGGCCAGATGGAATACCTTCCATGTTCCTTCGTGAATGTGCCGCCGAACTTAGTTCTCCTCTGCACATTATTTACCAATGGTCCCTGGACTCTGGAGTTTTCCCTGAAGACTGGAAGGTCGCCCACGTAGTACCGATTCTTAAGTCCGGTGATCCGTCGGTATGCAGCAACTATAGGCCAATAAGTATTCTGTCTAGCATTGCAAAGGTTTTTGAGAGTTTAGTTTACGATCATATTTCAAACCATGTCAAACCAATTATTTCAGAAAAGCAACACGGTTTCGTTAAAGGGAGATCGACTATTAGTAATCTTTTGGAGTATAAGCACTACATTTGTTCAGTTTTTGCTAGAAGAGGGCAAGTTGACTCAATATATACTGACTTTCAAAAAAGCCTTTGACAAAGTCAGTCACAAGCTTCTCTGTCACAAACTTCAAGCATATGGAATCCATGGAAGCTTATTGCGATGGGTAGAATCTTACTTGTGCAAGCGCAGTCAACTTGTATCCATTAAGGGTTACCAGTCAACACCTGAAATCATTACTTCTGGCATACCGCAAGGTTCACACCTAGGACCATTGTTCTTCATTTTATTTATAAATGACCTTACCGCAAAAATTCAGTGCCCTTGCTTGTTATATGCTGACGACCTGAAAATATTTACCTCCGTCTCAGATAGTAATGATTGCGACTTATTGCAAAACGACATAAACACCCTCACTGAATGGTGCTCAGCAAATAGAATGTTCTTAAATATAAATAAATGCTTTATAGTATCTTTTACTAATAAACGTTCAAAAATAACATATACTTATAAAATAAATGATCATAACTTAAACCGTAAAAATGTTGCTATGGATTTGGGTATTTCATTTGATGAACAACTTACGTTCAGACCACACTTTGAAAATATTGTTACTAAAGGTAACCAACTCCTTGGATTCATAACACGTACCACTAAATATTTTAAAAAACCTACTTCTTTTATACATCTATTTCAATCCCTAGTCAGAAGCGTGGTTGAATACGGCTCTGTAATCTGGTCACCGCATTATAAGTTACATAGTGAATCTATAGAAAAGCTGCAACAAAAAGCTCTCCGGACGATCTTCTTTAGACTAGGTTATAGTAAAAGAAAAATGCCATCGTATGAAGAAAGACTGGCTAAATATAATTTAAGTAAGCTTAGCACTAGACGTGACCTCTTTGATTTAATATACTTGCACAAAATATTGCACTCCCAAATTGACGCCCCTTATCTTCTCTCTCAACTAGATATTTTCATAAAACCGACCCTCGCCATCCAAAGACATTTCTATTAAAAGTATATAAAAACAATACCAGTTACTACAACCCTCTAACTAGAATGTGTCGCCTGTATAATGACCTATGTATGAACAAACAAGATATAGATATATTTAACTCAAATCATTATTTATTTAAGAAATCAGTCTCAAAAATCCTCAACCTCAAATAGTTAAATAGTTGTATTGTATCCAACTGCTAGCATGTTGCATGTTATTGTACTTACCATACCTACACAGTTAATTTTCTAAATTTATCTAAATTTAATTCTGTTTATTTATTAGTAGCCATTTGCTTAACCAAGCTGTACGTTCACATTTATGGTTTTCAATCTAGAATAGTACCTAAGATACCCTTAATGTTTGTATTTGCATTGATTGTAAACTGTTGTGTACGTCTGTGAAATAAAATAAAATAAAAAAAATACTGTGTTAAAATCAATTTCGCTTATACAATAATACAGTTTAGTGAAGTCAGCTTTGCTAAAATCCCAGTCTGTGTCAGGCTTTATATTGGTAGGTTCTAATGGCGGTGTGATGCAAGGTCTAATTAGAGAGAAATGGATATCAAGAGGTGGGTGATACCTGTCCTCCTGTGGCACAAGGCCCTCCTCCGCTACGCTCACAATCACATCACGCAAACACTCCGGCACCAACACAACATCCAACTTACTTCCACATCTATTTATAAATTCATTCATGTCACGTAGATTACAGTAAGATAAAAAGTAATGTAAATAATTATTAATGTCTATACTAGCGCTATTTAGGTTTGTATCCCCTAAAATTAAGATAGGCGTGTTTTTAGTTCGTTCGAATACACTTTCGGTGTTATAAAACCAATTCATATAGTCACAATCGCGCGCAGATGGTGGTAGGTATACGACGCATATGTACATTTCTATACCGCAGTAAGTCACTACGGTCCAAAGGTCCTCCTGGTCCGTAGCCTCTAGATCGGGGCGGCGGCGTAGTTGAATGCCGTCCCGCACCATGAGTAGTAAGCCACCGCCGCGCCGGCCGTCGCTCCGATCGCGACGTACAACATTCCAACCTGACGGCGCGATCTCAGCATCGCAGAAGCTTTGGTCTAAGTTTGTTTCACTAACAGCAATTATGTCGTAACACATTAATTGGGCCGCCTGGCGCCAATGTTTTAACTTGGTTTTCAGGCCATTAACATTTTGGTATATAATATTCAAACTGCAGACTTTACGATTACTTGGACTTGGCCGCGTTTGCGTTCGTCTCGCCGGGCGGCGTTGAGCGGCGGCGTTTGCGCCCGGCTCCTCGTTGAAACCACTCACAAACTTCTGTGCCGGCTGGCCATGCATCAGGTTTCATAAACAGCTGGAATTTACTTTCTGGGACAGATAACATAAACGACGCGTAGTAATCGTGCTTTAATTTTAATTTTTCCACTTCGTAGTGGTCGTCAGCGCTTATTTGTTGTAAATAAGCTTTAATATTTTCAGCTGTAGTCTGCGGTTTAAAAAAGCAAGCATGAATTTTTTTTGACCGCTCGACCGTTTGTAGTAGATTATTCTGCGAACCGCTTCCCTTTATTACATCCTTCCGCGTTTGTTTGCGATGTTTACGCGTAGTAAAAACTTTCCAGGGTTGTAGGTTGTTGTCATCGCACACATCAGCTGACTCATGCAGTGCGGGCGAATCAGGTGCGGTATGGGGGGCAGGTGAATCCACTACGTCACAATCACGACCGGTCTCGTCGCGTCCCGGCGGTGTAGCGCTGGAGGCGGGGGTGCCGGGCAGTGATGTTTGGCATTTCGCTTCCTCCTCAGTGGCAGCTAGTGTTGTCTTTTTCTTGGGCGCCGTGCGGGGTTTCCGCGCATTCGTTGCGGCGGAGATAGCCGAGGCCGCCTGCGTATAGGCAGCTCGCCTTTGTTTACCCTCAACTGGCGTTAGAATTTCTTCTGTTAGCTCCATAGTACACTGATTATTGGATTTTAACAGTGATTTAATCATCAAATTTTGCTGTTTCACTATTGTTTCGAGGGAGTTTATTTTAGTATTTAACACTTCGATAGTCTTTTGAAGCTTGTCAACACTTATTCCGATCGCGAGTAAAGACATTTTCGGGTGTAAAGTTATTTAATCACGAGATCGACACACTAGACGCGTCAGTAGTCCGCGACGAAGACTCTGTGCAGTGATACCAATATTGCTACGAATAACTGCTTGTCTTTAGGATTACCAGTGCTTGAAGCCTATTTTTACGGACGTGCGATTTTTTTGAAGTCGAGTGTAGTAGTCGTAGTTTCTCTGTCTGTCTGTCGAGGAATTCGCTTACTCCTCCTAAGCTACGCAACGAAAAAAAGCATTCATTTATTATCGCGTCCGAGTCGTGTTTAAAGTAGGAACGCAAACTGTTATAAAAAAGAGAAAATTTTATCATACGAATTAACTCTTTTAAGATTGAATTAGAATGTGACTTTCTTTAAAGAAAATCTTGTAAATTCCCACTAAGAAATAAATGTTTTGACTTTGACTTTGAAACGGATTTTGTTGCGGTTTTTCCTAATAGGTAGAGTGATTCAAGAAAAAAGTTTATATGTATAACACATGCCGGGAAAATGCCTTTGTCCTAAAGGATAAAACCGCTAACGGGCCGCTAGTAAAAAATGAAATAAACTTACTTAATGTTTAACTGTTACACGCACATCAACTTAGATGTAGGCGTTCGTTAGCCTATGGCTGCTCGCCTATTAATATATCATAGTATTAAATAAATAATACAATGCTTAGTTTAGTACTAACTGAATAACCCAAACAACCAAATACACTAAGTTTTAGCGTAATAGTCTTCTCGACGGCCGTGAGGCCGTCGGGGAGACGCCTTATGGGCGAAGCCCACTGGGCGAAGACTCTGCCGCTGCCCGTTAAGACGGGCAGGTCATGGGGTAGGGGGCCGTGGTGAGCGTGGGAACACTCCACCACGGCCCGAAGGGTCAAAATTAAGGCCCGAGTGCGGCCGGACAGAACCGGCCGCAGAAGGACCAGCAGTACCGCCAGCGAGTCGCCCGCCGGGTGGGACCCCAGTGCCCGGGGAGGCCCAGCGAACGCCTTCTAGCTGGCGGTAGAAGAGAGTAACGTCCGGGGAGCCGGCGAGCCTGACCCGAAGAGTTTCGGGCCCGCGTCAGCCGGCTAGTCATTGTCGGGTAGGTCACGTCAGTGAGGTCAATCCTGTGGGGGCCGCCGACTGGTACACGCTATCAGCATGACAGCGCGCTACCAGCCGGCGGCCAAGGTCAGTCCGGTGTGTCAGTACCCTCCGCGAGCTCCTCCACCACAGCGAGCTCGCGGGGATACGGTTTCCAGTCAGGAGGGCGCGCGTGGTACGGGGCCAGGCCTCGGATGTGTCCGAAGTCTGACCTGTCTGCGCGCGCGAACATCCTGGTCGAGAGCTTGGAGACGAACTCATCCAAGGTCATCAAGGACTTTAGGTCCCTCCGAATGACTTCGTTGCGGACGAACCTCGGCGCGTCGGCTATGATACGCAACGCCTTGGACTGCTGGGCCCGCAGTCTTTGGCGGTTGGTCTCGGAGACCAACGCGTACCATGCCGGTGCGGCGTACGTCAGGCGACTCCTGATGTACCTTTGTACACGCCGAGCCTCATGCGCAACGGGAGCCTCGAGCGAAGAATGGGTCGGAGCAAAGCAGTGGCAGCCCCTGTTTGCCCGATCACACTCTTCACGTGCTTGGCCATGGAAAGGTTACGGTCTATGGTCACGCCCAGGTATTTAGCCTTTGCGGACCACCCGATCTCCTCTCCATGGAGCTTCAGTTTCGGGGGATCTCTTCGACCACGCCCCACGATGATCGCCTGAGTCTTACCCACGTTCACTGTCAATCTCCACTTCGCCAGCCAGGCTGGGAGGGCGTCTAAGGCTATCTGCATTTTCCTGGCCGCGTGCCTCGAGTTGAGGACACGGAGAAAATGCAGCGTCATCGGCATAGAGCGCCAGCTTAGTGCCGCCCTCAACCGGGATGTCATCCGTGTACCTGGCGTAGCAAACTGGAGACAGACAGCTACCCTGGGGGACTCCAGCAGCGATCCTTCGGACTTGGGAGAGGGCGTCTTCCACTGCCACCTGGAAGCGCCTATTCTCGAGGAAGGTGGCCACAATCTTAACGACTCGACGAGGAGTCGTAGATGTGGACAGCTTATACACCAAGCCCGGGTGCCAAACGCGGTCAAACGCCTTCTCCATGTCCAGAAATACTGCTACGGTAGTCTCCCTCTTATTGAGGCCGCCGTCATATCGTGCAGTACTCTCGACAGTTGAAGGGTTGTGGAATGCTCGGCTCGAAAGCCGAATTGCTCTTCGCGTGGCATGATGTGGGGTATCATGTGACGCAGAAGAAGTTTCTCAAACACCTTGCTGATGGTAGGTAGCAAGGTGATTGGCCGATAGCTCTCAGGCTTCAGGGTATTCTTCCCGGGCTTGGGGAGCATGATCACTCGCCCAAGCTTCCACTCATCCGGGAAGTGCCCGTCCGCATGATGCCATTATAAATGCGCGTCACCGTTGCGATTGAACGCTGGGAAGATGACGCAGCATTTCATTCGTAATGGCATCAGGGCCGGGAGCCTTCCGGAGGGAGGTTCGTCTTAACGCCCGGAGTACCTGGCCGGGCGTAAAGACGATGGGGTCCTCATCAGGAGGAATCGGCTGAGCGAAGTAGCCCGCTAGACTTCGCGAAACTTCTTCTTCGTCGTGGTCGGAACCTGGGTTCGGCCGGAACTGGCCCTCCAGGCACTCAGCGAAGATTTCAGCTCGATCCTCGGCTTTGAAGCGGGGGTTCCCGTCCCTGCCGAGGAGAGGTCTCACTGGCGTCGCCTTTCCGGAGAGCCGGCGACACAGTCTATGGATGCCGGTCCAATCTTCGCCGGCTGTATCTATGCTCTGTTGCCAAGAGTCGGCGGAAACGGCGTCCAGCGCTGCCGAGATCTTCTCGGCAAGCGCATTCAGCCGGGACTTCATGGTGGGGCAGCGAGTAAAGTTGAACTGCTTTCGCAGTTTACGCTTCTCAGCGAGCATCTCAGCCATGCGCCGCGGCAGGAGGAGCGGCCCCTCGGGGGCATCCATCGCGGCGCTCTGCTTAGCTCGCTGGACCGCGGAACTAAACTCGCTAGCCAGCTCATCGACATCCGATGGAGTTGAGACTGGTCTCATGGGAGTATTCTCGACCATGAACCGGGCGAATTTTTCCCAGTCTATCTTCCGCCTCGGCGGCAGCAGCCTGGTCCTTGTTGGCTGGTCTGAGAGGACCAGCAGGACAGGTAGATGGTCTGAGCCAGAATGAAAGTCTAGTGTCTCGACGGTGGATCGGGCCGGAGCCCTTAACCACCGCGAGGTCTATGACATCCGGGAGTTTCGTTCGGTCGTGCGGGTAGTGGGTCGGGGTCCGGCCCCAGAACCACATACCCGCTGGAGTCAGCGTCATCGAAGAGACGTCTGCCATCCGGACAAGTCCGCATGGAGTTCCAACTCACGTGTTTACAGTTCCAATCCCCGGCGGCTATCGTCGGCCCTGGAGAGCCCAGAATCTTCTGGACATCCGCCATGACCAGACGCACCCCCGGGGGCTTGTAAACTGCAAACACACGAGTTGGGACGTCACCGAGAGCTATCTCCACTCCCAGTGCGTAGACCGACTGAAGGTCAGCATGGGAGAAGGGTGGCAGCTGCTGATGCACCAATCTTCTTCTTACCAGGACGGCTAGGCCTCGAAAGGCGCGACCTGAGTCGCTGAGCTCGTCCCGCCGGTACACGAAGAAGTTGGGAATCTTCAGTCGGTCTGCGCCTTTCAGATGCGTTTCTGAAGGTAGCGCGACATCAATGTTCTGCTCCTTCAGGAGGGCACGAAGAAGGCCTATCTTTACCTTAGATAGGCCTTCGGCGTTCCAGTGAACGATTCTCAAAGACCCAAGCATTGCTAGGCTTTGAGAATCTTGCCCATCCCTTCCAGAAGCACTGGTAGCGGATCTTGGTCCGCTTCCAGTGCCTCTAGGATCTTACCCAGCACCTCGAGGGCTACCTTCCTTGCCGCCTTTTGGCCGGCTTTGAAGGCATCCTCAACTTCCGACGTCCCCTTCCCCTGGATTGGGGCGGGGGGTCGGGCGGAGGTGTGTTTGGGCTGTGAAGGAGCAGCCTTGGGCGCTGGCTCCTGCTGCTGCTGGGGCGGGAATTGGGGCAAGGGGGGACCTTCAGTTCCCTTTCCCTTCCTCCTCCTCCTGGGCTTCTTCTTGCCCTTGGGGCCGCTCTTGGGGTCGTTGGCCTTGGCCATGAGCGACCCCGCGGCGTTGGCCTCGCCTTTAGGCCCAGCGTGGACTTCATCCACGTTGGCCTTTCCGGAGGAGGTTCGGGCTGTGGTACCGGCCTTCTTGTTCCGCGCTTCGCGCATGAAGACCGGGCAGGCCACATGGTTCGCGGGATGTGGCCCTCCACAGTTGGCGCAAGTCGCCGGTTGCTCTCTCGGCCTAGGACACTCCTTGGCCGGGTGCTCCTCCCCGCAACGCACACACGCAAGCTTGCGGTGGCACTTGTGCGAGTGGCGGAACTGTTGGCACCGGTGACATTGCGCCGGTCCCTTCTTGCCCCGCCAGGCCTCTATCTTGATCCCGCGCATATTCAGGAGCTCAGTCACTGAATAGATGCCCGGGACCGTTGCAGCGTTACGCTCGAGCTGGGCGAAGTAAATACACCCCGGTCGTCCGCCACGCCCCTGGATGGGGCGCACGTACTCGGGGGTGTACCCCAGCTCTCGTAACTCAGCCTCAATGAGGGCTGCGTCGGTGTCGACTGGCAGCCCTCGGATGGCAACCTTGAGGCTGCGCTCCGCTGGGAGGGAGTAGGAGAACCACGACACGTTGGTCTCCTTCTCCAGGGCCATCAGATAGGACTGGATGGTCCTGTACTCCTCCCCCGACTTCGGAATGAAGCGCACCCCCCGCCCGTATGGTCGGGCGTTTGGAGGGTGTCCGAGCTTCTCCCGGAGGGCGCGGAAATGCCGGGTCCAGTCCGGGAGTACCTCCACCACTAGAGGGGGGTACCTCTCCTTCCTGGGCTGGGGCGGAGCGGGCTGCTTTGCGGGCTCGGCCTGGCCGTTCGTCCGTGTCGGCGACGGGGGAATGGCCTCCTGTCGCGGTGGTGAAGCAGGCGCTGTGGGAGGGGGCGGGTTGCCGCCGGATAACGCAGCCGCGAACGAGGGCTGCGTCTCCATCGCCTCCACAGGCGCCTGGCTTTGGTTCCTTGGGGAGCGGGGGGCGGGGAGGGGCGCGCAGGGCGTCCTTGCTCCAGGCCTTCCCGGGAAGGGGGGCGTCAGGCCCCGTACCGGCGGGGTTTGGTGCCGCGGTGTCTTGTCCAGCTGTCGTGGTGACGGCTGGGGGGACGGTGCGGCCACCATCTTGGCCGGGGGGGGCGGGCTCCGGTCATCGGGCACCCGGCGGTGAGCGCGCGGGTCTCCCGGGAACAGTTTTTTTGGCACTAAGGCCGTGGAAGAGGGGCCAGGGGTGGGGAAGAGAACGTTCATTGCGTGAACTATTCGATCCGGAGGGATCGATAGCCCCGCCGATCTTAACCACCCCTGGAGCGTCATGTTAACGACCGTCTCGTCGGTCGTTTGGTTGGAGTCGTCGTCCAGACTGGGCATAGATGGCTCAGACTGGCTCCGTCGTTGTTGTTGGGGCTCCGTCGGGGCGGGCGTACTCGCTCTCGTCCCCGGCGGAGCGGAGTCTAATCCGGGAAAGCGTTCCTCACCCCCATCCACAGAGTAGGGGGTAGAGGCGCGTGACGGGGTCGGGTTGTCAAACGGTAGCGGGGACTCCCGCGGGGTAGAGTCCGCGGAAGTCCTCGGTGCGTCAAGTCCGGTCAGTCTGGGGGCCGGGCGGGGCGGGGTGGAGGTTCCACCCTGCGTAGCGGCGTCGATGTTCCGCAGGACGTCGGACGCGACATTCCTGTGGAACACCCTAGACCGCTGCGCCGCCGCCTGGCGTCTCTCTTTAGCCTTATATATTTGGGGGGGAGCCATTCTCCACCCCCAAGAAGACGTTCCCTGCGGCGGTGGGGTCGGCACCCCTACCACGCCGCAGAAAACAAGCCTGGGGACACCGGGGAGTTACTCCCGGCATCCCCTGCCCGAAGGCGAAGAGGCCAGCTGATGGCGGTTGCGCCCACGAAATAAAAATCGAGGAGGGCGACGCGCTCCCGACGGTTCCCCTAACGGGAACCACACCCGGCGGTACGATTGCCAAGTGTGGGTCCCGCTTGGTCCTCCGACTAAGAGCGGCCACCCGCCGCGACTCGGGGGCGCAGCCGTCACTGGCTTCGAACGGGGGGGGGCCAAGATTGGCCCAAGAAGGCAGAAGGGGTTGACCCTCCCTCCCCGCTATAGAAACGAGGGGAGTGATGGACCCCCAGCGGTTCCCCAACCGGGATTTACTCCACACCCTATACGAGTACCGGGTGTGGATCCCGGAAAGTACGCCGCTCGGAGTCGACCACTCACCGCGCCGCAGGGAAGGAAAAATGGGTCGGGACAACACAGGAAATAAAAGTGATTTAGCCGCGAAACGGCGAAGAAAGTAAACACAAAAAAAAGATTTTTCCGCTTACCCTCCACGGTATCTCAATTGCTCGCGCGCACTGTAACCACTTAGCCGATCCTCCACTAAGTTTTATATAAGTGTGGCCATACTTTATACCCGAGTTCTATAAAAGTGTGACCTCACAATACCGGTCTTTTTGAAGTCTTTGTAAATATGACGACAAGCTTCTATATGAATACCCGTGTCGCTGTGTGATGAAGGGCGTAGCGTAGGGCTTTTAAAAAGTTTGCGGTCATAATTATGATATGACCCTACACTTGAATCTAAATCAAACTTCAAGTCTGTCGAAAAACCATTTAAAATTATCCTAACCATTGACCCACTTATAAAACATGCAAGCAACATTATAAAGCAAAGTGATAAAATCTGTAAATAAAAAATTCAAAATCATTAATTAAAAATGTCTGTCTTGTTTCAGAGGAAAGGCGAAATCTTTGAAACCCGACTTCTTAAAAATAGCATCTGTTCAAAAGTAATATCATGCATAAGAGTATACATATGACTCGTATAAAAATATTGGTTCTAAAATTTCTTATAAAGAATGTCTTTGTAAGAGTCACTGTAAAAAAACCGTTTTCGGTATCTTTCATGTAAAATGTGTAAAGGACTTGGAACTCATAAAGTAAAAGTTGTAAAACTAAAATGAAAGTGTCGATCTTAAATGTGGGAAAGCTATCTTCCACCTCATAGATATAAGAATAATTGTTACTACAATTCAGAAAAGTAACAAGTGTGGTAACAACAGCAACATTTTAATATCCATGTTTTTTTTGAGAGAGTCAAGTCATTTAATAGTTCACAAACATTAAACCTGGATTGATAAATAAGTAATGCACAACACAAATTTGGAAAGGAAAAGTACTGAAAATAGAGTCTGGCCAGCGAGTCTTTGGACACGGAAATGGCGCCAATTTTAAAAATCTTTCACATGTTAACACTGAAAAACTACATTAAAACAATTTTGATACTTACTATTTGTTTGTTTTCTGCTCTTTAGTTTGTGTTTATCTTGCCTACCGGTATGTAAGTATGATGTATCTACCGGGAGTAACAGAAAGGGTATAACAAGCCGAAAGGAGGTCAAGGTACTCATGAAACTGAACAACTTTTCCCATGGAATATGGGACGAAATATGAAAAAAAATTTGGTCCTCTCAGAGTAAATCAATCAGCTGATCTGCGATTTTGTATGGGAGGTCCAAATATTTTTTTCATATATCGACCCATGTTTCACGGGGAAAGTTGTTCAGTTTCATGAGTACCTTGACCAGCTTTCGGCTTGTTATACCCTTTCTGTTACTCCCGGTAGATACATCATACATACATAACGGTAGGCAAGGTAAACACAAACTAAAGAGCAGAAAACAAAAAAATAGTAAGTATCAAAATTGTTTTATTGTAGTTTTTCAGTGTTAACATGTTGCCATTTGAAATATTTGAATTATTTGACGTCCAAAGACTCGCTAGCCAGACTCTAACTGTGACTTGCCAATCATGATTAGGCTGGCAACATTTAATTAACTTTTGTAAATTTTAGGACAACTTTTTTGCCATAGAATGAAATCGTATTGTATCAAAATATAGATAGAGATGTATGGAATAATATTGATGACTTTCAGATCCCATAGTGCAAAAAACCTAATATCAGTGTTGCCAGGTTGTTTCAGTAAGAAAATATATGTATATAAGTTAGCTGAAATGGGCCCCTAATACTAAGGTGTAAGTAATATACGTGACTGTGTGTTTTATATACCTTTTGGCTGTATCGATATAATATATTAAATATTATATACTCTTCGGTGTTTTTGAGATGATGTAGTGATTCGTATTTATAAAACTGTTTAAGAAATTGTGTGAAAAAGTGAATAACCGTTTAAAATGTTGTTACTTAAAGCAAAGTTTATTTATTTCGTCGACTAATAATAATAAAAACAAATAACGGAAAAAAGCCGGGAAAAACATGCAAGCGTGCCTTTAAAATATTTAAAAACATGTCACAATCTAGTTTCAAAACCAATAACTAGTTTTAATCAGCATTCGGTAAAATACTTCTTGTAACTTTTAGTCGACAAAACAAATAAATATCTTCAAAATATTTATTGGACACTTCGTTAATGTGTGTATACATACTAGCTACTAGTTATATTACTAAATCGAAATTTGTTACTATATTTTGTTTGTTGTTTGTATATGTGAGAGATTTAATATTTACATATCAAGGATATGTCATGATCAGATAGTGAAAAACTAATCTTTGGAGTGTATATTTGGTTTTGTAATCAAAATTCTATTCTGACTTGACTGTTTTTAGACTGAGCGAGTGTTTTAGGCCAAATGTTGGAAGAGTGGATTCCTAGTTATATGAATTTTATTGTTGCCTTTTAAAGGCGTTTTACTTTTCATTTATCACCTTATAGAATATCTAAACAGACTAAATTGATTAATCTTTTTTAAACAAAATTACTATTTTAATACGTTTTTAAATATGTCAGACCCATTAATATTTATCATTCCATACATATCTAGGAAATAATTCATTGGTTTCATGTCCCATTCCATTCATGAGATATTTGCAACACACAATTTTATATTTCTAATCAAATGTTTGGACAGTCGCCTTAAAAATGTGTGTAATCAATCGACCTTATTCCTGTTGTGGAATTAATACCTTGATTCTAAAGTAAGCTCATATTTGGTATGATAGTTAAAGTGTTTGAAGTGATTCAGGTCATAGTTCTAACTAGTCTATCGCAGCTCAGTCCATGAAAGTATGACCACACGTTAGTGCACTATAAATAAATTGAAATGAAAGTGTGACCAACCAGTGCATTTTACATGAAATTGTATCCAAACGCCAGCTAGTATACATTTACGGCACGCTTCGTCTGTCTAAATAATTCTTCTTTTTCGAGTGGGACAACGAGTCGCCAACGACCCGATGAACCCTGGTATCGAGAGTTTTTTCAACCTTCTACTACAAGTAGCAGGCGTCTGAGCTGACATGTTTATGTAACGATCGCCATCTAAATAATTATCATAGACATATAATTAATTGAATGAAAGTTAGAACTATAACCCGAGTTAGGTAGGTATTTGGATTGTAAAGGGTATTTATTGTATTGTGTATTGAATATCTACTCTCTGTATATTATTACTTATATTATCTGTATTATTTAAAGGAATGGTGTAAAGAAGGCTTATAAAAATGATAATCGTTGTATATTTATCTTGAATCGATTGTTTGGTTACAGAGTTATTTTTAACGAAAATTGTTTAAAGGCATAGCCTTTTTGTTGTATTTAGCAAAGTTTTGTTTAAATATTAGCTATGATTTGGCAAAAAACATCTGAGACGAGAACTGCCATTAATTTGTACTGTTTTGTTAAAACTGCGTTTTGAGAAAATTGAGAAATACCTACACCTCATCCAGTCAAATGTTATGATATGATTTATGAATATCAAAGTCAACTGTGCTGTTTCTTTTTTTCTTTATATTATTTCTAAAAGCTTATTTAGACCTTCAATTTGAAAACCTTGTTTTTTTCGAAACGCAGTATCTTAATCACGTTTAAAATGTAATCGTAGTCACTAAATTTGATATTTTGCGAGGTGTTCTAAATAGCCATATTTTAGTTTAATAAATTATAACTTTATCTTACCTTAACAGCCGCAACAGTTCACTGCTGGACATGGGCCTCCCCCTGTCTGGAGGATTGTATAAAAACATGATTGTTTGTTTTCAATTTGTGCCTTTTATGACACCTTGTATAATATAAAATTCAATGATAGTAGAAATTTATAGATGTGGATTATAACAGTATGATTCTCTCGATGTGATATTTACGACCGACTGTAGCTAGGGTGAAAGTTTAAGTGGATTACATAGTTTGGCATATTTTAATGTACTTCGTATGTTTCATTTTCTATTACCAAAATCTTGACCGGTCGGGCGCATTGTGTCCAAGTCGCAAACGGTCTAGCGCGTCAAAACGGTCCAGTTTAGTTCTGCAGCCTTTAAAATCAAAGGCGATGCATATTGATATTCTACCCCAGTGATTTTCAAACTGTGGGTCGCGACCCCCAGGGGGGTCGCGGAGCCTTACTCGGGGGGTCGCGGGCAAAAGACAAAAGTCAAGGGAGAACCACAATTTGAGTGAAAAAGAACGGGGATTCAAAACATAGTGCTATTTTATATGCAATATGTAGTTCTTTGCCTGTTTTTGGCGTGAAAAGTCGGGCTCGCTTCGCTCGCGATACGTGCACCTTTCTACCTGTTTTATACTCACGGCTAGTGTTAAGGCTTCTCGCTTGTTTGTAACGTGAAAAGTCGAGCTCGCTTCGCTTGCGATACTTGTACTTTTCGGCCTGTTTTTGTCTAGCGGCTGGTCTTTAAGCTTCCATGCTCGTTTACACCCGAAAAAGTCGAGCTCGCTTCGCTCGCGATACGTTCAGTTTTCACGTTGTGGCTTGTTTTTACCTGAAAACTTTAGGCTATCCAGATAAATATCGTGAACATGCGCACAACGCTTGAAGTTTTTCTGTATCCAATACTGATAAAATTATATTACAAATTGTATTGTCTATGATGATCCGACAGGGGGGTCGCCAGTTATTTTTTGCTAGGAAAGGGGTCGCGGACTCAAAAAGATTGAAAAACACTGTTCTACCCCATCCGAATTGCTAATTGGACCCAATCTACTTGACCAATCTTGACCAATATTGTCCAAAAAAGTTATTGACTTGGACTTAGAATACTGTTTTTATAGTTAGTTTTTACGGGCACTGGATAGTTTTAGGTGAATTGTTAAGCTGTAAAATTAATGCACCATTTAAATACTCCGTACTGTAAAACAGATTTTGTATTCTCGTAGACCCGGTAGGTACCTACTACCTACTATATGTATAGGCCACTGTCTTTTCTTTCGTTTCATTCTTCGAGCATCTTCCGTCCCGTTCCGGCTCCGGGTTTCATTATTGAAAATATAATTCAGTCTTGATTCAGTCAGTAAGTATATCTAACCTTTTGTAATAAAACATTGAATAAAACCTAAACGACACATCTTCATAAAAACTAAAACGAATCTGAGTGACGTTTTCCGAGTTCAAAATGTCATGGCCCGTCAGAATTGCACTGAAATGTTTGTAAATAAATAAAACAATACTTGAGCAAGCCAGCAACTAGAGAACGGTTGAATGTTGTGATTTATTATATTATTTTTGTTCTAAATTACAATATGGTAAGTAAAATTTCATTTTATCATTACATTGAGTTCATACGCTTGCACTCTTTATGGCATATCTTCAACGAACCCATTGCAAACAGTTGTGAGTACAAGAGAGGATTAAACTAAACACGACAAGCCAGAAATTAATGTACAGCATCTTACGAATTGTCTACCTTCCTATCATCAATGCTTGTTTATCTTGCAGGACGAGGAAATCGAAGACATAGTCGGCGACGTAAAGTACACAGACTCGCAGAAAAGTATCGCTACGCGGTCTTCCGTAGCATATTCCCTAGACTTTACCGATTGCAGCAGCTCACACGACCATGACCTACACAACTCCACCGGCAAAGACACCTACGTGATCGAGTGCGAGAGTACGGACAGCGATAAAAGCGATTCCATCTACCCGATTCACATGGGCACCATGAACGGGAACTCCAGCAGTTTTCTTGAAAACTCCGACGGCATCACAGTGATGTCTGCCCAGTGCGGCCCGAGCCAAGTCATAACGAGGTGCGCAACAACCAGCTACCATACAACATGCACTATGGTCGCGCAAGAAACGTACACACAAACCAGCAAAACCTTACTCGAAATCCTTGAAGCGGAAGGAGGTGTTAGAAAAGTTATGGACACAAATACTTTAGAAACACAGACTTCCGTTGTTTGTATAACTGAGAACAAAACTGTTGAATATACAATCGAACTTTCTAATACATTTGGACAAAGAAACGAAGCATTTGTTGAACTGAATGAAAACGTTTTTGAGAATCGTAGTCATTTACGGCCGGTAAGTGGCCGTTACAGTAGTGAACCGAGTCCACCGCAAAAACCCAAGCATACCAACTTGACCTGCAAACGATTCTTACACGCTTTAGAAGACGATTCCTTAAAATGCAAGTCGAATGAATCCGAGAATGAAACGTTTATTACTGAAGATATGTTTAAGAATGAAAATGAAAGTACTGGCGAAGATAGTGACGATGAGGTGATAAGAATAATAGATGATGATTCTATATCAGATTTTGTGGACGAACAGACCATTCGCAGAGTAAACAGTGATTCTGAAGACTCGGAACCGTTTGAAACTGAAGATATAGAACAAGATTCTTTAATGGAAGAGAAACTAAATTCCAATAACGAAGACGTCAAGGAGTTGCATGAAAAAATATCACAAAATGACGAACTGTGTATGGGCGAGGGATTCATGGACCCTGAACTTTGGCGATTGGGAACTCTGACGCCTTTGACTGAAGAAGCTTCCAAGAAAGCTAGTTTGCAGGATGTTACTGTTGGAGACGCAAATAAAGACCATGAAAAGAAGGAAAAGAAGTCGTTTAGAAGTACCGGGATCGAAGTAAATATTCTAAATAACGACGATATTGCAAAAAGTCCGTTTAAACTGCCGCCTATTCAGAATCAGTCGTGTCCGAACAGTCCTCATTTGAACATGCTGTTTGAGAAGGCGAAGTTGATTAAGGCGGGGACTTTGCCTAGTTTATATGAGAAGCAAAGCCGCCAGGACCGATGGGAGATGGCGAATAAGAACTTAGCGTCGGGAGAAGGCGCTCTTATAAGTGACAGAAGCGGTAAGTTGTTGGCTTGTACGAGTATAAAGTGTGCACGCGTGCGTGCGTGCACATATAGGAGTACGTTTGGAAATTACAGTTAGGTAAGCATTGAGTTCGTGCGTCGATCTCATGTCATCTTTATAAGGTAGTAATTCTGCATACACGCATACGTACCTGCTGCGTACGGTTTGCGTTAGCCTTTACATTTGAACTTTATGGATCCATTCTGTTTCCAATATACCTACTCAAATAAAAGCTGAAAATTCTATTCAGTAGCACTAAAGATTCAGCTGTAAACGAAATGAGTTGCTGCGAACTAGTATAGTCTGCTAAAGTTGAAAAAATACACCATTTCGTGATTGGTTTTGTTACATAGTTCAAGAACCTCAAAGAAGACATACTCTCAATCTTCAACTGCCCCCTATACTTGGCGAAGCTCTGTTGCCTTCCAAAGAAAAATCGTTACCAAATGAAACCACGCTCCCAATATATGCGCCTGCAGTTCAAAACAAAGAACCACCAGATGCTCTCCAAAAGTCTATCAGCATTGGGGAAAAAATCAAAGAACTCAAAATGAGTTCGAGACGATCTTTGTCATCAAGGCAGAGCGGCTGTTATTCGTGAGTAAGCTTTCAAACATTTCTTCTATATTCATAAAAAGTTAATTCTATGCAGTTTTTTAGATTGATATCAGAAAAATATGTACGCCTCAGGCTTTATTAGAAAAGAAGCTTTAAGGGGGCATTGATTCAAAATTATGTGATAAACAAAAGGCTTTTTAATTTTTAGAAAACAGCAAAATTTTCTACTTGAACCTGCGACTTGCGCTATAAAACGTGCGGACACGCCTGCTGCGGTAGAAAATTTCAAAAAATTGTACCTGTACCTAACATGGCACACAACACAGGAATTGTTACATATTTTTTTGTTATTCAAATGTAGAGGCGTCAATACTTTGACCAAGTATCTCGATTTTCCATGTTCAAATGCTTTGGTAAATCATCAATCAGTAGTAGTTTAGAATGAAGTCGCTTTTGGCGTTTCTCTGTCTGTCTTTCGTGGAATTCTGTAACTCCTCCTAAACCACGCAACGGAAAATGAGTTGCAGCGGGTGAAACCGCTAACGGGCCGCTAGTACCTATTAAAGATATTCTTCTATTAGAAATAATAATATTCTGTTGAATGTCAGGAAGCCAGGCAGTCCGAGCGTCTCCCCTGCCCACTCTCGCGTGGGTAAAACCCCGAGCTGGCACGGCGAAGCGCGGGAGATCGCAGACAAGGGATGCGAGGCGATCTGCGTCGATCTGTTGAGAAGGTTGCGGTCCAGCACTTGGTTAGTCAATAGATAAACACTTGGTTGGCCAGGGGCCCGTCTTATAAAGCTAACAATTGTAATTTACGATGACAACTTAATGTACATTGCGTCGTCAGCGAGCCGATTCGCTACCAGATCTGAACTGTCCTTACAAACTTCGCAATGTAAATTGAATTGTCATTGTAAGTTACAATTGTCAGCTTTATAAGACGGACCCTTTTTACGTATTGTAGAATCAAGCTTTATCTACATTGAAACTTCGAAACATTTGAACCGCTATACCTAAATCTAAATCGCAAAAGAAAGGTCCAAAGTACAATCAGCCTTACCCAGCCTGAGTTTTATTGTTCAGAAAAGCTCGCTACACCTTTGGTTAAGCTTCCTATTTTATACATTTGATTTAAATCATGTACCTTGGAGGGCCTTACGAGTAGATAGGTCGGAGAAACAACTGAAACTATCAGGACAATCATTTTGGTCAATTTTATTTGCTGGAGCAACTGACTATGTCAAGTTACATAGAGTTTTATTTTGATTCTAAGATTGTATAATGATTGCAGGAGTGAAGTAATAGAGACTTTGGAAGAGTTACCAAAAGAATTGGACAAGTTTTGGGAAGTAATCACGGAAACGCGGATAGCAGACCTATTGCGACAGGTAGATTTAATGCGTTTTATCTGCATCAGAATGACATCATTTGTATCTACATCGAAGTAATCATTTTCTTTTCTATTCTTTAATCACCTCAATTTAGCTTCGTCAACTAGCCACAATGTTTGTTGCGAAAGCTCACACTTGCAAAAGAATGTTTCTACAAAAATATTATTGAATTAGAATGTTTCACAAGACCAAAATTTGGATCCAGGAGTTTAAAGCTAGCTCTAGCTATCGGATATTGTTATTTAGAGCGCTTGATGGAACGCCTGGCACTTTCTTGTTTGCAAAAACAATACTTTATCAAATAACGTTTAGCTTATGCTTTAATTTACTTGTGCTCTTAGAGTATAGAGTGCGCGTAAGGCCCCGCGCAGTACTGTCAAAGAGTAAGCAGTTGCTCCATAGATATCGTCGTCAAATGTATGAGAAAATATAGAGATTCAAAAGTGGCGGCGTTTTGCTAATGATAGACAGAGAGGTTGTGTGCTGACTACTGCCAACCGTTCTAACTTCTTAGGCGGAATCTTTAGCTTCCTTATATATACTCTAAGCTTGTGCTATTTTTGAAGGTGAATAGCCACGTGGAATCCCCCCGAACGCAAGTGGCGAAGACCGCATGCGGAGCGGTCGCTGCTATCATCAAGAATACCAACTACACTAGGAAACCGGTATGGTTCTTCACGTCATCATTACATCATAAATGAAAATAAGAAATCGAAAAAGTAATTACATGCTCCACCGCTCTGCCACTGAGCTATCCAAATTCAATCTCTTGATGCTCGTCTCCAAGCGACGATCTAGCGGCCGGTTCGAGCCCCGGCCAATGCATGTTTTTATTTTTTCAATTTCTTATCTACTATATTTATGAGAATAATATAGCACTGTGAGTGCATTAAAATCCCAATAGATTATCAGCCTATGGTAAGCCACCCATTGCTAGACAGCACCTGCTGCTAGACCCTCGTTTTCGACATCCATTCACAGCCTTTGTACCTACCAACAGCCAGAGTTGTTTTATGGATAGATTAAAATAATAAAGATTTAGAGTAAGTTTTTATTTAGCTCATGTGTTAAGTTTCAGATTTCAGGTGTTAGGAATAGTTTTATCTTATAATTTCCCATTATTCCCAAATTATGACTTTAAAATTGTCACCTATATGCGAATTAAACCCCGAAACTACGGTGAAACAAGCTATGGCTTACCTTTACCTTTACAGCCACAATAGTTCACTGCTGGACATGGGCCTCCTCCTATCGGGGGGTATTGCCATACACTCTTGGCAGGCGGATTGGCTGATAGTGCAGTGCAAGATGTTTACATCACAGAGAACGCTGCTGCCCATACCCTGGATATTTAACCCTTAGTCGCTTTATACGACACCCACAGCTATAATTCGAGTGATGCTATTGTAAGCCGGCATCACACGTAAAATTCTAAGTCGGCTACACAGGGCAACCATACGGTATAAGTCATGGTAAAAAAAATCCGTAAGAGTGTAGTTTCCATATCGACAAGCTGAATGGCAAAAATGTACAAATCCTTATTTTCTAGGATTTCTACGAGACCGTGACCTTGCTGTTAGTCAAAACTGGCAGCTATAGTCGGGCCGTGCGTCGATCTGCTAATCTAGCGCTGGATCACATCGTGTGCGGGGTCGAGATGACACACGCCAGCACTGCACTGTGCATACATGGTGTCAGGTATGTATTTCACACAGGTATAGGTACATACATATCTACGATGACGTTGCTGTTGGTCAAAACTGGCAGCTATAGTCGGACCGTGCGACGATCTGCTAATCTAGCGCTGGATCACATCGTGTGCGGGGTGGAGATGACACACGCCAGCACAGCATTGTGTATCCATGGTGTCAGGTATGTATTTCACTCAGGTGTACATACATACATAATATGTATACCGGGAGTAACAGAAAACGTATAACAAACCGAAAGGAGGTCAAGGTACTCATAAAACTAAACAACTTTCTCAATGGAACATGGGTCGATTCGAGATATTAAAAAGCAAGGATTGGCCCTCCCATATAAAATGAACTCTATTTGTATGGAAGCTTTATTGGTTGGTTTGTTACACGTTGTATATATAAGGCTACTTTTAATTAAGTGCCAATATTTTAAGGGCGTATTTGACTTACAAAACTGAACAACTTTTCTAAGAAACTTTACTTCGAAATATGAATAATAAATTGGACCTCCCATACAAACGTGTTGAAAAAGTTCGTCACTTAGTATGGGAGCTCCAAATTCCTATTTCGTATTTCGAGGAAAAGTTTCCAGTAGAAGTTGTTCAGTTTTGTGAGTATTCTACTCACGAGACCGTGACGTTGCTGTCAGTGAAAACTGGCAGCTATAGTCGGGCCGTGCGTCGATCTGCTAATCTAGCGCTGGATCACATCGTGTGCGGGGTCGAGATGACACACGCCAGCACTGCACTGTGCATACATGGTGTCAGGTATGTATTTCACACAGGTATAGGTACATACATATCTACGATGACGTTGCTGTTGGTCAAAACTGGCAGCTACAGTCGGGCCGTGCGTCGATCTGCTAATCTAGCGCTGGATCACATCGTGTGCGGGGTCGAGATGACACACGCCAGCACTGCGCTGTGTATACATGGTGTCAGGTATGTATTTGACACAGGTATACATACATACATAATATGTATACCGGGAGTAACAGAAAAGGTATAACAAGCCGAAAGGAGGTCAAGGTACTCATGAAACTGAACAACTCTCCCCATGAAACATGGGTCGAGATATGAAAAAAAAGAATTGACCCTCCCTTATAAAATGAACTCAATTTGTATGGGAGCTTTATTGGTCGTTTTGTAACACGCTGTTTAAATAAAGTTACTTTTAATTAAGTGCCAATATTTTAAGGGCGTATTTGACTTACAAAACTGAACAACATTTCCAAGAAATTTTACTTTGAAATTTTACTACAAACGTGTTGAAAGTTCGTCACTTAGTATGGGAGCCCCAAATTCCTATTTCGTATTTCAAAGAAAAGTTTCCAATAGAAGTTGTTCAGTTTTGTGAGTATTCTACTGACGAAACCGTGACGTTGCTGTTAGTGAAAACTGGCAGCTACAGTCGGGCCGTGCGTCGATCTGCTAATCTAGCGCTGGATCACATCGTGTGCGGGGTCGAGATGACACACGCCAGCACAGCGCTGTGTATACATGGTGTCAGGTATGTATTTCACTCAGGTATACATACATATGCATAAGGTTCCTTTTAATTAAGTGCAAGTATTTTAAAGGCGTATTCTACTTGTAAAACTAAACAACTTTTCTAAGAAACTTTACTTCGAAAATTGGAACTCTCATACAAACGTGTTGAAAAAGTTCGTCACTTAGTATGGGAGCCCCAAATTCCTATTTCGTATTTCGAAGAAAAGTTTCCAATAAAAGTTGTTCAGTTTTGTCAGTAGTAAATGCCCTTAAAATACTTCTACTCACGAAACCGTGACGTTGCTGTTGGTCAAAACTGGCAGCTACAGTCGGGCCGTGCGTCGATCTGCTAATCTAGCGCTGGATCACATCGTGTGCGGGGTCGAGATGACACACGCCAGCACTGCCCTGTGTATACATGGTGTCAGGTATGTGTTTCACTCAGGTATACATACATACATAATATGTATACCGGGAGTAACAGAAAAGGTATAACAAGCCGAAAGGAATTCAAGGTACTCATGAAACTGAACAACTTTCCCTATGGAACATGGGTCGATTCGAGATATGAAAAAGCAAGGATTGGCCCTCCCATATAAAATGAACTCTATTTGTATGGGAGCTTTATTGGTTGGTTTGTAACACGATTTAATTAAGTGTAAATATTTTAAGGGCGTATTTGACTTACAAAACTGAACAACTTTTTCAAGAAACTTTACTTTGAAATATGAAAAAAAAAATTGACCTCCCATACAAACGTGTTGAAAAAGTTCGTCACTTAGTATGGGGGGCCAAATTACTTTTTCGTATTTCGAAGAAAACTTTCTTATCAAAGTTGTTCAGTTTTGTGATTAGAAAATGCCCTTAAAATATTTCTACTCACGAAACTGTGACGTTGCTGCTGGTCAAAACTGGCAGCTACAGTCGGGCCATGCGACGATCTGCCAATCTAGCGCTGGATCACATCGTGTGCGGGGTTGAGATGACACACGCCAGCACTGCGCTGTGTATCCATGGTGTCAGGTATGTATTTCACACAGGTATGGGTACATACATATCTACGATGACATTGCTGTTAGTCAAAACTGGCAGCTACAGTCGGGCCGTGCGTCGTTCTGCTAATCTAGCGCTGGATCACATCGTGTGCGGGGTGGAGATGACACACGCCAGCACAGCATTGTGTATCCATGGTGTCAGGTATGTATTTCACTCAGGTGTACATACATACATAATATGTATACCGGGAGTAACAGAAAACGTATAACAAACCGAAAGGAGGTCAAGGTACTCATAAAACTAAACAACTTTCTCAATGGAACATGGGTCGATTCGAGATATTAAAAAGCAAGGATTGGCCCTCCCATATAAAATGAACTCTATTTGTATGGAAGCTTTATTGGTTGGTTTGTTACACGTTGTATATATAAGGCTACTTTTAATTAAGTGCCAATATTTTAAGGGCGTATTTGACTTACAAAACTGAACAACTTTTCTAAGAAACTTTACTTCGAAATATGAATAATAAATTGGACCTCCCATACAAACGTGTTGAAAAAGTTCGTCACTTAGTATGGGAGCTCCAAATTCCTATTTCGTATTTCGAGGAAAAGTTTCCAGTAGAAGTTGTTCAGTTTTGTGAGTATTCTACTCACGAGACCGTGACGTTGCTGTCAGTGAAAACTGGCAGCTATAGTCGGGCCGTGCGTCGATCTGCTAATCTAGCGCTGGATCACATCGTGTGCGGGGTCGAGATGACACACGCCAGCACTGCACTGTGCATACATGGTGTCAGGTATGTATTTCACACAGGTATAGGTACATACATATCTACGATGACGTTGCTGTTAGTGAAAACTGGCAGCTATAGTCGGGCCGTGCGTCGATCTGCTAATCTAGCGCTGGATCACATCGTGTGCGGGGTCGAGATGACACACGCCAGCACTGCACTGTGCATACATGGTGTCAGGTATTTATTTCACTCAGGTATAGTACATATGCTTTATCTCGCCTATACACTATGCGGGGTTGTCAAACCGTAAACGGCTGTACCACGGCCATTTGACAATTTGAAAGTCATTCAGAAGACTATCACCCAAGCTATCACCATAGTGACATGCAGGTTGTCAGCCTGTCTCAAATACCTTAGTCGCTTTTTACGACACCCACGGGTAGAAATGGGGTGATGCTATTCTAAGCCCGTACTGCACAGCAAATAACTTACATTGTATTGAATTCTTTCCCAGTCACAAAAACGCCTTAGTCCGATGCGCAGCGGCGCGACTCCTCGTAGTATGCTGTGCTTTAGCCGGAGGTGGTAGAGCTTTGCTACGAGCCAGGCCGGCGTCGGCGGCTACGGCGCGTAGACACGTGCTACGAGCGCTGTCCATGCTACTGGAGGACAAGAGCACTGATACCAGGTAACGTAGGGCCTAGCTACGGCACGTAGCTTACAGTAGCTTGCCGTAGTATGTGACACGACTTCTCATAGTTCACTGCGCTTTGCACGGAAGTGGTAGAGCTTTGCTACGAACTAGACCGGTGTCGGCGGCTACGGCGCGTAGACACGTGCTACGAGCGCTGTCTGTGCTACTCGAAGATACTAGGTAATGTAGACCATTGTTACAACGTCGCTACAGCGCGTAGCCAGTTAAAGTACGGCCATTTTAATAGGCCATAATAGAACACATGTCAACAAGGAAAAATAGACTTTTTTGGCTGTCATACATAGCATTAACTTGATTTTGACAGCTGTCAAATTTGATCTGTTCGAACCGCCGTACTGTAACAACGGCCCGACTTCTCCAAGTGTGCTGCGCTTAAGCCAGTGGCGGTACAGCTTTGCTACGATTCAGGACGGCGATGGCGGCGACGGCGCGTAGACATGTGCTACGAGCGCTCTCCTTGCTATGCTACTGAAAGACAAGAGCACTGACACAAGGTAATGTAGACCTTTGCTACAAGGTCACTACAGCGCGTAGACAGTTAATGTACGGCCGTTCGAACAGATGTCACAGCAAATGTCAACAAAAAAGAGACATCTCATAGCATTAACTTGATTTGATAGCTGTAAAATATGACTTATTCTAACGGCCATAATGATGCGCTTTAGCCAGAGCTTTGCTACGTGCGCTGTTTGATCTATTAGTGGGCGACAAGAGCACTGAAACAAGGTAAGGTAGAGTTTGGCTACGAGCTTGCTATGGGGCGTATATAGCAAAGACAAGGTTTATTAGGTCTGTGGTATATAGACATTTAACAGCGGTGCGAACTTTCGAAGTAAGCTGCTGCGCTTTGGCTTAGATAGAGTTTTGCTACAAACCAGGTCGGTGTCTGCGGCTCCGGCGCATAAAAATGTGCTACGAGGGCTCTTCGTAGTATTAGTTAGGTGAGAGGATGAGAGTATGGAGCCCTGCTACGAACCAGGCCGGCGTTGACGACGGCTACGACGCGTAGACACGTGCTACGATTATTCTTCTAAGTACCGTAGAGATATGGTGAGAAGTCGTCACGACACGTAGACCTATTCGAGCGGCTTGGCTTCTTGTAATAACGCTGTGCTTAAGCTGGATTAAATCATTGCTGACTGACTGACAGTCTTTTGTATTATTGGGCTGTCGTAGCACTAAATATTATTTAAAGAAAATGTTTCGAATAAAAAATAATGTAAAATACATAACCAAAACCAATCAAACATTTTGGCAGAAAATACGCGGAACGTCTCTACACGATGCTGCGGCCGCTGTCAAACTTCGAAGCCTACTACTTGACAGACGTCGACGTTGAACTGGCCTCCAGGCAGATGAAGAAATATGACCAACTCCTCTTGAACGATACCAAGGAATCCAGGTGATGATAGCCTAGTCTTAGGTCCTTGTCATGGACGAATTAGCACGTAATTATAAATGTAGCTACAATTACTGTACTGGAATCTCATTTTGGATATGAGGTTACTTGAAGCCACGTTTGTTCTATGCTTGAGATTGATTAGACTCCTCAATATAAAGGATTTGTAAATGGTGATGGTTCCATGAGTGTGAGGGGGAAAGACTCACTGCCACCGGACGCCGCCGGGCACAGTAGTCATATCACAAGCACGCTCCGTGTTTTTAATAAAAATAAATTGTTAACATTTGATTATAGTTGCCAAAATTACAATATTTAGTTGTGTTAAACTATAGTAATTATAAATTTTAATAAATTTCGAAGTGATAAACTCTCTAAAGTGCAAAAATAACGAAAGCAGTGTCAAAAATATCGTTAAGTGTTTGATTTAAACAATAGAAAGTGACGTCAGTGTGTTCGCTTGCGAACTAGAACCATTCACCTTTCAAGGCCAACCACTTTACTGGACATTGAAGTACTTGCAATGTTACCACAAACCGTACCCCTATTTCGCACACTCTACTATCGTCGTCCGTAGCCGAAAAGCTTAAATCGGCGCGTTGAGCGTAGAGACGCAGGGTCGAATCGTGCCGCAAAAGAACTTTTTTGCAAATTTTTACTTTCTCTAGTTTTTGTGTATAGAGATTAAACAAGATGGACCTACACTGTGACAAATGTACTAAAGTGCTGGAGAATAGACAGTTTATGATTTGTTCAATATGTAAGAAGACCTATCACCTGACATGCTGTAATGTATCGAGGCAAAGATTTAACCTAATGGAAGCAGATAAAAAACTGAATTGGAAGTGTGCGATTTGTCAATTCAAATCAACATCTTCAGAAAATATAACGTATAGAAGATATAGACCTATGGTACCTACGGAAAATTCATTTGAAGCACTTTCTTCCTTGCTCATCGATGATGATGACGCTGCTGACTCATCAATAATATCTGCACATGAACAACAATGCAATAGAAGCTGTCCGGAAAGAACACTCATCTATAACACAGCCGATGAAATGAAGAAGCAAATTTCAGCCTTACAGGATGATTTACTCTCTGCAGAGAATGAGATACAAAACCTTCTATCGGAAAACTGTATGCTGAAGGAAGAAATAAGGCGCTTTGAAAACAGAGTTGAGCAGCTGAAGACTCTTGCGAAAAGCACACCCAACAGAAGTTGCAGCAAACGAGAACGTGATTTGTTATGTAAGCAGAGAGCAAACCAGAGCATTATAAATATGGATATGATAGTCCAAACAAACAGCCCAACCCCTCGAATGAAACGCAGATCAAAAGCCATCACACCACGTCAAAACAGACCTAACTTCGTAAGCACACCAAAGTCTTCACCCACAAATGGAAATGTACATCCAAAAGACAGCTCAGTATCACCTATTTCGATGCAAAATAAAACATCACTACAACCCATGGTCTACATATTAGGAGACGAGCAGATTCGTGGAGTTTCTTCGAAGTTGAGTTGCATCATACATGGACAACCAAATAATAAATACGGCATTTCCTCCATCGTCAGATCAGGTGCTTCGAGTACTCAAATAATGCCAGATTTGGAAAAGCTTCAAAATGTACTTAAAAAGGATGACATTATAGTCTTATCTATGGGAAGAAACGACGAGGATCCCCACATACTGTTCACGAACCTGTGCAATACATTGTACAAATATAGAGAATTTAAATTATTGCTATTAAATGTGCGTAAATATAGATACTTAAATACAAGAACCTTCAACAGTGAAATGAAGCTGTTTGTAAATAATTATAAAAATTGTAAACTTATTGACGTAAGGAATAGCGAATTTAGAGGGAACGGGACGGAAGATCGAGTTGCTCGAAGATTTAGAGGTTATTATGTTCCAAATTTTTGTAACTCATTAGCGTATAAAATTAGTACTCAAATTAACCTTCAATTATACACCACCTCAAATATAAAAAAATGTGATTTAACCACTACATCGAATATTAAAGAAGTTTCTCATCAAACCAGTAAGACCTTTTTTCGTGCCTAAAGTAATAAATGACTCTGAAAGTAACTATCACAGTGAAATCAAAAGGAGTCCTTGCCCTAATCTGGATAACCAAGACGAACTAGGAATTTTTAATCAAAATATAGAAAGTCTCTGTAGCAAATTAGATATCCTTGAAGTTACTTTTAATGAATTAGAAAAAAATGGCAAGAAATTCGATATTCTGTGTTTTGGTGAAACTTTTGTGAAACGGGGCTCTGAGGGTAACATAAAAATAAATAACTTTAGATTAGCTTCCTCATACTGCCGTCGTAATGCAAACAAGTAGAGGAGGCACATGCATTCTTGTTAGGGATACTTTTGATTTTAAACCGGTTCCGATAACTTCTGAGCTGGCAAACGATAACTTTTTTGAATGCTGTGGTACTGAAGTCATAGGTCTGAATTTAATTATAATAAACATTTACAGGATCCCTAATAAAAGTAAACCACATATTGGAGTGTTCTTGCATAAACTGGAGAAACTTTTGAACAACTTAACATTTCACTACAAAAATAAAAAAATTGTGATATGTGGTGATTGGAACATTAACTTAATGAAAAGCTCCTGGTGGGCTGCAATTGAATTGCGCAACATTTTGTCAAACTATGGTCTTTGTCCTCATATCCTTGCACCTACAAGAATACATTCTTGTATAGATCAAATAGCTAGCAACATCAAATTAGCAAGCGCTGAGATTTTGTACCTTGGACTCTCTGACCATGAAACCGCACAAACACTTACCTTTAAAGTTAAAAAACAGAAAGCTTATAGCACCTGGTTTGAATACAAGAGAGATTTTAATGAGACAAATGTAAATAAGTTTTGTGAATGCATATCTGCCCTCTCATTTTCGGATACTATTGACTCAAACAACTTTGTGGATGCTTTTGCAAGCTTTTACGATTTGTTTTGTCTGTTTTTAATCTATGTTTCCCTACAATCAAGGTGAAAATTAGTAACAGACCAAAGCAAATAAGCTGGCTAACTAAAGGTATAAAAAAATCATGTAAGGTTAAACGATCACTATGCGTAAAATATAAGACTGTAAATGCCAATAAAAAATCAAATAAATTCAAATTTAAAGTATATGCTAAAATTTTCAAGAAATGTTTGGTCAATGCCCACAGAATAAAAAATAGTAATTATATACAAAGAAGTCAAAACAAGTGCAAAGCCACCTGGAATGCCATTAATCCAAATACATTTAATAACCCACATAAAAATGACATTGATAAAATTAAATTGAACAATAATGAATTTGCAAATCCTACTGACATTTGTAATATATTAAATAATTACTTTATAGAGTCGACCAATATGCCTAAATCACAGCAACAAAGCATAAAAGTTACGTCTAGTTCAAAGCAAAACAACCTACATTCAATTTTTCTAAAACCGGTGACTGAGAAAGAAATTTATGGGATTATCATATCGCTTAAAAACAGTAAATCTAGCGGATATGATCACATACCGACAAAGATCTTGAAATTGTGTGCTTTTCAAATTTCATATCCAATGACACATATTATTAACTTGTCATTCACTGAGGGCGTATTTCCGGAAAGCCTAAAGATGAGCATTGTCAGACCAATTTTTAAGAAGGGTGACCATCAAGATCCCGTAAATTATAGACCCATTACTCTGGTTCCTATATTATCAAAGGTTTTTGAGAGAGCTATGCATTCTAGGCTAAACGATTTCATAACAAAGCACAAAATCCTTCGTTCAGAGCAATACGGATTTCGTAAGGGGAAGCTCTACCACACACGCTTGCTTTGATTTGGTACGTAGTGTGACGGAAGAAATAAACAGGAAAGGACCGTCCCCGCCTGTAATGGCTCTCTTTCTTGACATGAGCAAAGCGTTTGATTTCGTTAACCATTCAAAGCTTTTTGCGAAGCTTCACCTAGCAGGGATCCGAGGAAATGCGCTGGAATGGATAAAAAGCTTTTTGAAAGATAGAAGACAATGTACAGAAATATCGAAACTTACCGTATCAAATAATATTGTCTCAAAAATATCATATAGGTCCGAAGTTAAAATAAATAACTGCGGCGTGCCGCAAGGTAGCGTCCTTGGTCCTATATTATTTAACATTTATGTAAATGATCTCCCATCTGCCACTTCCCATAAATGCATACAATTCGCAGATGACACAACACTTTTAATTAAATGTGACAATAAATTGACGGTTTCTGATGAACTAAATAATGCCCTCAAGGATGTAATTAATTGGATGTATACAAATGACCTGCATCTCAATGTAAATAAAACCAAGTGTATGCAGTTCATGTCATACAATGTGAAACCCCTAACAATTAGTTTGAATCTAAATAACGAAACAGTCGAAGAAGTCCAGAATTTTAAATTGCTAGGTATAAATTTTGACAGTTACCTTAATTGGAAAGAACATGTTGATTCTGTGTGTAATAAATTGAACCGCTTTGTTTTTGCACTTAAAAGACTAAGACAAACCGTTTCAGTTCAAGCTTCACTAACAGCCTATCATGGCTATGTATCTTCGGTACTTAGTTACGGTTTGATACTTTGGGGTAACTCGGTGGACGTGGACAGAGCGTTTAAGGTGCAAAAAAAGTGTGTAAGGGTTATCTGTGATGCTTGGTATGATGAAAGTTGTAGACCGCTTTTCAAAAAACTTCTCGTTTTACCATTACCTTGCATGTATATCAGAGACATTTGCTTATTCGTCAAATCAAATCCAATGTATTGGAAAAGGCGAGGAGATGTTAAGACAAGGCAGACACGTAAGCACATTATGGACTTATTATATCAGCCTCCACCATTTAAAGAAATTTATATAAAAAATGTTTTTCATATGTCCATCTTAGTATACAATAAGCTTCCCAACGATCTAAAATCATTAAATGGAAATTTATTCAAAATAAGATTGACAAGATGGCTACTGACGCTTTGTTTTTATAGTGTTAAGGAATTTATGGAACATAAACAAAAATTGTAATTTGACATTTGAATTAATAATTTGGTATATTTATTGTAATTTGACATTTGATTTAATAATTGGTATCCTTATTGTAATTAAATAATTGTAATTTTACTTTTTGGATTGTAATACTTATATTATAACTACTTGTATTGTAATTTGCATGCTTGCACACAAGCTGAATACACTGTGCTAATCTTTTTTACAATAACATCTGTTTAAAACTGTATTCTGGCAAATAAATAATTTATGATTTATGATTTAGGTATGCCCGCGAGAGCCTCAGTGCAAGTGAGAAAGCGTGAGCGTAGGCTACCATTTTAATATTATTTTTTATCTGCACGGCTCATACGAGTATTTATGTGTTCCTTGATTGACAGTGGCATATCATAACATGGAAAATTCTTCACATGATTGGCTGCTGTGATCGACCAATCAGTATTTTTTAAAGATAACCTTACAAAATATACAGGGAGTAACAGAAAGGGTATAACATGCCGAAAGGAGGTCAAGGTACTCATGAAACCGAACAACTTTCCCCATGGAACATGGGTCGAAATTTGAAAAAAAAATTTGGGCCTCCCATATAAAATCGCCGATCAGCTAACTGATTTACTATGGGAGATCCAATTTTTTTTTCATATTTCGACCCATGTTCCATTGGGAAAGTTGTTCAGTTTCATGAGTACCTTGACCTCCTTTCGGCTTGTTATACCATTTCCGTTACTCCCGGTATAGGATTTGTATAGCAATTAGAATAAAACAACAAGATCGGTATGGGTTTTCTTAGTAACGAACCTTTTAGTGCTTTTCTGACTTCGAAAGTTTCAATAAAAGGAATTATTATTACTTAAATATCCATGTATAGATTAAAATATGAACATAATTTAATTTGCCGTTTTTTGTAAGCATGTATATTTATTTTAAACAAAAACTGTTGTAAACGTCTTGCCTTTATAATAACAGTTTAATATAGAAAAATAAATTGTCTTAACTATAATTATCACCCGGAGTTTTTATGATATCCCGATAGATGGGAAAAAGGAATGTAATAACCTCCATTTCATACACTCCATAAACACACTCATAGCCCCCACTTAAGATTCCCTGTTTCGGGGTCGAGTTCGGGGTACTATGGACCCAGAGACTTGTATGTCAAAATTCTTCACTTGTTTTTATAAGTTCCATACTTGGTTCCATATTATGATTTGAGTTTTGACACATCTGAATTCTTTTCACGCGTGAGTTAAGTCTTTTTGTGCGTGCGATAGGGCATAGGGCATATACCGTATACTTACCGCATACTATACAGTGCACATGCTAGCACGTCCATGATGCTAGCCCTACTGGCCCGAGAACAAATACCTATTAAAATTCATCATTCTAATATCTGTCCCAACCGGAAATTTAACCCGGGATCTTTACAGATCCGAGTCGTTTTAAGGCTTTACATTGAAAGACCGATCTGCAATACGAATGCAATTCAAAACTGTTAATATAAAACAATCTCCCAAATAAAATAAAATAAAAATAAAAGGATTGTAGTGGTGGTACGGGTACACGTTGGATCGAAAACTTTGCAGGCATGATCGAACCATGAAACTGAACAACTTTTTACAATGGACTAATGGTAGGACACGAGAATTTATACATTGCTATGTTTACATAAACGTAAAATAGGTTTTTGTTTATTTCGAATATTGCAAGTGCGATATAAACTATTGTTATCTTATTTTATAAATATTTTGATGTTAATGGGTGGTCTTTCGTTGTTTGGTAGTAATTGCAAAGTAAGGTTAGTGAATATCATAGTAAACGTGAGGCTTTATCTTTAAATTTTTAAACAATGAATAGCAAATAGTAACTATTATCTCTGGAAAGGAAAAAAATATAACATTTCTGCTGACAGCATTAAATTAAGCAAGTTCAAGGATCTCGGATGAGAGATTGCAGGTGCAATACACCTAAGAGTGGTCGTCAGCCTTTGAGCTGGGTGTATAGACAATGTACACCTAGTTTTAGAGAGTTTGATAGTAAACTAAAAATTAAATTGGGTTTTGTAGTCAAGGTATTCAAAGAAGCTAGGGTATTATCTGGTGAGCGCACGATAACCTGCCTAATAGCGCGGTGAGGATTTTTGATACTTTTCTAAGTAAGTATTTTCTTAATGATGACCATGATGCCTACCTGCTTTTTTCAAAGTCATCGCAATAAAATAATAATTTAATAAAATACAAGACACACACGTTTAACTGGTCCAAAGTCTACCTCAGCATGAGCCCGACGCCTGGCATGTGTAACAGATAACCAGTATTACTATGTTAATGTTAATTTTAATGTACTGATAAATTTAATAGACTAGGGTCCAGACGATCAAATATTCGCGTGGGTCGCGAGAGTGTAATCGTGTTTACGAGTGACACACCCACTCGTTACAAGCTATTAACGTTGTTATATGCTGATTTGACACACCCACTTGTTATGTAAGAGTTGTGCAATAATTGATAAATGTTCTTTCCTTATATGTAAATTACTCGCAGGTTTTTAACCGACAAAAAAACGGAGAAGGTACTCATTAATCCCGAACTTTAATGTATGTTCACCGATTACTCAAAGACGCCTAAACCAATTTGAAAAATTATTTTTTTGTTTGAAAGCGTATACTTTCCAGTTGGTTCCATAGGAATCATGTCAGGGTCTGATGAAGGGATCCTAGATACTTTAATGAAACTCTTCAAAGTTTGAGGCGTTTTTGAAGTATTTGGCGGTGCCAAACAAAATTACAATTTAATACGCTTGATGGCACCGACTCAAAATTACTTAGGTACACTTTAGATGAATAATTTAAGTACCTACTTGGATATTAAGGTTGATTAGAACTCAAAATATTTCAAAAAAAATACTACTTAATAGGTAATGAGTATGCTAACATTAATTTATAAACTTATCTAGTAAATGTGATTTCTTTTACTTTTTATATTTTCGGTGGTTATTGTTTTTGTTAAAAAGCTTTTATTTTATTCATCAACATAAGTCCACTGCAGGATATGGACCACCCGATGCGTCAATAAGTTTTGTCACCTACTAAATCGAACAGGGTCCGGATTGATGATCTAAATGACTTTAAGTTGCAGGAAAGAGTCCCTTTACTTCATTATCTCTACTAATAAGAGCCCGATTTTAATATTTTAGTCATTGCTTGTCTCCCAATCGCAGATTTCCGACACAAGATTAAATTGTTTTAGTGAAATATATTTCTCTTTCTGAAATTAAATCAATTATTATTATTAGTAGTTGAAAAGTAATGATAGCTGAGCAGTGTCTGCTAGCAATTTTTCAAACAGCGTTGAAACGTGTACAAAAATAATTTAATAACTTTAAAACCTACAGTATTTGGGCTCTTATCGGATGATGCAAGAATTGGCAGAGATTGCTTGTGACAGAAATAGAAATCACTCCAATATCACTCTTTCATCCGTGAATCATTCATTTGGGAAAGTTAAGATAGGTTCAATTAACATTTTTTGATACCTTCGTATGATATTTTGCCCCGTCATCTTTAATAAAACGGCCAAGTGCGAGTCGGACTCGCGCACGAAGGGTGCCATACGTGCCATACCATTGTGAGTAAAAATAGCATAAAAATCAATTTTGTTGTAAAAGGACAGAGTCACAAACGAGCGAGTTCTAGAAATTGCACAACTGCCTAGCTTTACCGCTTTGCTTAAGCAGAGACGATTGCGGTGGCTAGGGCATGTGTACCGCATGGAACCTTCGCGTCTACCGCGGCGTGTCCTGCTTAGCGCCGTAGCTAACGCCAAAAGAGGAGTTGGAAGTCCGATGCTGCGTTTCAAAGATTGCGCCAAGCGGGACATGGCTGCGTTTGACATCGACCATAAAAGCTGGGAGAAGCTTGCTGAGAATAGGGATGAATGGAGAAAGCGTGTGTTTGATGGGCGTTGGACTCACGATGATGCCTGGTTCTCTGGTCTCGCAAACAAAAGGCCAAAACTACATCGAAACATGCATGTGCCAGTCTCCAATTCCACCTTCAATTGTAGAGCGTGCGGAAAGTCATGCCCCTTGCGTATCGGCTTAAATACAGCCATGAAAAATCTGGCCTCAAACACTGAATACATCGTCTGTCACACACGTATGAGGCCAATGATGATGTATGAGAGCACCCCTTACTGCAGCATCTGTAAAAATTTCAACTCTCTAACTGTCACGTTTTATGAGAAACAGCCTGGTGGCGTTATCATCCTTTGGGTACCGCACTGGTGAAATAAGATGATGCTATTTTATGCCGGCACCGCATTGCAGAGAGAGAGAGAGAGAGACAGACAGAGAGGGAGTAGCGTATAGATAATTATAAAAACTCTCGGAGTATAAAATGTGAAAAGGTCAAGTTATTTTAAACTGAGTTTAACAATCTATGTGACTTACGTTTGTTTATGTTAGCTATCTTTAAATTATATTATCTTAAGATTGATTAATTTTATTTAGACGCCATCTTTCTGGTATTATGATTATTTATTTTCTTATCCGCAAACATGATGATAGGTAACTAAGATTAGATTACACATAATTAATGTCCTCTATGTTATAGGTACTGTGATGATAAAATATGCAGATGTGTCATATTAGGTATTTAATTTAAAACACCTGCGATAGATTAAACCCAATCATATTACGTGACATTTTATGAATTTTATTTATTCTAGAACAAAAAACCGTAAGAATGGAATGTTTCGCATAGTTGATCTATTATTTTCTAACCTGATTATTTAAATCACAATTTATTTATCTAAGTATTCTAGGTTGACTGGCTCAAAACGAATCGAACTGAGCAAACATTTCTGGGTCCTGGAGATCTATTTTTGAATTTTCGCATAGATACGAAATTCCGCTCCTGATAGACCTCACAAAGGATCTTGTATTTGATGTTTTATTGTGTATCTTAATTGAACCTTTGTAAAAGAAAATAAACTTTTTTTTGTATCCACGTTCCCTTTACACGTAATAATAAAATTTATTCAGAAATTGAGTTCCTTATTTCCGGTGGTAAAGTACAATACCTAGTAGATATAAGCATGTACGGAATCATGCACCCATCACACAATAGATTAATTCATTATCATACGTTTTTATGAATAAACTTAGTTTTTAGGGTTCCGTGCCAAAAGTATGAAAAGGTAACCCTATCACTGAGACTTTTCGTAAGCAGGCGGAAATATTATTTTTTAGAATGATAATAAAGTGAAAATAAAGGGCGGAGGGAACAAGAGTTCACTAAGTTCTCTTATACAAAAACGTTTTATTTTGCTTGATTATTACGGTAATAGCATAGAATACTTACTAAAGACACAGACAGAATTCTTATAAAATTATATAGTACTGGAAAGGGAGCTCCCGTACAATTTTATACAACAAACATGATTTTAATGCCATTTTTCCACATCATGGTAATGGTACGGAACCCTAGGTGCGCGAGTCCGCCTCGCACTTGGCCGATCTTTTAATATTCACCTACATAATTAAGATAAAGTCGCGAAAACTAGTTAGAACCGGTTTTAAGAGATGAGGTCAATGTGACGCACGATCTCGTGATTTCTGACGAAAATCTAGAGAAAAAAATATCACATACAGTGTTTTACATTTCAAGTTTTGTTTTACCTAAAAATAAAATAGGTTGATTGAGTCAATATTTAATATGACGTGGCTTGTTTGTTTTTTGGGACTCCCCCAACATCGTAATGCAACGAATACGACTTAACATAACCGCATATATTTCAAGGGGTGAACCAGCTCATAAAACTGAAAAACTTTCCCCAAGGAATACAAAAGAAGTATGAATAAAATAATTTGGATCTCCTAAATTAGTGGTTTGCAGTTATTTTTACGTTTTCGCTCTTGCCTCTCAGACATACGTTATTATTATGTAAAAAATTAAAAATATCCTTTTTATCACTCTGATAGGAAGATATTTTCACATTTAAACAAATGTGTCGTGGAGAAAAGTTTTTTAATTTTATTTTTCATCCCATATAACACCAATAAGTACTTCAACATCATCCCATGAACATTTAAAATATCCAATAGGCCCCTTGAAAGCCTCGTCAAGATGCTGGTTATAATACCCATTAAATTATATTTTTGGCATGACTTTTGATAAACTGTAACTTCAAATAGAACCCTTTGATCTCCTTTCATTATTTTTATAATTAAAAATTTCATTTGCGCGTGTACAGTGGTGTGATCTTATCAGGAAGACAGTCTAATTAGATATTCTTCTACTTTATCTTAGGGGACTTAAATACAGTTTTAAGGCGAAACACCTTTTTACCTGAAATGGAGGATTTTAAATACAAAATACTACTTTGAATTCATCGCATCTAAGAACTATTTTTGAAAAAATATGCTTGTTTCTGTTTTAAGAATATCAATGCCAAGGCCAAGGACAAGAAAAAGAAGAAGTCTATAATCAGACTGTGAGTACAAATACAAATAGTTTATTCAAACCAAAATATTACAAAGTAGGCAAAAATATTACAGAGTAGACAGTTATGTTTGCTAAAGGTAAATGTAACCTTCCTTACTTATTCCTTTCTTCCAATTTTCTCTATTCAAGAAGCTATCCCTTAAAATACCACAATAGTATCTCATGACCATATACATTATTGTAATGATTTTTTTTTTCATAATTTGTTTACTTAATAATTATTATGTTTTAGGGTACCGTATTTCGTGTATAAGTTAGAAACAAAGCAAAGAGGTTTCTAGATTGTAGTGTGAGAAGGCATGTAAAAAATTTCCATAGAATTATTTGGTTCGTTATTTAATTTTGTTATTTAATTACTGCTACTAGAATTTTAAAAAGGTAAGTAAGCCCATGAAATTAAACAACTTTCTTTTATTTTTGTAATTTCTTGCTCTTAGTTTTTTTAATGAAACCGGGTCTATCGCGATTGAGCATAAATAGACACCTACCTAAATATTTTGATAAAATCGACAAATATTTATATTTTAAAACGGTTTAATTTTTAAAATGTGCGAAAGTAGTTGCATGTACCTATACTTAAAAAGTTGTATTAAAAGTATTACCTAATGTGTGTATTAAGTACCCACAGCAAAGGAATAAGCTACACAGCGCTACTCCAAACGAATTAAAATATTATAATCTCCAATAAAATAGAATCATGTGGAGGGAGTCATTTTGTAGGTACTAGAATCAATTTTAAGAATTATAATAATTTTAATGGAAATAAAAATATTTTCAGTCGTTTCGACTGCCCCTGTGTGGCTTATTCTTGGCATTCAGAGACGTGACTTACGTTAAGTTATGCTTTCGTATGTCAAAATTCATCTTTTTTTAAAACTCTGAGTAGCCACTAAGTTCAAGAAGTTTTTGACGTAGAGCTGCTTCCCTATGTCAAAGTCAGACACTTGACATGAACATCCTTCTCTATGACGTTGATTTATAAAACGTCACTCCAATTTTGTGTCATTTTGGTGTTGTGGTGTTTGTTATTGTAAATATATTTTTTGAAAAATTCACGAAAAAATGCCGTTCAACAGTAAAAACTACAAAAATAAAGAAGAATAAAAATGTTGGGAGGGCTGCCTCTATTACTGGATATTCTATTTGGGTTAAATTGGACCTAAAATACATTTTTCCAGCTATCGTTCGTAAAACTATGAAAATCATTTTATTTAAGTTTTGGAGCTACTACAGCCCAGGTAAAGGATAAAATCATGATGCCAAAAGACTTTGTAAGTTTCTAGTTAGTTCCATTCAACCTTTGTTGCGCCATAGTCATCAATTATTATACTTTTATTAACTTGCTTCAGAGTGTTGGCTAGGAACAACATTCAAGATGCCCAGATACCTATTTTAAGCGTTAACACTATTATCATCACTATCAAAGTATACTTGGACCAAGTAAATCGAATCAAAGTATAATTGGAAAGTTTGGACGCGGTCCTAGTCCACTTTGATAAGACGGTCATCCAAGTGTTCTGTTTCTATGATCAAAGTAGGCCGTCGCTTGTTCAAGTATCCCTGGATAGTGGCAACGCAGAAGTCCTGCATTAGTGGACAGCTACCTAGCACTTTAATACTTATAGGAATTAAACTCACTACTACAACAATGATCACAATATTTCCCATGTTGAGAACAAAGGTGCCAATATTATGGATTTTTGATCTTTAGGCCTTGGTCTCAGTGGCTTGCTGATTTCCATTCCAGCTGGCATAATATGCGAGCGAAAAAAACTATTCAGTACCTCTATAATGTATAAACAATAGGCATAACAATTTTGTTTGTTTTTCAGATAATTGTTACCAATTGAAAACATAAATATAAATCTTCGGTGACCCGGTAGTGCCACAAACCATAGTACCCAGTTAAGACGACACAGGATAGTAAAGACTACCTGATTACCCTATTACAAGAAATACCTTCTATAAAGAAAAATATTGAAATTAATATTTCTATGAATAAAACAAGATATGATTGAGATTTTATGTTTATATTTAAATGAATATACCAGATAGCAGGCAAGCATCAGTAGCATAACATGATACGATTTTAAAGATAAAGTACCTAGTCGACCGAGATTTGTTGCGTTGTTAGTTTACGAAAAACCCACAGAAAGGGGTCAGGCAACGATTTTGGAAAATGAAACCTATTTAGATCGATTTATCGCTCCCAAAAACACCTAAATGTGAAATTTTGCTAAATAGACACTTCTGCATTTCTCTACAAAGGTACCCACTCCAAACATTACGTAGGTACGTTAGCTCGTAAGGCCAATCAGACGAGATAAAGACATATATCTTTATTACCAGCTTAACCTATCTACAGTTAGATAAAGAATGTAAACAAACCAGAAAGGCCAACGAAACGAGATAAATAATGTAAACAATTATAATAAGAATTGGTGACAGCTATTACGATCTGTCCTTATCTGTCATATGGTATAATGTCAGTTGTCTCTTTTTGGTTTGTTTACATTCTTTATCTCGTCTGGTTGGCTTTACTTTGCCCATAGCTGTTTTAGCTATGCTAGAACTTCTGTGCCAAATATGAAGGTTGCTCAATATGCTTGGCCATGAAAGAGTAATTTAGCGGCCATACCTGCGGCTTACCGTTTTCCTGTTGTAAAAAGTATCCTATGCCTATTGGTGAAACAACTCGGGTCGTTGGACGACTTGGTGTCCCATTCGAAGAAGAAGAAGAAGAAGAAGAAGAAGGTGAAACAATTTTTGAAATCGGCCCATTAGTTTCGGATATGAGGATGACCTTCATCTTCCTCAATGCTGAGGATCGCGACCACATGAGAGTCTCTTCCATTCCGAGCGATTGTAGCTTTTGTGAACTGCTCGATATATTCTACCGCACACTGCATTCTTCACAGCATCCGACCATCTAGTTGGCCTCCTTCCCTGGGCACGCTTCCCCCCTCCACTCTACCCAAAATAGTTTGCCTCTCTAGGCTATGCTTAGATGATCGAATAGTGTGTCCGAAGAAACACAGCGCGGGTTCCTGCCAGATTGTGGAGAGTCGCTTTGTGATATTGAGCTCCAATAAAGCTCAATATGGACTCATTTGTTCTCATGGCAGTCCATGGTATCCGAAGTAGTTTCCGCCAACACCACATCTCGAAAGCATTGATCTATTGCTGCTATCGCAACTCTTGATGGTTCAGGTTTCGGCACCATACAAAAATATCGAAAAGACGAGTGCTCGGGCCAGACGCACTTTGGTTTTTCATCGAATACTGCGGTTTCTCCATACCTTTTCGAGATTTATCATCGCACTTTTAGCCATACCAGATCTTCATCAATTTCATCCATGCAGCTGCCTTTACTTGTGATCAGCGATCCCAGATAAACAAACTTGCTGACTTTTCATACTTATCGAGTACATCCGTATGAGGGAGTAGTTGAGCTCTATCTACCACCATAATTTTTCTTTTTGGTATGGTTGATCTTCAGACCAAGCTTGGCACTCTCTTCTTATATTTTCTTCAGCAGACTTGCCATCTCCAACTCACTTGACGCAACTGTCGTCGTATCGTCCGCGTATCTGAGATTGGTTATTTAATGACAAAGAAAAAATTGGCCAAGAACGAGCCGGACTCTCGCACGAAGGGCTCCGTACCATAATATAAAAAAGTACCAAAAAATCACGTTTGTTTATGATTGATGGCCTCCTTAAATATCGATTTTATTCTTTTTTAATTAGTATTCTTAATATAGCGTCAATAGAAATACACTACCTAAAATGGGAAGTTTTCATAAAATGTCTAACTATTACCGTTCATCAGACACAGCCAATAAACCATCGTAGATAAACTCAAGCAAAACAAACGCGTTTTTATGGGAAACACGTGTCATGGCTTTTATTTCATTAATATTTTGAGTATTTGATGTTGTAGCGGCAATGTAAATAAGGCATCTCTCAAAAATTTTACTCTTTAACACGATTTATGATATACAACCTGGTGACAGACGAGCAGACACAGATACAGACAGTGAATTGTAATTAGTAATAAGGTCCCGTCTAGACCCTTTCGGTAAAGAACCCTAAAACAGGAAGAGGTTAAAAATTTCTGTTTGTTTTATGTAGGTACATACATCACGCCTTTATCCTTGCGGGCCAGGCAGAGCCTAAACGGCTGTAAAAAACGGCATTTACACCACGTCTGACAATCGTGGTTTCAGTTGATGTGATATTTTCAAATCGCAAGGAAAAAAGGACACAAGCTTGAACTATTTATATATTAGTCATTTATTATCTAGTATGATTTGTATTTGTATTTGAACAACGGATGGTCAGACAGAGGCAAGTTTGAGGATGTGGTCCTACCAGATGGTCTGATCAGACCCTTTCAACCTTGGCTACCTAGCTACAGGACGCTATTCTCTCTGCCAAAGGCAGGAACAAGTGGAAAAGAACGTCTGAAAGGAGTACCTACTGCCACTAATAGTAACGCCACAACTGTTACGAAATCACGACTTTGTCTTCCATATTTTGAAGTAGTTTCTAATAAAAGTTGTTTAGTATTGTGAGTAGAAAACATCTATAAATTATTTGTACTTTATTCAAAACCCTATTTATAATAAGTTTATTTACAAGTTAATAGTTTGACCGCACTGATCGCATGCCTAAAAATTTGTTATTATAATTATTTTAGTATATAATATAAACCATATAAATAGTAGTACCTAGATCTTTTATTCAATCCTGTCATACTTTCGGTCAAACGCGTATTTTAATACGCGCTACCTTCAACTTGGATAAAAGATATGAATAATTTGAGTCAAATGTGTTGAAATTGATCAGAAATATACACATACATAATATCTTGCGATCCCATAACTACATTTTGTCTTCATAATCAGATCAGCTCAAACTTTCTTTTTCAATCTTTGTATTGTAAGTTGTAACGGGAATTATTATTTTAAATATACAAAACTTTAATTGGATCGGTCCACAAGAAGTAGTCGCTATTTAACTTACCAGATTCTACATTTTTAGCAAGCTGAACCTAAAGAAAATCGTTTGGTCACAAAAATCAACAGCAGGACAATCAAATGCTTTAGTATTTGCTATTACTCATCAAGTTTGTCAGGCGGATTGGCGGGCAAGGTTTTCCATTATCAGGGAACTGCTTCCGTGGTCTTGCGAGATTCCGAGCATTTGCCTCGGTATGTGGAAGTCTGAGATTTGATTGCCAATGATTTGATTACCCACTTACCCACGCATATTTAGCGCTTTGAAATTGTTTCCTTTTTGTTAAGGACATTGACAAGCTGAAAGACTATCGTATAATAGCGGCCCGTTAGCGGTTTCACCCGCTGTAACCCGGCATGTATACATATATGCATATAAACCTTCCTCCTCTTCCTCTTAAATCACTCTTTCAATTACATAAAAACTGCATCAAAATTTGTTGCGTGCTTTAGAAGAAGCGGTCTTGTAAAGAGGCGAATCCGCAACTTTGAGTAGCAGCGTAAAGCAGACTTTGACGCTAAACGCGATGAATTGAAGGCCCGTCCTCCCGCCTCCATTAACTATGGCAAACTCACGTGCCTATACTGTGCACGAGAGTTTACTGCCAAAATCGGCTACTATAGCCACCTGAGAACGCATCAGCGCCGACTTGATCAGGAGTAGAAGTGGTCGGCATGGCCGAAAGCGGCCGGAGAGATCATCACTATGCATTGATAAGAATCTCGCAGGGCATGCTTCGGAGTACATGTTAAACTGGTTGCTGTCTATGATAACGATAAGTTAAACGGTGGTCATTATTGTTACACAACAATGTGACAGATCTGATATCTAGCAGGTAGACGGTTTAATAACTTCGACACCAGGGTCGTTCGTCAACTCGGTGTCTCGCAAGACAGAAGAATAGATTGCTGCTGGGCATTTACTGGGCTAGGCACCCTTATCGCCTTATACGACACCCACTGTAGTAACATGGTGATGTAAATTTTAACTGATTTTATGTTCTGAGCGTTGGTTTTGAGAGCCGCATTTTCCTGGTTCGTTTCTCGGTGGGAACTCACAAAATAATTTCATCATCATAATCATATCAGCCTACATATATTATACTAACTGCTGAGTATAGGCCTATACATTTTGCTATCTACATCGGTCCGCCAGCAATGACCACGAGATCGTCCGTCCATCTAGCGGGTGGTCTGCCTACTCGACGCTTTGCTGTTCTCGGCAGCCACTCTGCTAACGCTTTGGTGCACGGTCCGTGACCTCGTCTAGCCAAAATAGATGATGCATACTTGTATGTAGTAAGCCATTGAAGATCTCTGACACCAGGTTATACGGGACGGACCATTGCATTGGTCAACTTGGTGTCCCCCAGATATGATTATGATGATGCAAAATTTTAAGTTTATCCAAAAAAGTCATCATACGTACCATACCATAACACATCACGCCGAGTAATTTACAAAAACTTACGCCACAAGTAAAGCTCAAGTCGTCAAAATCGGCGACTTAGCAAAAACTTACAAACGTCAAAATTGCCTACATACAAATGTCACCGCTGCTAAGCGTAGCTTAGCGCTGAAACACACAATTTTGATATCGTGAGCACAGGGTCATTATTCAAAGCTCGATGTACAGGAAAACATACAGGGTACAACAAAGTCGTCCCGAAAGGAAATTATTTCAAGGAGTGACCCAGCCCATAATACATAATGAATATTAATTGTTTTAAAAGTAGTAACTTTGACGATTCATAAAAGATTCATAAAATTACACCTCTTTCCTAGAGGGTTGGCAGAGAATACATCCTTCTACTTGTTACGCTACGATCCTGACACAGCTCTTTGCTTCCTCAACATTCATCAATATTTTCATGCAAACCGCGGCAAGTGGTTTAGGATTTTGTTGATTGTGTTAGAAAATACCTAACTGAATACTTCTTTACATTTCCATGAAGCGGGCACAGGGCATCGCTTGAGAGAATTCCGATAATTTTGCACCTTTGTGTAGGTATTCATCATGAAATCAATAAAATAAGCCATACAATAGGAGAGCTTGTCTCACTCTCCTAAGCGGTGATGGTAGACCTCATCAAATAGGAGTTACTTAAGGAGTTACCTAAATAATAATTAAACAACAATCCAACTGTTGCTGAATCAATATTTATTTTAATTTGTCTCGAGATAAATGTAATTTTGTCAAAGTAATTAATAAACTATTAATCTCTGCGGTCTAGTAGTCATCTTGGTATCAGGAATTTATTTATTTCCAGGAGTGGCATGATACAAAAGACATGAACTATCTCCTGGCCTGTAGCCCAGGGCCTAAATTACCTACGTAGGTCAATGATATTGCTGAAAATGGATGTAGATGGAAAAAAATAGCATATTGTGCTGACCAGACTATTTATTACTCGCTATGCAGAAGGTGTGGAGTTCCAAGGCATTGACTTTTTTCTGAATATATCACTAATATCTTCTGTTGTAAATAGGATGGGACTATGTATCCCAAATCCAGCAAGACCACAGATGCAGTTCCTTTCAGACTATCGTCTTTCCAGCTGTTTCATTCTGTGTTGTAAGGTCCACAATATTCTGCAATTTGTATGCTGTATCCATGCTGTAACCACAGGTGCAACCCAGTACACCAACTCATCTTTACTTTACTTTTGGTAGCGCCGGATACCAGGAATCATCTTGAATTTAAAATATCGTCAACAATTGGTTTGGTGGTATCGTGGTGGGACCCATGATGGGGACTCGATATGTAGACCAGATACTTTGAGTGTGAACGCAGGTAGATAGGTTTCTCAGGTAACCCTACTATAACATAGGGCTCCATTATTTAGTAATATTTAGAATTTCTAACTATAGTTATAAAAATTATAACAATTAGTTTTGATTAATAATCCAAAACACACTGACAAATGTCAACGATACGTCACTTTACAGAGGTCAGATCTATGGACAATCTATGGATCAGAACTTTGGGTCAAATAAAAAGTTTTGTTGAAAACCTATGCAAACTACTCATACAGAATATTATTTTAAAAGTAACTAGCTGCCCGTCAGCGGTTTCACCCACTGCAACCCATCTTTACCCCTTTAGGAAAATCCTGAAACACGTACTCAATTTTTTAGCTGTTGATCTAATTGTAAATTTTGGAACAGATCGCATTTAAAAATAATGATTTTCCATACAGACTGTAAACCCCTTTTTTACCCCTTTACGGGTCAAAATTAAAAAATCCCTGAAACATGTACTAAATTTTTTTAGCTCTTTGATCTAATCGCAAACTTTGAAACAGATCACATTAAAAAATAATGATTTCCCATACAAACTTTTAACCTCTTTTTACCCCTTTAGGGGTTAAAAATCGAAAATCCCTGAAACACGTAGGTATTTCGTTTTATAGCTGTTTGATCTAATCGCAAATTTTGAAACAGATCGCATTTTAAAATAATGATTTTCCATACAAACTTTTAACTCCTTTTTTACCCCTTTGGGGGTTAAAATTTGAGGTTAAAAATATTTAAAAACCTGCCCATTAACTTACTCTATAGGGTTACATTTAATTAAGTACAAATCTCTTGAGGGTGTGATCTACTCACAAAACTGAACAACTTTTGTTTGAAACTTTTCTTCGAAACATGAAAAAATATTTGGGCCTCCCATACAAAAATTATGAAAAAAAATGTCACAAAATACATACAGAGACGGGAAGGGACTTTACTTTACACTATCTATTGATATTGATGATATTGATATTGACTAGCTGCCCGTCAGCGGTTCCACCCGCAGCAACCCATCTTTTACGCCTTTAGCGGTTAAAAATCGAAAAACCCTGAAACACGTACTAAATTTTTTTAGCTTTTTGATCTAATTGTAAGTTTTGAAACAGATCGCATTTAAAAATCATGATTTTCCATACAAACTTTTAACCCCTTTTTCACCCCTTTAGAGGTCGAAAACCGAATCGGAAACACGTATTTTTTTACCTTTTTCAACCCGTCTTATTTTTTTTTAAACAGATCGCATTTCAAAATATTGATTTTGCATACAACTTTTAACCCCTTTTTTAATCCTTTACGGGTTCAAAATCGAAAATCCTTAAAACACGTATTTTTTTTAGCTGTTTGATCTAATCGCAAATTCTGGAACAGATCGCATTTAAAAAAACAAATGATTTTCCATTCAAACTGTTAACCCTTTTTTACCCCTTTACGGGTTAAAAATCGAAAATCCCTGAAACACGTTTTTCCTTTTTTCAGCTTTTTGATCTAATAGCAAATTTTGAAACAGATCGCATTTTAAAATAAAGATTTTCCATACAAACTTTTAATCCCTTTTACCCTTTAAGGGTTAAAAATCGAAAATCCCTGAAACATGTGTTTAATTATTTTAGCTCTTTGATCTAATCACAAATTTTGAAACAGATCGCATTTAAAAATAATGATTTTCCATACAAACTTTTAACCCCTTTTTTACCCCTTTGAGGGTTAAAATTTGAGGTAAAAAATATTTAAAAACCTGCCCATTAACTTACTCTATATACTAAAAAAACCGCAAAATACATACAGACACGGGAAGGGACTTAACTTTATACTATGTATTGATATTGATGATATTGATATTGACTAGCTGCCCGTCAGCGGTTTCACCCGCAGCAACCCATCTTTTACGCCTTTAGCGGTTAAAAATCGAAAATCCCTGAAACACGTACTAATTTTTTTTAGCTTTTTGATCTAATTGTAAGTTTTGAAACAGAATAAAGATTTTCCATACAAACTTTTAACCCCTTTTTACCTCTTTGGGGGTTATAAATCGATAACCCCTGAAACACGTATTTTTGTTTTTAGCTCTTTGATCTAATCACAAATTTTGAAACAGATCGCATTTTAAAATAAAGATTTTCCATACAAACTTTTAATCCCTTTCTACCCTTTTAAGGGTTAAAAATCGAAAATCCCTGAAACACGTGTTTAATTATTTTAGCTGCTTGATCTAATCACAAATTTTGAAACAGATCGCATGTAAAAATAATGATTTTCCATACAAACTTTTAACCCCTTTTTTACCCCTTTAGGGATTAAAATTTGAAGTAAAGAATATTTAAAACCTGCCCTTAACTTACTCTATATATAAAAACCGCATCAAAATCCGTTGAGGGGTTTTAAAGATATATCTAAGGAAACATACATACAGACACGGGAAGGGACTTTACTTTATACTATGTATTGAAGAATTTATGTATGAATTTATGATTATCTTCTATTTCAGTCTTGCTTGCATAACATACATAGGTATATCCTGCTCTTAAGTCAAAATTAAAATAGTTATAAAACGGTCAATATCAAAGGAGAATGTCACCGGAACTCTGTGAACAAAAAAGATGATACATACTTGTGCGACTAATCTTAACAAAGCTAAGCAAGATCTGTGAATGCGACATTTGACAGGACTTACGAAAGTACGACTCTGGTCGAACTTAGCTGAGATCGCGCTAAGCAATCTTTCTGAATCTCGGCCATGACTGTACGTGATGTTATTCTTTCCATAAAATATGGCCGACTGCTTTTGTTACAGTTGTTGTCTTTGATTTATTTGTACGGTGTGTTCCCGCTGTCACGGGTAAGCGGGAACAACGGAATTTAATTAAAATAAACAAAAAATCCTTCCCTTTGTCCCCGGTAAGCGTATTCCCGTTGAGGGTTGGGTGGCAAGGTGGGGCAACATCTCACCATGTCACGCCTTACCCCACCCTACAAAAACTTGCTTTGAAGACGAAAATGAGACGTAGGTACTCGCGATTTCTCCTTGATTGATATGACATCTTCATAACGGGGATCATCATCTTCCTGCTCATCGTGTTGCAAAAGGATTTGGCTGAATTTTACGACCGGCCGCCTACCAGACGTCAACCCTCCTTGGGAATGCTTTTGTGGTGGATAACCGCCACCATACGGTTGTCCCTGGCTGTTTGGGTAGGGTTCATAACGGGGATAACGGGAAGTAAAATCAATGACGTCTCGTTGATCCCGTGACAGAACCCACATAAATATCGTGACATATAGCGGATTCACGCTTGACCAATTATTTATTTTTCAGTTAATTGGATAAGGTTTTTTGTTTAGTCGTCTTTTTATCGGCGATATAATTAAGTATACTTAGTTGATGTAACACGCCCCCACATACCTACAGCAATTTTATCACACGTTTTGCTACATTGTAAGACTATGTATAGAATTAAAATTAGCTTATCGTACCGGTTCAACAAGTATTTGTAGGTTAATTCTATTTCTACTTTTATGGGGCTGCGAAGAAATGATTTAAAAATTAAAATATGTCATATGTGATGTTAATTTTTTTAATATATTGCATCAAAAAACAAACATACTTAAAAAAAATATTAAAACAGTAAATTGAACATTTGTAATTCAGTCGCCGCTACTTATCCACTTCGCTAAATAATATTTACATAAATCAAAGTATCTAAGTACCTTTATATTTCTAGAACCGGCTAGCTATGCGTTGATGACATGCTCGATTTGTCATTATTTAATTATTGCTTCAACAAGCATTCATCAATCAAATCATAATGATAAGGAGGGCACAACAATAATAAACTCAGAAACAACAATAAGAACTCAGCTCTTCGTCGGATCAAGAATTTTCTAGCTATCGTTGTTTATCTTTTATCAAGAATGTATGTGAAAAGCCGTGATAGAAAACTCTAGTCACTCGAAAAGGCAATCGTCATACATAAGTCATCAAAAGTATAGTTTACTGTTTTTTGAAATGATTTTTTGCTTGCCGGGTTATTTTGGGATTACTGCGAAATACTACGTTCTAGTAAATCGTTTTCGATAGATCTAGAACGAAACTTTGCGTCATCTGCTTTTAAAGTGCGTCATCGTAATAAACGTCTAGTTATTCTGATTCGCTATATCTGAATTCACAGTAACGGAGGGTTCCACTATTATTCACAATTTACTGTTTGTAAACAAAATATTTCCATTTTCTAAATGTTTCCTTTTAAGGCGTTCCGTTTTCCATACAAAAGTTCAATGGAGTTATGTATGTAAAGGAGACAAGAGTCGGTTTAAAAAACTTGATGGGGAGTCCCGTGGGTATATAAGATTGTCGCAAAACACTAAAAAGAATTTTTAAATCATCAGATTTCCCCGTAAAAAGCGAGTCGCCACTTTACGAAAATAGATGGAGCTACTGCTGCAATAAATACGTTTAATTTTATTGTGCAGAAAATACTGATTAGTAGTTTTGCGACAAATTTACGTGTGCCTTCATCATTCAGAATAAAGTTTCTTTAAAAAGAAACTCTACAGCTCATGTGTAACCCGACTGAAGTGCAGTTTTTCGTTTGTATGACGTAACGAACCACCTTAACGGTGGCTTTTTTGCAAGCGGGTAATTCCTGCTAAAAAATAGCGTTAGACATCTTCTAACTAGCCCATCAGTTATTCAGACGAAAAGCGAGTTGAGTGTCAATATTAAATGATTCTTGTATAGCTGGATGGATGAAAAACACATAACCTAGAGGGATTTATACTGACATAGACAGCTTTTAACTAAGTATACCTATGTATGTATGTATCTCATTCAAATAGAAGCCTGTTGGTCGTGGGCTGGAAAGCTAGATTTATGTAAACTATACCAGCTGTTATTTACTACTCACATTATACCTACGAAGCTTGTCATATCATTGGCGCAGGCAAAAGCTACACGAGCATGGAAGAAAACCAATTTCTTGGAATTCATTGACCCATATCCAAGCCATCATACGATCATAATCATAAAATATTGGTAACGTAGCTAGAAAATCGCAGTTGCGTCAGAACAATATCAGAAAACAATAGAAAGTTTATACGTACATGCGTCATAAGAATATAGGTAGGTACATAAGGGTCAAGTCAGACCGTGGCACTACAAGACGCGAAAGTACCAATCATTGTAAATAGGGTGCAATTTTATTAGTGGCGGATCCGTTAAGGGTGTGTTCTGTCAATGAAACTGAACAACTTTCCCCAAGGAACATGGGTCGAAATACGAAAAAAATTGGCCCTCCCATACAAATTGACCCGGCCGGCCAACACACTTAGTATGTGAAGACCAAAATTTTTTTTCGTATTTCGACCCATTTCCTTGGGGAAAGTTGTTCAGTTTCATTGACAGAACACACCCTTAACGGATCCGCCACTAATAAAATTACACCCTATATTTAATATTGTAGCAAGCACAACGCAACACCTTATACTGCGGCCCGTTAGCGGTATCATCCGTTGGAACTTCCAGCGGGAAAAAGGCGTTTTCCCTGTATGTGTTACACATATAAACCTTTCTTTTGAATCACACTATCTACTACAAAAAACTACCAAAATAACACGTATTGCGTAGCTTAGGAGGAGTTTGCAAATTCCAGGACAGAAACCTTACAGCTACCTTGCAGTTACCTACCCTACATAGGTTAGGGACGGTGTAACGAAAACTTTGCAGGCATGCTCAGACCATGAAACTGAACAACTTTTACTATGGAGCCAATGGTGGGAAACGAAAAAATATTTCCGACCTCCCATACAAAATTCACTACATTAATATTTTTCAGTGCCGGTGTGACGTGACCCTAACAGTCACATGTAGTGCATTTGCCCACGCGCACATGTACGCTATTATTGCCATATTATTGTGTTATTTATGTTGTGCGTGACTCAAGTGTCGCTTGGCCTGCGCCTCGATAAGGATAAGATGCGGTGACCTTGCACCCTCGTCCGATGGAGATAGCTGGTCAGCGATTGGTTCACAACTGGCTCTGCAGGATGTGATTAAACGGGGAGGAAAACTATCAGAATATTGCAGGCGGCATCAGGTACAATTCAGGGTGTGACCGCATTTAACCCATAAAGCATTTACCAATATTGTCAGCTGGGCAACGACAGCTGGGCATTTTTGGCCCGAGACGGCAACCTACTATGCCTGTGTGGAACGCACAAATCGTCGGTTGATCATTGGTCCCGATTACAACCGCTCGCTATAAGTAGACAAAATACTGGAATAAGCTGCTCCGAGGACGGTAAGCTGCTACGAAATTGAATTGAAGATTTGCTAACTGGCATTTGAATGGAAGTTAAAAAAAAGTTTCGTCGTAACTAATGTCTTATTTTTTCAGATCAAACATAGCCTTATGAAAATGTCTTTGCTCTTCAAAGTTCTGGGTGAGCTCATTCAATCTTGACAGTCTGGAGTTTATTTGGCCCTAACTAGAGAAATTCACCAACCATAAAAAAATAACTTGCATATGTAGAAAGTTTTAAGTACTAAACTAAGTATCATTCATACTTGAGGTTCTGCTGGGTAATTTCTGTTATAAATACCACTGATAATCGCAGACAATCATAACGTGCCTACCTTGGCGAGCAGCGTGGCAGGATGATGAAAGTATTACCGATAAGTAGTCACTTATCAAGTGTAGATAATTTGAGTTATCGGGCAAGGCCGCGAGGTAAATGTCTTATAATTGGGTGTGGCAATATGGCGCGATCCGCAATCACGCAGATGATGACAAACACGTGATAAAAAAGTAAATAATGTCAGAGAAAATAGTTTGTCAATGTCGTGATCAATCAGTTGAATCAGACACGATAAAGACTGTTAATATACTGGTTATTGCGTGATTATGGCTTGGATCTGAGGGATGTAATCGGCCCAAGTAGATTAAGGTCATGGAGAGAGACAACTCCACATTTAAACCCGGAACAGGGTCTTCGTCAGGCTCGAGTGACAGATATTTTTCGTGCGGCAGACTCCTGCAGGCGACCTGGCTCCGCACGTACCGTCGCTCCCGTGAAGTCTGCCTAGGCGGCCCTGCGTTTTCCACAACTTGCGTCTCAGGCAACGCAGTGTCAGTGGAGAGATATCGTTCCTCAGACACTGACCAAATCGTCTGTCATAGACGTAAGAGGCCAATGATGATGATGGATGGCATTTAGCATTACTTGAACACTTAAAATCTTTTGCCCGGAATAAATAGATGGAGCCACATCCATTTAATTTCAAAATATTCGCTCAGTAACATGAAAGTGAACGCGTTGATGTCTTTTGGTAGAGCTAATTGAAAAAGAATTGCCTACGACGACATCGAGTCGACGAGAGACCCGATAAACACTGCTGTCAAAGTCAATCCTTTGCCCTTGGACTTATATTTACTATTATTAGGTAATAGTGTCCCGCCATCCGGCTTGTTAGCTGCGATCAGCTGCTCGTTTCATGTAGAAGTTTTTTTTCCAGCGACAATCAATAAATTTTTAACAATTTAATGATAAAAGGCGGAATAACTATTTGTTATAATGAAACACCCTGTAGCTAATATCATTAAAGTCAATGTCAATATCAGTATGAACAGTGCTACGATACGATACCCTCTGGCCTCCTCACTGCCACCCGGAGGGCGATGCACCAGCCAACGCGAGCGAAACGACCAATGCGCATACGCACCCATGCATTCAAGAAAAATAAAGTTATAGAAGTTTATTTGGTTCTACAGTAATATAACATTTATCATGAAATGGTTACGCAGCCCAAACACCAAGTTTGTATGTATGCTGTAGCAGCACAAAAGGCTACTTATATCTAAGTTTCTTATTTTGCTAAGAAGCAAGATCGCTGGTTTTCCAGTATAAACTAAGACGCAGGTTTGATGACTAGCCAACACTGCGATATTGAATTCAAAACTCAAATATCTCATTTCATTAGGTACGCGGGCACTGTAGTCCCCAAAACATACACTTACCTACACAGTTTTCTAACCCGCTTTAGGCGCGAACTCGACAGAGAAGACGTGCGACGTGAGGCGTAAGATGACATCTGTCAGACAAGTGATCGTCAGCCGCTATCGATGTGACGCGTGTCTTACGTGTGTAGCCGACGTCTCTTCTGTTTCATATATTACATATGGAAACGATTTCAAGCGTCGCGATGTCGAAGCATCTACAGTGTAGTTGTTTGTGTAATAGTTTTGATAGTATTTTAGAACAAACAGTTGCAAACGATTATCAGTTTTGTAGAAATATCTTCGATGGTCTTCGTAGGGTGGGTAAACAAATTGGATGCAGGACTTAACTATAACGGGGCTAGGTACAGTCACAGTATATAAATAGATGAAAGCGATATTACCTGAGCGCAAGCAAAGCCATACATTCACTGTGGTACACACTGTATTAACAGAGTGGCCTATGTCTAATGCTGATAATAATATTGGTACTGTGTTATAATAATCCTAATTAGTATTTATCGCTCTCCCAAGTAGTTTATCTTCTTCGCATAAGATAAGTTAATCTTTGCTAATAGGTATTAGGAAGATATATAAAATATGAGAACAATAGTAATTTATGATCACAACAACATGTGCAAGGGTGTGTCTAGTGACCCTTTTAATTAACAATAAGCAGGATAAGTCCTACAGGGGGATACTTATTTAAGATATGTTTGTTTTTGTTTCGAATCAAACATCATAATACCCACAGATAGGTGGTAATACCACATACATCGTACAGGTTATGCATGCCTTGTCTTTTTGTCAATGTTTTTATCGCATCTTGCAAGCCACATATATTTTCTATTTCAGCGGCTGGTCAAGTAGTAGGACGCAAGTAATTACCTAAAACATTTAGTTAAGAAATGCCTTGTAATGTCATTTAATAAGTAACAATGAATGGGCAATATTTGACCAAAAATAGATATCATAAACCGCGTGCCGTTACCCCAACTTTCTTTTTCCTCCACTTGTAGTGAAATAGGTACATGATGTAATGTAAGTAATGAAATGACTCATCTTACTTTCACGACCGCGGCCACCTGACTTATGTTCAGTCACGAACAAAACTTTACGTCGCTCTTTTCGAAACATCCTGTTATGATTATCGAAAAGACAACTCGCTATATTTTGCGCTCTCTTTCTCCCATGATTTTAAAACACAAGTGAGAAAGGGAGCACCAATGATCGCAATAAGGCCGCAAATGCAGCGAGTGATCTTTTTAACTATAGGGTAGTATTCTTAGCCACTACCACATTTTTGAATTATACAAATTACGTAATTTCTACTGGACCCCCTGTAGATCAGATAGATTGACGTGATGATATGAACGTGTAGATAAGAATAGCGTCAACCAACTATTGTGGTCGTTTGTGCTTAACTAGTATTGCGTAGGTAAAGTCTATGTTACGTGACGCGTACGAAGATAATTCCAGTTATTATTGCTTTGCGTATCTTAATTTTAGGTATTATAGAATATTTTATGAAGCATCAGAGCGTCGGAACTTTAAATCCTTTTGGCGACCGAGCGCAGCGAGAACAAACTTTTCATCTAAGTTTAAATTGTAATCGAAATCTTATGACTTGACTTTGTCTAAGTTTGCGACTGAACCACATTTCCCAAGACAAGAATTTTCGATACACGCCACGCAGCTGATAGAACATAAAAAATATCTAATATCTTTAATAATCTCTTTGTCCAAGTAATTGAACTTTGGCTAGGAAGTTCCCACAAGGTTAGTTCCTCCAACAAGGTAAAACACTTTGGTCTTTGGTATAATTCCATGATTCTGAAATCGCTACTTAAGCGATAAGGCCTCCTTATGTACGTACACTTATTTATAAGTCTGTATATTTGTTTCCTTATGTACAATAAAGCATTTTTGCATTGAATTGAATTGATTCAGTTTTGGCTGAATATCCTTAATCATTTTTATGCGAAAATCTTAACGGCACACACGTAAGCAAGAGGTTATCTCTCATTGATGTTGCTGAAATGTGTTGTTCTCTTTAAAGGTCGGTCACCCGATTATCCGATGATACGAATATGACTTGCCTTTGTTTCAGATAACTCAATCACGTTTATAGCCGCGATGGACGAATATAGTGCAAATTTATTTAGGGCAAATAATTGAAATTGTACCTACTTATTTATTTTGCCGCTTTACAAGTTACAACGCTGCGGATATAGCGCTAAACGTTGAAAAACGCTCGCTTTCTACATTATTAAGAAGATTTTCAGAAATCGGTGCATCGCTTCAGTCGCAGGATGTCTGCAAGACTGAAATGAAATCCAGGCTCTCTTAATTCTATCGCTTCTGAGCCTACTTCTCCGAAGACTTCGACTCTATTTTTGAATTTAATAACTGCTACTAACAGCAGCAAACCCTAATCAATCCAAACACACACACATTAAAAACTCGCGTAGCATGGAGTGCTTACTTTTCGTGCACGATTTCAAAAGTCACACTTTCTGAAATTAAGCTGGATTATTAGACTAAATTTTGACGTTTTCGGTTTTCAGAATCATACGCTACGCTATCTGACCATTTGTCAAAGCCGTAACTACCTATAATTAGTATAATTGGGCATGTAAAGCTTAACTCGAAGACGTAAAATAAGAAATCCATTTGGAGATATTTTGGTCTTTTATAGTATTTTCATGTTTTTAGTTCTAAAAAGTTAAAGATCACTTTGATTTTTGCAAAAATCTAAATAACCTTTATTTGACCTTTGTGATGTGCATACTGTGCAAAAAATTAAATGAAACTCTTTCAAAACGCCTATAACGAACTTCCTCCCCAATAAAAGTTACCTACTCTTTGCTTCACCCTTGCTTGCTTCTGTCATGTCAGTTGGACGTTTGATGTAGTGTTGCAAAACTATCGATAGTACCTACTACTATCGATAACACTGAATTTGCTAAAGACATTACAAACCTATGGACTGGCTGTACCCTCTGAATGTGCGTGAATACCTAAACAATGTTGGACTCATAAAATGGCGGATTTTTGTAGGGTTGTAATCATTTTGGACCCAAAAATCGATATTGATAGTCGGTAACTGCCTACTGCCTAGTTGGGATAAGGTTAGGAAGATGATGATGGTTTTGACGGGCATTATGCCTACGCTGTTGATATTTTTTGTGTACCTTACTACTGTATTATGCTTATGCTTTCACAACAGCATAACTGTTTTTTGTGTAGTAAATAAATTGTAAAAAAGAAGTTGTGTAAAATTTTATAATAATAATAATCAAACAAAAGCCAAAAATATTAATTTATCATAACTATTCGTAACAAAACACAGGTTGAATTTCTTGTGCTATTCCAGAAATTTTCCTTTTCCTTCCACTTTGTTCCTGTTGCTGTTCAGTCAAACCAGATCTATCATTTTCCTTAGGTTTTACCAAAAAGGGGTTGGAAGGCAAGGCTTCTTTACGTTGGCATAACTTATCCAGAGTTCTGTTATAACACTCGACACCAAAATATAGGGAGTATGTCAAACTCTGATGTCCATGACGTGGATTTATATTTTCGGTGCCAATAATATCAAGCCATTTCCTTCTTTTAACTTCATTTTTTGGTTATCTGTAAAAAAAGTATTTAAATTATTAAACAGGTATATACAAAAATAACTTGGTAACTTTGGCACATTACCTATAACTTTCTGAATTGAACTCCATTTTCTTCCATTCTTACGAATTCTGGCAAAATATATCGATACCGTGACTATGTACTACCCCAACCCTAGCCGACGATCAGTTTGTATGAAATGAAATCAGTATCGGCAGAAATAAAGAAATTAATGATATATTGGTGAAAAAACGTTTATAGTTTGCTGCTTTATAGCGAAAAATAGCTGCTCGTGGCTTTTTATTACATATAATCTTGTAAAGTTCAAGTAAAATAGCAGATTTGTGTACTTACGTGTGCAAACTAATATCAGGGCGATTTGTAATAAGACGCACGCCGCACTGTATTAAGAAACAGCCAGGCATGATGTCATTTCCTTAATTTAGTCTTTTATTACTAAAAATGCACTGCAAAAATAATATTTCAAGAAAAAACTGATGAATCGCACTTTGTTTACAAGACTTTGACACTTGACGTACCATAAATTGTTGGCACTATAATGGCATACAGTCGCGTTCGAAAATTAAAGGGATCTGACAGACAATATTTTATCTCAATCTCCTTACAGAAAACCGTTTGAGAGAAAAGGAAATAACATTATTTTTCCGCATTCTACATTGACAGAACTCAGACAATATTATGTCTGTGGAAATTGCAATAAAATTTGCATGGTGGTTGTTCGCAAAGAGTATGGAAATAAAGTTGTTCGTTTCATTAGTTGCCCAGTGATGACGTCATCAATGAAAAACTTTTAAACAATTATAAAAAAATAAGGGATAATCAAATAATCAAAAGAACCAAATTAGATTCGTAAAATAGCATAAAGTTTTAGAAAAAAATATTAAACCTATACATTTTACATACCCAATTAGAGACCATGGACACGTAACATTCACAGAGCACCCTTTGCTCATCTTATCTATTACATGCTTTGCATTTGTGATTCCTGCTAATTACAACATTATTTACCTATCTATAGGTAATACGTGCGATAATCAGGTCAATGAGAATTAAAAACCTTGGAGTCGTTCATAAATAACAGTCAGACAGACATTTTATCTAACTAGGCCAGTGAGGTTTATCGATCATTCTCATTAAAATCTTTCTAGGTCGGGAATCGCCGCCTTTTCCGCTTGGCAACAAATATTGTGATTCCATTCATGAATGGGGATAAATTCAAGCAAGTTATTGCTCAAAAGCGTGTAGAAATGTTTATATTGGTGAGACTCCTTTCGACCTTCAGTGTTAGACTTTTGGTTACAAGTTTACAACCAATCACAGTGTAGGTAAGCGGTAGGGATAATATTTGCTAAGTTAAAAATGTACTGTCCTCTTTTATTTTCACAATTTAGAACATGTAATAAATGTTGCGTTTAATATGGAAACAACCCTTTAGGATAGGTGCCCTTAGTCCAGATAAGAAAAGGCTGTCGTATTGACACTTCCATCTTATGATCTGAATTAAAGGTGAAAAATTTGGTCTTCGGTACTACGGCACTCATCGCTTCAGTTAAAATGCTAACTAAAAACAGGTCTTGCACAGTCCTAAATTTATACATATTTAGTTACATTTCCAAAGATACACAGATTAACCCAAGCAAAGTAGCATGCCTGATTACATCCATACTACTTAGGTACGGTTAGGATAAGCTTTAAACAAAAACAGAGTAAATACCTACTCAATACGATTAAATATTATTCTTTCGCAGGTTGTCGTACCTACCTAATGAATGTATCTTCAAAAGATAGGTAAGTATATAGGTATGCCCCGTACCAAATTATAGTACGTGATTTAAAAATATCTATTAATAATTAAACTTATCAATGTGTCACGAAAATTACGATTAATTTGATCCATCAGTATCTGGGCACATGGGGACATCACGTGACGGAATAAAACAAAAAAATTAAACGCAAAAGCTGTTACACTTTTTAACCTGAAATCTGTGAGGTCATCTTTTAGTAAGGTTAAAGGTTGAATAGTGCTGAAATGTACCGATAAATTGCATGGCCGAACGTAATACGATTGTGGTAGTTTTTGGGACCACTAAAGGCATGAATCATCCAATGTTTTGGGAAGTCTACGGCCAAGTCTACTGCGCTGCGATGCTTTCGGCCTTGGTTGTGACGTCTGATAGCAGCAGTCAACAATGATGACTTGATTAGTTTTATTCATCCATTCTAAATAAATTACTTAGCTATTTTTCTGGTTTGAAGGTCATCTCATCTTTATCATCATCATAGTGTATGGCCATCCCTGTTTGGATCAAATGTCTAAATCTTAAGTTTTTAAGCTAGTTCTCAGCACTTGTACCTAATGGATAATTAAGGTTTGCGTGAATGCCGTGAATACGCAATAATACTTGATTGTATTGCGGCATTTACATTTTTTTTGTTGATAAATAAAAACGAAAGTTAAACCCAAGAAATTCGTTTAAAAGAGTGACTTACGACCTACGATGTTTTGTCATACGATGTTTTAAGATAGTTATAGTACTTAAGTTCCAATAGATCTCATAAGAAAAAATCATAAATTTTGTCGCTAATTTACACGACAAAGCTGCTGTCTCTTTTTACTAACTGTATTATGTTATATAGAAGGACAACTTTCAACCCAGTGGGTGGGTGGTCGTCTCACGGCAGGCTGACGCAATAATTACCTCGTTTACATTAGGTACCTACTCTTAGTTACATACCTACCTGTTTGTAAAATTTTAGAAAATCCGCAAGGTGACATATTAATACTTTTTTTTTTAATTCTTCACTTAAGCAGTGGTAGGTTTTTCTGGTAAGAATTTTCTAGCCAGAAAAGGACTGCTGACCAGTACGTATAACTAATTGGATTTCCCGTCTAAGTAGGTGTTCTTCCTTATTTACCAACTTACATACTTACATAGAAATATCATAAAACTAATATTTGATTTCGGAACCTCCGCGGAAATCGTATATGCTAAGATGTCTGATGTAGGTTACTAATTTAAAGGTGAAAATTAGTCAAATTAATTCATGTCCCCAAACAATATCACGCCACGTCACGCACCGGGAAAGCCCAGAGTCAGAAATTTGGTAACTGCGTAATATTACTTAAGGTATGCCTGATATAAGAGCGCACGTGCGCCACGCTACCCTAACCTACTGGCACCTAGCGCCGGTGATAATTTTACTACAATGAATGAGCGTGGTGGTGCTGTGACATTGAACGGCAGTCATCGAACCGCTCGCGCTATTGGGCGGGTTATCATGCACGCGCGAGATAACCCCAGCCTCTATATAAACCGATAGACCTCAATTCAATCTTCATTACACGATCACACGCCGAACGATCAACAATATTAGTTTCTCACACACCGATCGTTTGACTCTACGTCGTGTCAATAAATACATTAGTAAATAAATAAATAAACACAGTGAAAATGCGTTTCCTGCACATTCTAGTTGCGATCCTGGCGGGTCTCCTGCTGGCTGCGCCTGCGTACGCCCGACCGCACAAACACGTTGAAAAGAGGGCGCTGTGCTTCTTCAAGCTCTGCGGCATGCCGTCGGAAGCTCAAGTGGTGACTCATAAAGTGCATCGGCTCCGGAGAACCTGGTAGCATCCGGTGAAAAGTGAAGTTTGGTTCAATTCAAAATGGTGGCCGCCGTTACGGCTAAGTTCTCTGAAAGATCGAGAACAGTGGAGTCGACGGAAGGAGTCGAATTTTCTTCGAAGAAAATCGAAATGCTGGAGGCTGTAGAAGCTTAAATTAAAGCTTCAAAACACTGAAGACTATCTACGGAAAAAAGAAGATAGACAAGAATAAAAGAAGAGAAAGTGTACTTTGAATCGCTTGATCAAGATGGAAAATTATATTTTTGATATAATTGTTATTCGGCCTATATTAGGCCCCCCCGCCTAACAGAAGTATCATCTGTACTTAACGAATTTTTAGTATTTTTAGTTGTTAATTTTAGTTAAGGCAAAGTCACTAACCTTTATGTTTTTTTTCTTGACGTCAAGATATTTGCCATCTCTACTTACGTAACCTAAGTATTGTTTTAGATTGTAATCGAAAATATTTATTGTTTTAGTTAAGATAAGATTTATTTTGAAAATATAAAACTTAATTTTTAATTAGCTGTTTTATCTTTTTTAGAACCACGAATATACCTACTTGGACCAATTAATTACATTGTAAAAGTCATGTCATGAACGATATCATTCAATTAACATGAAATAGATAAATACATACCTACTGCACTAAAATATAAAAGACACTGATAGACTAGACCGACTACACTGAGACATCAATAATATTTTGTAAATTATTTTTGATAGTCAAAAAAACAATTACCTACCTATTCAATGTCATAAAAATAAACTAAACATGTTTATTTAAATGAACAATCAAAATGCTTTCAACAAGTCACTATAACCAAAGAATGCTAAATATAGCTACTCGCTAAGAAGCGACACTTTTCAAATTAGGGAAACAGCACGCGGGGCGCCTATACAGATGGCTCACTCAGTACTAACGACAGCCTTTTACTGGAATCTCAGGGAAACTCAAAGTAATTAAGAACATTGTTGCCACGAACGTCATATTTCTTGGGATAAAATTGGCTCAGAATCATATGACGTTCTTGCATCATAATTTTGCTGTTTTGATATTCTCATACTTTGAGATTTTTGACAGCAGAAACAATGGCTATATAACAAGTGACAATCAGGAAAATCCTAAATAGGGTCGAGAGAACCTTCTGTAAAGTCTCTATTTTGTGCCCTCTCTGACACTTCCCCGCCCCGCTTATTTCTATGGGCGTGTCGGTGGCCTGCTATACCTATCGGTACACAATTTTGTGAAATGAATCTCAAATCTCTTATCCGTCGCGGTAGCTATAACGACAATTTACGCACACATAGCTTAAATGTAAATGGTCACGATCATACATAATTAATTACGAAAAAGCTAAACAAATCTCAACATTCGCTTAGCCGTTAGGGTTGTAGCGCGTGATTAATAATTAACTTGCCCACATAACCCACCCACATACCTACATAATGTAAGAACATAATACCCTTAGGATAGTAATTAAATAATAAAAATCGTATAAATAAAAATTAAACAACTAAGCAGGTGTCATTCAATGCATTCAATTCAATAAGCACATTCAATTGTTTTGCTACGGCGTAGCTCAAATCTCGTAGCACTCTCTCTACTGATTTTGAACCTTACCGGGTTACCACGAAAGATAACCACGCAAAGCCAAAAAAAATTTGGTTTTTCCATACATTTTTGCCGAGTAGGTATGGTTTTTTTCTATGGAACACCCAAATTCTTTTTTGCGATTTCGCCGGTGGTCCCATAGTAAAAATTGATTATCACGAGAAGAACCACCCTGCAAAGTTTGCGCACTGACTAAAAAATAACCCTGTTTAGTAAACACCTTTGCAACCAGTTTGAAACTCCGTAAATGATGATGGCATCACTATAAATCCAATACGGCGCATATAAAGTGTGATTTAAAGTAAAATGATCTACATTTTGTAGAATTGGTATTTTCTTGGTATTTTCACGCCATTATTCTAAGTGCGGTAAAAAAACAGAAACTGCCCTAGAAAAAAAATAGTTATTTGGGGGTATTCTAGTTATAGAAAATGATAATATATCTCTATAATATCTGGGCTACTGCGGCTCAATCCTAGCCTGCGAATTATCCTAAGCAGGCAACTTTAAAATTGATTTATCAAATCGTTTTTGTTATTATCACTCGACTAATAACAAAAACGAATCAAAATTACAAAGAAAGGACGAATAAGTAGATAACAAGAAACAAAATAATATAAAAAGCTACCACAAATAGTTACAATTATTCAATACAATGTACCTAGGTATAACTAAAATAAAATAGCTTTTAGTGTTTCTCTGTCATGGACACCGCTAACTCTTCATTAACCACGGTGCATGATGCGGGTTTTTCTAATAGTTGAGTGATTCAAGAGGAATGTTTATATGTAAAATGTCATGCCGTCTTATTCCTTCGGGAAAATGAGTTGTAGCGGGTGAAACCGCTGACCGGCCACTAATATATAGGCTTGGCATATATTTACCAACATTAGTATTAATAGGTACCTACATAGTGTAAAATGAAGTACTACTTTTTGCGTTTCTCTGTCGTCTGTCGTGGAATTCACTAAACCACGCAACGAATTATGGTGCGCTTTTTGGTAATAGATAGAATGATTCAAGCAGCCGGGAAAATGACATTTTCCAGTTGAATAATGAGTTGCAGTGGGTAAAACCTAACGGGCCGCTAGTATTTTATAAGATAACCACGCAAAGCCAAAAACATTTCAGTAAGTACCTAGCTAATAATAAGAATCACTTTTAAAACAATTTCACATTATCAGCACTTTTACCCACGCTGGCAGTCAATGGAAACTGGACTGTAATCTCATTTAGATAAGGCTGGTTTTAATCGGTATATCAATGTTACTAGTTGACTTGACCTGACTTTGCCCTCTTTATTCTCAGATTACCAGCCACTTGGGTGGTAGAAAAGATAATTTTCTTTTATACAAACTGAATATGGCCAGTGCAAAATAACGATTATTGACTACAATGAAGAAGAACATTGCCTTTAATCATCCTTTTATAGATTTTTTCATCCCCTTTATTATAAAAACTATGCTTTGGGCGCACTAATTGGGATCAAAATAGGTCATTTTAGCCCTAGGGACCAAAATAAATTTGAATTTTTAACATAAATGTTTGTGGTCATTCAATCAAAATCCATCGTTCCGCTCGTGATTCAAAATAGCGCCCTCGCCCTAAATATATAGGGGATGAAATACTAGTAACTGTTGGAAATTGCCTATGGACGCAAAAACTATTTATGAGCTTACTCTATGATCTTTAGTGTCAAGTCACCGCTAGTTACGTGCTGTTTATATTTTTCATGTATTTTTTCCAATCTGATAATATAAAACTAATCTAGTAGCCAAAGTCGCGTATTATTTCCTACAGGTTATGGGCCGCCCCATACCTAAATAATAGCAGTAAAATTTTCCAAAAATAAAACAATCAAATAAAATTTTCATAACCCAATTTTTTTTCGGTCAGTAAATCCAAATTAGTAGGGCTTAGGGCCTCTTTTTCAGCTGCCGAAAGAATACAAAATGGGAACGAACATGTTTTCAATCCCAAAATTAACGGGAAGAGAAAATTTTACATCATGGAAATTTGCTATGGAGGCGTATTTGCAACACGAGGAGTTGTGGTCTATTGTGGCTGGTGAGTCCAAAGACGACGAAAAGGACGAAAAAGCGAAGGCCGAGGACGCAAAAAAAGATGTAAAAGCGAAGGCCAAATTGATACTTATGATCGACCCACAACTCTACATTCATGTTCAGGACGCAAAATCGGCTCATGAGGTATGGGAAAATTTGACAAAAGCTTTTGAGGACTCCGGGCTACTCAGAAAAGTCGGATTACTAAAAGATTTAATAAATACAACTTTGGAAAACAGCGCGAGCACGGAAGATTACGTGAATAAAATAATGTCATCAGCACACAAGCTCCGTAGTATCAAGTTTGATGTGAATGACGAATGGCTCGGGACGCTCATGCTAGCCGGCCTACCGGACGAATATAGGCCCATGATTATGGGGATTGAAAGTTCAGGAGTAAAGATTAGCGCAGACCTGATTAAAACTAAACTTCTTCAAGAAGTAAATAAGTCCGATAAATCAACCGCCGCTTTCTTCTCAAATTCCAAGAGCTCTCCCCATAAGAAAACCTACCAGCAACCGTCTCACTCTAAGGGCCCCCGTTGTTATGCTTGCAATAAGCATGGGCACCTAGGCAAGAATTGTTGGTACCGCAAAAATAAGAAAGAAGGTGACAAAGATAAAGGTTACGTGGCAGCGTTTTCAGCAGCGAAAATAAACGACTCCAAGAACTGGTATGCAGACTCCGGAGCCACAATGCACATGACAATGCACCGGGAATGGCTTGAGGACGAAATCGCACCACCGGTGAACACTGTTCGCATTGGTGACGATAAAAGATTAAACGTTGAAAGTTGTGGTAATGTCATCATTCAGGTACCAGCTGAAAACGAAGATCATGTGAAAATAAAAATTAAAAACGTTCTGTATGTGCCATTGCTGTCCACGAATTTGCTATCAGTGAGAACAATCTTCAAAAATAAGAGCTGGGTGGACTTTCATCCAACTGGATGCTACCTACTAAATACGAAACGAAAAAAAGTGGCCGAAGCAGAGCTTGTTGATGGTGTCTATAGAGTAATAACGAGAACAGAAGCCTGTGCCACATCAGTTAAAAAGAAGCAGATGAGTCTACCCTTGCCTACTGAAAACTGGGAAGAAACTGTAAAAGAAAGAAAGGACGAAGAACAGGAAACTGAAAAGGGAAAGAAAAGAAAAAGGACTAAGAATCGGAAACCTGTTGTAAAAGAAAGAATTATTTTTAACTATTGTGGTGTCTGGGTATACAATAAACAAACTATAAACTGGACAATGTTGTGTTTAATTGTAGTTTTGATACAATCGATATTTATATTATTGAGACACAGAAAAAGTAATGTCACGAGTCAACAACAAGTTGACATGTGTCGTTGCTAGGGTGCACCACAGACAGTAACCATAGAGGCTAGGTACTATCCTCTTTACACCCTCCGAACTTTTTAGAGTTTGCAGCTTGATCAAACTCTTCTTAGCCCAATTTTCTGACTCAAGTCTTGAAGTCTTGGACCGTAAAGAGGTTTCGTCAACATGTCGGCTAATTGGTTTTCTGAAGGCACTTGTTTAACTTCCAGTTCACCGTCGGCTACACGTTCACGCACAAATAGGTGCTTTATTTTTATATGTTTGGTACGCTTGTGGTACTCGTATTTCGGATTTTGTGAGAGCTTCACCGCAGATTCGTTGTCCAGGTGAAGTACTGGTTTTCTAATTTTATAAGTCTGTTCAGTAGACTATTTAGCCACATTATCTCCTGAGTGGCTTCGCTAGCCGCAATAACCTCAGCTTCAGTTGAAGATATGGAGACGATTGTTTGTCGTGCACTCTTCCAGCTGATTGCAGCTCCTGAGAGCAGGCAGACCATTCCCGATGTGGATCTGCCGGTCGGTATGTCTCCGGCGAAATCAGAATCAGAATAGCATATCATATGTTGGGGCGAGGTCTGGCAATAGACTAGGCCTTTCTCCACCGTTCCTTTTAAATAACGGAAAATCCGTTTTACTGAAGCAAAGTCTTGTCTTGTTGGAGATTCCAAATTTCTAGAGGCTTTGTTCACAGCATATGATATGTCAGGCCTTGTGCCTACTGATAGATAAGTAAGGGCTCCAACGGCCTGTCTGTAATTAAAAGTTGTTTTGCTTTCACGGTTTTGTTCCTCATCATCATTGCTGGTGTTTTCCTTGATAATGGGCGTTGGCGTGGGTTTGCTGTTTTGCATGCCAAACTTTTCGAGTAACTTCTTTGTATAGGCTTGCTGGTGCAGCGTTATTTTGCCTTTTTCAGCTTTAATTTCCATACCAAGGAAGTAGCTGGCAGGTTTGGTCGTGATCTTAAACCTTCCTTTCAGTTCTTTTATAAATTCATCTGCAGCGCCGGTCGTGTTTGCTGCGACGAGTCCGTCATCGACGTAGAGGCCAATCAAGACCTTGGATCTTCCTTTAGTTCTGTAGTACAGGCATGGATCAGCTTCACTCTGTTCAAAGCCATCGTTGACTAGGAATTTAGCAATGCATGTATTCCAGCATCGTGGAGCTTGCTTCAATCCATAGAGGCTGCGTTTCAGTCTACAGACTCTCTTTGTTCCGTCTTGGTAGCCTTCAGGCTGCTTGACGTAAATTTCTTCTTCTACCGTACCATTGTGGTGTCTGGGTATACAATAAACAAACTATAAACTGGACAATGTTGTGTTTAATTGTAGTTTTGATACAATCGATATTTATATTATTGAGACACAGAAAAAGTAATGTCACGAGTCAACAACAAGTTGACATGTGTCGTTGCTAGGGTGCACCACAGACAGTAACCATAGAGGCTAGGTACTATCCTCTTTACAATTATAAATAAATATGCAGAAAATGAAGATAAGGAAAAACAAAAAGTAAACATACGTATTGAGAAGACCGAGGTTGAGATGAAAAGCACCGAAAATCGGACGATAAATTGTTTGCATGCTGATGATGGTCCAGCTATTAATGGTTATCAATTCCATGCAGAGCGCAGCCTATCAGAAAAAGATAATGATGCAAAGGCCAAGAATGAAGAAGCCAAGTTAATTCATTCTGTGAACAGAGCATGCAACCCCGAGAGCAGAAGTTCTTTAAGAGGGCGTATTTTTAACTTCCGGGTTGTAGCAGCAAGATGGCTTTCTAAAAGGCCACCAGTGCGACTTAAGAAGTCGAAGATGCTTTGACTAAGTGGCTGCCTTGTTTCAAAAGTGATGTCTTCGTACATGCTGAGGGTTTGCGTCCAGGGGAGGGTGTTGGAAATTGCCTATGGACGCAAAAACTATTTATAAGTTTACTCTATGATGTTCAGTGTCAAGTCACCGCTAGTTACGTGCTGTTTATATTTTTCATGTATTTTTTCCAATCCGATATTATTATACTAATCTAGTAGCCAAAGTCGCGTCTTATTTCCTACAGTAACTGATAGTGAAAACTCGAAACAAGCTGGTTATAAAGAAACAACTTTCCCCAAGGAACATAGGTTGAAACATGAAAATTTTGGACCTCCCATACAAAATTAATTGCTGATCAGCTGATTTGAGTTACTTTGGGAGATCCAAATTATTTCATTCATATTTCGACCTATGTATGTTCCTTGGGGAAAGTCAATCCTTATCACCAGCTGGTTCTGAGTTTTCGCTATCGGATACTAGTAAAATTTCACCGTATTTTACTCACTTTATTCCCTTGTTATAAAAACTATAATTTTATAACTTTTGGCGTTTTTTGTCATTTGCAGGAGTCGTATTTTGTGAATCACTAGATATCCGATTTCGCATGCAGCCAGACCAAGCCAAGTGGTCTAACCACTCGTATGTCCATGTAAAATGATCGGTTTCAACACATTGGGCAGGCTTGAAGGTAGACCCACAGTTGCCAGCAAGATTAGGCTTGAGTAGTATTTTTTAAAGTTTCGTAATAATTGTCTTCATAACCAGACAGAGTGGTGTGTGTGATTAAATGGTAAGTAAGTGGAAGTTCACCTCGGAAATGTAATCTACTTAGGTACCTAGTACCTACTTTAAATGAATAAACGGAATCTTTATATTATTTCGTTCATCGACGTGTAAATCTAGTGTGAATCGGCGCTAGGCAGTTTTCGAGCACTGATTGTGCAAAACCAGACGAGAACGGATATAACTGGAACGCTGGTGATATCGTTGACCTCTCGTGCCTACTAGAGGGTAAGGATAAAACGGAGCGGTACCTGTACCTAGTCAAAATAAGCCTAGACCTTAATAATGTTTACTTCATAAACTTGTTGTTGTAAATAAAGGGTTGAGGCTGAGCCAAACGGCTGAGCTGAAATCATCGTTATTAAGATGTGACTACCATCTTTGGGGAAAAATTTGAAGATGTAACGGTCGCATCGCAACACCAAAAAATGGGCCAAGTGCGAGTCAGACTCGAAAAGTGCATTTGTTGTATTTAAGAGCCCCATTTCGTGACTTTGAGTATGAGGAATAATTTGTCAAAATTAGTTGCACATAAACCAGAATTTGTCGGGACACCGTTTAGAATTAGAAGATATAATGAAAAGAATTGGGCGCACCATAGAGAGCCTTTTAGCTTGTTAACGTGAACAGAGTATCCACTGATTCTAATGCGTTTCGTGCTCGGCCTAGGTAGGGTACTATTTTTTATGTAGCATGTTCCGTGTCCCACTGATGAGCAAAGGTTTCCCCTTTTTACGCCACTTATTTCTATCTAATATAATAATATATATGTAAGTATTTTCTAAACTATACAGTTACCTAGATAGAATAGAGCAGCAGCTTGCTCTAGTTAGATACCGATATAAGTAGGTACTTAATTTTTTCACGTGGTAAACTAGATACATCACGCTATTTACATCTTTATCTATTGATACAGATGCAAGTAAGTGCATCTCCGTGCATCTGCACCGGCCTAGTGCATTTGCACTAACGACCAAGAGAGTTGATAAAATGCCTAACGTAATCATTGCGTATTTTGCAACGCACGATTAATTTTGCGAACGTATGCAAAGCTGTTATTTTATTGTTGCCCTGGGAAGTACAACATGTAGTGTCTTTCAAAGAAAGACGTGTAGAGTGGGAAGTTGTAAATAAACTCTATCGCAATTGACATCATACCGTTACACCGCTAAACTAACATTAATCTGATAATCGTAGAGGTCCAATGTTATAAAGCGTTACCTATAAATAATTATGGTATGCGGTCTACAGTATGCGCATCGAATTAATTGTACCTAGTACTTGCATTTGTAAAACATACATACATACATAAATCACGCCCTTGTTCCTTGCGGGGTATGCAGAGCCGTAAAAATACGGTTGTTATCGCCACGTCTGACAAAGGTACCAACTTTTCTTCACAGGGTAGCTAGACAGACACGCTTGCTTATAATGTGTACCCTCAAGTTTTACTGTAGGTACAGTCCAGCAAAAAAGAGTAGAAATTAAATAAAATGGAACTATTAAATTTTCATAGTCAATGTTGCCATTTAATTGTGTGGCGCCCTCATTTTTTGTCTACTCTTTTTTGCTGGACTTTATGTTACCATACAGCCGCCATCTTTGAATAGCCACCATTTCTAAAAGCTACCACCACCACACTCTGAGATGGCTACACGAGATTTTTAACATCCTTATAAGCATGTCTAACTACCCGTTGAAGGAAAGTTGGTACCTATGATTTTTACAGCAAAATGAGCCAGCACATGGACTATCTACACGGGAATCGATCCTCGTACCTTCGCACAGCAGGCAGACGCTCTACGTCACACCGGTCTTTAGTAGGTATCTATTTCTACGTAAATCTGCTAAAAATAAACTACAAATGGAAAATAACGGCGTTTAATAACATCAGATAAGAGATATCGCGATTCTAGAGTGACCTTTAATTACTTTGAGATAATTCTGGATAAGTAATATTGTTATGAATTGTGTTATGATGTGAGATGTGGCTCATTGTTCGCTAGCCGGTATGTTTATAAGAATGTGCTATCTATCAGTAGCTCAGTAGGTATTATTTCATTGGATTTACTATCTTTTTACCTACTTGAAGTGACAAACTATAAATGTCTATATCTACCTACCAAAATGTTTTGCTTAAAGTTATCTCTTATTCTTTATTGTAAGTACATATCTAAATTAAAACTAGTAAAAATAATTATATTTTATGATTCAGATTAGTGAGATATTATTTAGCTGCTTTAAATAGGCTAAATACCAGCTTATTGTGATAAATAAAGAATATAGAAGATGAGCATTCTTCCACATAGACAGTGAAAATCCTCATACTTGTACCGGTTCAACTACTGCACCCCACAGAACTATTGAAAAAATAATAATAACAAAAGATGCCATTGATTTCGTAAAATAAACAATAACAATACAGGATACTGAATACAATGATAATCATCGATTTAAGATCCCGTCGATATCCCATTGAAGATGAACATTCTTCTACATAGACAGTGAAAAACCTCATACTTGTACCAGTTCAACTACTGCACCACCCCACAGAACTACGCAAAAAAAAATAACTAAAGAAGCTATTGATTTCTTAAAATAAACAATAACAATAATGAATACCGAATACAATGATAATCAACTTAAGATCTCGTCGATATCCCGTTGAAGATGAGCATTCTTCTACCAAATACATAAACAGTGAAAAACCTCACACATGTACCGGTTCAACCACAAATTAGGGAAACGACGCGGTGCGCCTGTTCAACTATCTACTGCACCCCACAGAACTATGATAAATAATAATAACAAAAAAAAACGCAAAATAAACAATAACAATATACTAAATAGAATGATAATCATCAACTTATGATCTCGTCGATATCTCGTTTTTCTATGCAAAGCACGCGTGCACATGCGTGCAGATTTCGATTCTCGAAGACGTTAAGTTCGCTTAAAATTGACCAAAGCAGTATAATTTGCTGCCCTACAGAATAAAATAATATGTCCTACATAAGAAGAAAGAAAAAGTTAGAAGAAATTGTATACCGTTGGTTTGACCAGGCGGAGAGCAAATGAAAGAAACTGCAGAGCACAGCCACTGCCTGCGTATGCATACGCGCCATTACGAGCGCATCGATTGTAATGTATAGGACTGTATGAGATACGACACACAGCCTGCGTATGCGTGCACGTCATCACGCGCGTATAGATACATTACAACGTCATAGTGACGCATGTGACGTCTCGCATACGGAGGCAGTGTGTGCTTTGTCTTTTACCGGGTTGCAATATAGGTAAGGTAAAAAAAGGACTGCATATAATTGAAGGGGTGAACCAGCTTATGAAACAGAACAACTTTCCTCAAAACATAGGTCGGAGCATAGGTCGAAATATGAATATAAAACTTTGGACCTCCCATACAAATTGACTTAGTCGGCTGGGACATTTTTGGGAGGTCCACTTTTTTCATATTTCGACCTATATTCCTTAGGAAAGTTGTTCAGTTTCATGTACACACTTAAAATATTTGCAGTTGATTTTTACACCTGTTTATTTGAAAACAAACAACCAAGTAACTCCTTAAATTAATTTATTGCAGACACAAACGTTCAGTCCAGTGACCCGCCGGACCGCGTGCGACCCACCTTACAAACTAACCGATTGCCTAGTATTTACAAGTATTGTTACACCTCTTTGTATTACTTAAATGGGTATTACACTGCCCTGCCGACAGGTCCCGATTTCACTTATATTGCTGGTTAATATGTGGGCGTCATTACAATAAACGCAAGATAACCAGCAATTTATGCAGAATCGGCAGGTGTAATTCCCATTTTACTATTAGCAGTATTTTGACGCCCATGTTAAGGATCAAACTATTTTGGGTTTTCTTATCATCTGTATGAAAAACCAGAATACCTTGATTCTATAAATGGTAACACAAAATGCTGTACAACGATAAAGTTCAAGAATCTTAAGGATGAAATTAATAAGAAAAGAACGCAAAGGCGTGAATGATATCAACTGAGATTGGATTTTTATTTAAAGGTGGGTTTTTACTGTGAAATCAAAAGATCCTTAGCTGATTGACCTCCATTCCGACAGAGTTTTAGCTATTCCTGTCTCTTTCTTAGATATGTGAAAGAAAGAGAAACTGTCTGCATGAGCGATGTAGATAAGTAAATCTCAAATAGGTACGCTCGTAACTGACTTAAACAATTTGAATTCATTTTATACAGGACTATGTTATGATTTGTAGTATCATACTGGCTTAGAATAGCTAGCATCACTCCATTTCTTTTACGCAGATTTGACAGAACTCGAAGGTCTACTCTATATTATTATAATTTTAAGCGACGGGTTGACAACCTGACACTATAGTAATGCACGTTTCTTCCGAAATGTTTCAATTATTTGTCTGACGTGGCGATAGCGACCGTATTTTACGGCCGTTCTGCCTACTCCACAGGGAATACGGGTCTGATATGTGTATTTTATTTTTTAAATGTAATAAGAGTATCTAAGAAGTTTCTCAGGAATATGTTTACCAGATATAAGGTCAAAGTTGATATCGCCAGCGAATATAACAAAAATAAAATAGGAATAACCCAGCTCAGTTGACTCATATACAAATTCAATTCAATTCTGTTGTGTAATACAAGAAAGCTTTTTGTTATTAAACTACGAAAAACTTAAGATAGAATAAATAACCAATTTGTCTAATAACCATAAGTTTACGTTAGAGCTAACTACTTAAAATATAATAATAATAATTAATTAATAAACTGAAAAACTTTTCTGTGTTAAAAAATAACGAGATCATTGTTTTTGCGTAAGAATACAAAGAAAAAAATGTGAATTCATCCCGTCCCTTGACACAAGTTAATAATATTGATAAAAATATGGAATTTTCCTGGAAGACGGCGTTGTTAAGCCGTCGTCTTTTTCAAATCTTGGCAGATTTTGCAACTTACACTATACACCGTATATTGCAAATTTATGGTACTGCTACCTTCGAAAACTTATCGCTTATCGATTTATTGTGATTAACTCTACCCTGCTTATAGCTTTGCGCCAAAAATTAGGTGCAAAGCCGTCTGCGTCCGCTTTATGAGGGTACTTTTAAAATTGCTATGACGTTTTGAGGTTTAGAGCCATTTACGGTCTAAATAACTTGTGCAAAAGGACTTCAGGAATCACTTCGTTAAGAAGTTGTGAACACAGCTGGTGTGATTCATTTCATACTTTCAACAAATGCTAAATAATTTTCACAAACAATCAAAAAGAAAATGTTACAATATTCGAATTCTACAAAAAAATATAAGCACTCTTTGTAAACTTGGAAGAAAATCACGAATTGCTTTAGAACGTCCAATTTGACAGACAAACAAAATCACACCAATTTAGTTTTACGTATTGCTTTTTGAAATTCAGGTACACTTATCTATATGTATAACAGTAAGGCAATTCTATTAGTAAAAAGACTATTTCAAATAATCAATCAACGTAGGTTTTACAACCGGAATCTTCTATACAGGCTGCAACAAAAAGGATAACACTCAGGATAACTGAATGTATTTTCTCCAATTTCATGTCTTTCACGAGTACATTTACGTCTCCTCTTTGGTTGTTAAACCATTCTTGTTACAATTGGTGTCAATTTTATAACATCATGGTAACACGTTTAAGTTTTGTTACAACTTGTGTAAGTTCTTTTAAAAACTCGCGTTTTGTTACAACTTGTGTAAGATCAGATAAAAACTCGCGTGCGTTCAGTTACAACTTTTGTAAGTTCAGTTACAACTCCGTTCCAACTCCTGTAAGATTCGTTACAACTTACGTAAGTTCAGTTGCAATTTGCGTCAGTTTGTTTACAGCTTGTGTAAAGTTTTGTAATAACTTGTGTAAGTCTTGTTTCAATGTGTGTAGGTTTTGTTACAGCTAGTGTAAATCTTGCTTTGTTATTTCACAATAAGGAAATTGCTACACCAGTTTTTGTGTTAATGCAGCTAACTAGATATACAGGCTGAAAACTTCCAAATTATCGATTTTCCAATTTTGTGACATTATTTAGGCGCATTGAACTATTCAAGCCCCATCTAAACCTATCGAAAATACGTTTGTACCTCATATTGCTTATCGCGGATATAAATATCTATCACAAATATACATCTGTAGCTAAAGCTAACCTTTCTGTCAAATTGGACTATTTGTACAATTTAGTTTAGTTCATATTTTGGTCTTACTTTTTAAGGTTGATACAATGTTTCAACAACCATAAGTCAACAATAAAACATGCAGTGTTTCATGTAGGAAATGCCAATGTTTCTTGCCCAGTGATCTGAATTTTGATAAATAAAGAATTGAAACGTTAGTAAACCATAGAGGAAGACCTAATTAATCAAATCTCATGACAGCTATGAATAATTCGACAAGATGGCTGAATATACATATTTAAGGTTACCCTACCCTGCCCAACCTTAATTGGTTACTTCATACATGCAACACTGCAAATTATCATAGTACCTTATCATCAGACATTGTTTAGACATAAACAATTACATAACAACATAAAAAAAACTTAGCAATAAAATAAAAAGAAATGAAACTATAATGTTTAGAACTAGTTGTTACCTACGGTATCCTAATCAAGGTATCGCACTTCATATCAACACTTTTTTTGCAATAATTATGTAATTTTTTTATAATTATTACGAATTATAGATACAGTGAACCAATATAACGAGAAATATTAAAAATAAATAATGTTAAACCTAATCTTAAGGCTATTTACAATATAGTTCATACACAAGTACGAACAATGAAAATGAGCTAAGATTACAGTGACCTGTTTTGCTGCCAGTACTAAAAAGAATAAGTCACCAAAAAACAGTTCTTTTTTGTGAAATGAAAAAGTCTATTTCAGTTACACATATCTCTTTTGCTGTGAATTTATCCTTTTTAGTGCAGACTGCAAATAAATTAATGGTCACAGTTAATAAGTAGCAAAACAAAGTGGTCGATTAGTGTCTCTCACCGAAATGCCCGAGTAATTCTCCTAATATTAATATATAAATTGTTACACACTGCCACGCGGTAATGTTTGTAAAAATGGGTAAATTTGGAAAATCAGTCAAGTTAGGTAGATCTGTAGTAGATTGAAAAACTAAGTTAATGGCTGATACATCTACAGGAAAGTATACTACCTGGTATAGAAGAAAGAGACCGAATATGGCAACAATATTGTTCGCGTCCTTTTCATAATACACTAGCAGCCCGCCCAGCGGTTTCACCCGCTGCTACTTACCTGTTTTCCCGTAGAAATTGGATCTTTGCCCGTAGTAAAAAGTCCATTACTCCGATCCAGCAGAGGTAAATGTGCGAGCAGAAGCGGCCCGTCATGCTGAATAACTATTACTTTGAAGCCATTATCGTATCTCTTATAGTTTAGATGGGATGCTGGTGATGTTCATCAGGTACTCCAGATCCTCGATGACCATGTGCCAGCAGAAGCGGCCCGTCATGATGCACAACTTTTTCTATGAAGCCATGGCCGTATCTCTTATAGTTTAGATGGGATGCTGGTGGTCTTCATCAGGTACTCCAGATCCTCGATGACCATGTGCCAGCAGAAGCGGCCCGTCATGGTGAACAACTTTTTCTATGAAGCCATGACCGTATCTTTTATAGTTTAGATGGGATGCTGGTGGTCTTCATCAGGTACTCGTACTCCAGATCCTCGAGGGCTGACAAAAAGTAGTCCATGTCCATCTTTACTATGCTAGTAATATCAGTGCCAAATTTCGCGAAGATCCGTAAAGCGGTTTGGCTTATTTGGGTAATATCCGCTGTATTTCCTGCTTTTCCTGCTGCTAACCGTTTTCCCGTGGAAATGAGGAATTTTCCCGTGGTAAAAAGTAGCCTATGTTACTCAGGAATGTTGTAGCTTTCTAATGATGAAAGAATTTTCGAAATCGGTCCAGTAGTTTCGGAGTTTATCGATTACATACATACAAAAAAACAAACAAACAAACAAAAAAACAAACAAAGTTTTCCTCTTTATTATATTAGTGTAGATGACATTTGGGGAAGATGTCAACAATTAATGTTGCCATTTCAGATCGTCTTCTTCTAAGAATGTGGTAGTATTAAAATTTAACTTTGTTGTGTACAAAATAAATGGGAGATCGATATTTTTAACACGCATTACCGTGCGGCCAAGAATAATTTGTTATTTTATTTATTACTGTAAAATGCTTCACTTTACCCCCTCAATGTACACGTTGGTCCGTATTTACACGTTCAATTGGAAATTTAGCTATTTATTTACAAACTCGACGACAATGCATCCATCAGCAATGCATAACACAACCTTTGTGTCTGTGGCGTACATACATAAATTAAACTTACATACATAAAGTTACAGTGGGTAACAAAACGATGCAGGAACCCTAAAAGACGTCAAACGTACACGTAAAAATGTTGATTCAACCAGCTGAGGGCGCTTTATTACACATAAATTATTTCAAAAGAAGTGTAAGTAACGAATCATGATTATCGTTTATTAGTTGTTTATAATAGAAAAGATTCGAGTATTATCATTGGTTGAAATCTTTACTGGTATATTTTGGATTTATCATCTTTCTGAAAGTTCATTTGTCTTTTTATTTCACGTAACGTATTTCAGGGATCCTAAACCACTTTTTGTTACGCCTTTTATTGGCAGCAAATATTTCTGTTAGACGATTCCCGAGCGGCGTTTTTCAATACAAACGTAGTTCCCTGTTTACTTCTCAAATAATGCATATAGAGCCATTTTTTTTATTACATTTAAGCCTACCAAAGAAATGCCCCAATATTTTGTATTTTTAAAATATTTACTGGAAGAAAATATGAACAGTTTTCTATTTCCATACAATTTTTCTCCTTCTATACAATTTAAAAATAAATTAGGTATTCCTTTGGCAGGCTTTGATGTAATAAAAAATAAACATAGCTCTACATTCATTATTCGGGAAGAAAAAGATGAAAATTTTTGTATGTCAAGGCGAATAACAGGCATCGCTTGGGTAATAACCGAGAATAATTTTTCAAGTAGGTACCATGCGTTTTGAAGTCAATATGGAAATAGAATGTACGATAAGTTAAGAAAGAATTCGCGAATAAAAATGACTTTGTATTATTATAGAGTCATTTTTTGAAAAGTGACACATTATATTTAATTTAATAGAGATCCCCATTATTTCACCCTAGCCGTGCCACTTGAGAGAGGTTTGTGATCTCCCATCAGAGTATGATCTATTATCAGAACGTGAACTCTCATCAGAATGTGAACTTACATCAGAATGTGAACTTACATCAGAATGTGAACTGACATCAGAATGTAGTTTAACATTAGAACTTTCGTCAGAGTTTGCTATTTTCTTCTGCTGGGTAACACCAAATTTCGGTTTAACGTTACGATGTGGTTTTACATCAGAAAGTGGGGTAAACAAAGTAGATATCAGCGAAAAACTATCCCTATCTTCTTTCCATATCGCCCTCAACACTCCAGTCATTTTGTAGTACAAGTCGAGACAGCTACTACACAGAAAATAATCCTTCTGCCACAGACACAGTACGGTAAAACCTTACGCCTCGGTCGCGATCGGTTCCCGCGCGTGGTGGATTTTCAAATGCTTGTTATGATTTGACTTATTGCTGGAGGTTTTGCCGCAGATCGAGCATGAAAATGGCCGCGCGCCGCTGTGGACTTTCATATGCTCGGACAGGTAGTAGCTCCTGTGGAAGGACTTACCGCACTCGGGGACTTTGCACACGTATTTCTTCGCCATCTCGTGCTCGCGGACGTGCCGCTGGCAGTTGTATTTCCTTATGAACTGACAGCCGCAGTAGTTGCAAGTATAAGGTCGAACGGATTTATGCGCATTCATGTGCGAAATGTATTCGGTTTGTCGTATGAAGGCGCCCTTGCATAGGGAGCACTTGTATGGTTTGGCGGAGCGGCTCATGTGCGTCCAGCGATGCAGCTTGAGGTTCCACTTGGTGGTGAAGGCCTTGTTGCAGATGATGCACAGGTAGGGGCGCTTGCCGCTGTGCGTCAGCAGGTGGGTGCGCAGGTTCGACCGCAGGTATACCTGGATAGAAAAGTCAATTAACAATGTGCAGGGTTAAAAAGGACTACAGTAGGGAGAGATGGGGCAACTGCCTTTGATTTTGTAATACTAATATTACGAACAAAACAAAGATAGCCCCTTGACACTAGTTGTGGGCCCTTTCTAGCTTCCCCGGCGTAAGTATGAGACACTATTTGTGATGGGGGCGAAGCCCCTCTTAACTCCCTGGCGTAAGTGGGTTACTGTAGTTGTGAGGGGGCGAAGCCTCTCTATCCCCCCGACATAAGCGGTGACACTAGTTGTGAGGGGGCGAAGCCTTTCTATCCCCCCGACATAAGCGGTGACACTAGTTGTGAGTGGGCGAAGCCCCTCTATCCCCCCGATATAAGCGGTGACACTAGTTGTGAGGGGGCGAAGCCCCTCTATCCCCCCGACATAAGGGGTGACACTAGTTGTGAGGGGGCGAAGCCCCTCTATCCCCCCGACATAAGCGGTGACACTAGTTGTGAGGGGGCGAAGCCCCTCTATCCCCCCGACATAAGGGGTGACACTAGTTGTGAGGGGGCGAAGCCCCTCTATCCCCCCGACATAAGCGGTGACACTAGTTGTGAGGGGGGCGAAGCCCCTCTATCCCCCCGACATAAGCAGTGACACTAGTTGTGAGGGGGCGAAGCCCCTCTATCCCCCCGACATAAGCAGTGACACTAGTTGTGAGGGGGGCGAGGCCCCTCTATCCCCCCGACACAAGCGGTGACACTAGTTGTGAGGCGGTGTAGATTGCTAGCAGCACTGACCTGGTTGCAGACGGGGCAGGTGACGTTCTCGTGCTTGCGGTGCACGGTCCCCGCGGGCGCGGTGGCCGGCGCGGGGGGCACGTAGTACTCGTTGTGCTTCCTCCTCACGTGCCTCGTCAGCGACGCCGCGTGAACGAACTTGTCGCTACAGTAGAGGCAGCACTTGGGCTTGTCGTCGTGCGTCTCCTTATGCCACAGTAGTTTAGCGCGCGAGTGGAAGATGGCGCCGCAGTGGCACACGAAGTCGCGCACTTTTGTCTTCTTGTGGAAGTGGTGGCGGTCCCTGTAAGGAGGTGACTTATTAGTGCTTGTTGAGGCCCTGTATAAAGATCGAAATAAAGACCGAGCATGACGGCATCTTAGTGCGCCGTCAACGTGACAGCGTCGTTCATAGTATGACTGGTTTGTATGGGGATTCCAGAAAGACCGGGCGGCAGGCCGCGGCGCGCCCTTCATACTATGAACGACGCTGTCGCGTTCACGGCGTACTGCGACGCTGCCGCGCTCGGTCTTTAAGGACACCTTAAAAGTTACTTTTAGAGGCCCTAAGAGAGGTTAAAGATTTCTTACAAAATATTGGGTGTAGGCCTCTCGCTATAGGTAACCTAGTACATACATCAACGCAATAGGCGTTTTATGGAGAAACTAAACCGCAAGATGCCGTTGTATACTGAAAGAAGTCACATTTCGACAGTTATTCGCCCAAAGTCTATGGCGGCGTACAACTCCATCTTTCGGATTAGTTTCTCCAAAGCTCTCAAGTAGGGTGACCATGCGTACCTGTGCTGCACCATGTTGCTGTATCTGCGGAAGGTGTGGTCGCAGTGCGTGCACTTGATTGGCGCGCGGCCGGTGTGCGTGTTGTGGTGCTCGGCTAACTTCTGACGGGTTATGAAACGCTTCTCGCACACTTCGCATCTGAAATGAAATATACAATGTATGAATCAAATTGTGGCAATAATGGTTTGCTATTTGCAGCCGTCATTTGGTCATATGAGTCTATTTGTAGGGACAAATCAGGGAAAAAATATGCGTAAAATCTACGCTCCGATTCATAACGCTCCATCGTAAGATGTAGGATAGGTAGTCGAAAATCATGGTCTCTAAGATGGTGAGGCTTATGTCGCATGGACGTCACATGGCTATTGATAGAAACGTACTTGTAATTCTTGATGCCGTAGTGTGTTTTGATGTGCAGCGCGAGATTGGCTCGCGGGCGAAAGCATTTACCGCACGTAAGACATTCTAGAGAGTGTAGTTCAAACTTCCTTGTAACTCATGGTCGCCTGGTACTTCATCGCATCGTTAGACGTACTTACGTTCTTTGCATGATTGACTCAAGTCGCTATCAACGGTCTAGTCTCAGTTGTACGGTTGTTTTGTCCGGTCCCGGACTACTGATATTGTTTTAGTCTCACTAATTCGGGTGTGTACCGTATCAACCTGATTCTGAGCCTCCTAGTAACTTACGACCGCCTGGTAGTCTGTATGTCACATAACCCACTTTTTCTCAGTTTTACAGGCACTTACTTGTAATTCTTGATGCCGTAGTGCGTCTTGATGTGCAGCGCGAGGTTGGCTCGCCGGCGAAAACATTTGCCGCACGTCAGACATTCTAGAGGGTGTAACTCGCGGTGGGCGTATAGACCAGCCTCTGAACCTTGATCCTCCTGTAATAGATACCAGGTATTTGAGTGAAGTATGCCTTTAAAAAAGTATAATGCATAGCTAGTGCGCATTTTTCAAAATATATCTTAGTGTGCTGGGTTGCCTGGAAGCGATCGCTTAAAGCGATAAGGCCAGGCCGCCTTTATTTGTATTATGTTGATAGTTTTGTTCTTTTATATGTTGCGTTTAACAATAAAATGTTTATGTCTGTCTGTCTACATTCGAATTGACTCGGTCGGTTGATACATTTGTATGAGAAGTCCAAATTCTTTTTCATATTTCGGCCCATGTTCCTTTAGGAAAGTTGTTCAGTTTCATGGGCTGGTACACTCATTAAAATATTTGATATTTTATATCGTCTATTGTGATAAGGATAACGGATTTGAGCTTGATACGTTTGTGTGAAATCATAATCTACCTGCTGGTATAAAAGTATTTAGAACCGCTGTAATCTTACCTTACAAACGGGGCACACATAGTCCTTACGCCGTCTCTTAGTCTCCTGCTTGATGATCGTATCCAGCTGCGGCTTGGCCTCTGCCATCGCTTCGTAGACGGACAGCATGCTCGCCTGCACGCACTCCTTGTTGTCAAGTGACAGGAGAGTGCCCGCTGCCATTCCTGAGGTAAAAAACGAAAGTTTGTTTATAACAAGCAGATGTATTAAAAGAATAAACCTGACTGTGGTAATTTCTGGTGGTATAATCCGCCATCTTGAATTTATGAATTTTTAATATAGCCAGTGTCACACGCGCTGCTGAGACGAATTTAACGAACCCTCAAATCCAACTATCCGTTTGGGCTGTAGCCTGCGAAAAATAATTTCTTGTCTACATACATACATTCATATTGAGGCAGCCAGGTAAAAATAAAGCCAATAGATGGCATTCGCCAGCAACTTGGCTACCTGGATTCCTACAAGATAATCAGAATGTGTGACCAAATCAGCCACATAGTGAACATTGTGTTAGCGATTCATAAGGTGTGACCAATTCACCAGCACCTAAAGCTTTGCGTAGGCATAAACGGAAAATAAGAACTTGAAAACTAGGCATCATTCATCATAGACCGTGGAGCACATACCATATTCCATTGCACTACCTACTGCTACTACTTCCATCTCTTGTTAGTCGTCAATACCGACCTAAGAGCATATCCTCAGCTTTCTCCCGCTTATTGATGATCATCCTGCTGAAGAAAGTTTTCGAGCTGGTGGGGATGGCGTGTGCCAGCGATTTGTACGTCTGACAATAGTTACTTGCTGCTTTGTAAGAATTTATGACCCTTTTGCCACATTTTGAACATTGTCTCACGAATCGTGCGCACTCCGATCAAGTATGGCCGATACGTCAGCACTTAAAGCATTCTGTGATGTTTACCAACCTGAGAGAACATCCTCGGTTTTCTCCTCCTTCTTGATGGTACGGGCGGTGACCATCCTGCTATAGGAGGTTTTGGAGCTGGTTGGAATGGCGTGAGCTAATGACTTGTGAGCGCGGAGCTCCTTGAGAGAGGTGCACTTGGCGCCGCATTGGGAACACGTGTGGAGCCGTGATTTGGGGAATTGTAGCTCGTCCTCCCTAGAACATAGAAAGAAACATTGCAGTAATACGCAAAAGTATAGATACGAATTTTGCCTTTATACGTCGCGTGTATAAAACATAGTAAAAAAGAATAACGTAGTTAAAAACTGTAGTTTTCACCACGTCGCATCAATACTTGAAGGTAAATTGGAGGAAAATATAACTGCTGATTTCGCTAAGCTCGTAGTATAGCAACCTCATTAGGAAAGAAATTCTGTAGCATTAATTTTAAATCATCCATTCATGAATCATGACGTTTTAACATTTTAATGAGGCGGTTATAACTTGGTTTCTAGCATCTAAAAAACTACCTTACACGTTTTTATTTTTTCCGCGCAATAATATCTCATTTTCATAGGGTAGCAGCGGGTGATACCATTGCAAACGCTGCTAATGAATTAAGAAGTCTGTTTGTGTTTGAGTTTAACCACTACATTGAATGTGTATGTTTTACCATACCGTTGACTGTTAGGAATGAATAAATAAACTTCGGCAAGGCCGCTGCTGTCTTATCGTACTGTTTAATTCGTACAGCGATGAAACTTTATAAGGTAGCAGGGACCAACTTTTGAGGTAAAAAGCGAAAGTGCATCGGGGCGTCCTGATAACAGCGAATTCTGAGTTGGATAATTCTTCAACAAATCTACAAAATGGTCATCGAAATCAAATCAGAATTTTTTGTGATCAAGGATATAATTTTGACGGATTTTTTCGATAAATAATATTTTTTGTCATTGTCGCTTGTACGGGATAACTCAAATGAACGGATACTAACAGTGTCTCCCTCTTTTCGTTGGCGTCGACGTCAGACCCGTCTGAGACCCAGCTCTCGCGCGCCATCAAGTCGTAGGGCTCCGATGGCGGCACGTCGGGGTACATCTGTAAACATAAATTAAATGTCTCATTAGTCATTATATTGTTACAAGGGTCTGTCAACAACTGTTGATACTCGCTTCTAGCCGGTTTGAGACAGTTTGGTTTCGCGTATAAACGACGGCGTGTGATGTGAGATGTGTGTGTGTGAGTGTAGTGACGTTTCCTCGTAGCCGTCTCTCTGTATTGTGCGCCCGCCAATACTTACTTTGTGTTAAAAGCGCGTTTATATGAGCAATAGATTAACTTATCTTTACTAACTCATCTTTAACTAGCGCCTTAGATATAAGTAAACTTTTATACTACGCGCCCTAAAGGCTCACGCGCGTAAACAAAGTTATCCCCTAAACGAACCACTTGCAAGGAAAACAGTATTTTTTTCCTTTTTACGGCTTCTCCTGAAAACTTGAAATCCCAGTCGCCAGTCGCCTGTGAAACGTGGCTGTAAGTCACGGGGTGAACTTAGATATCAGAAGACCAAACTGCTCATATTGTAATAGCATCTAAGGAAAGTTATGAAAACATCGCTGAGTACAATATAATCGATAGTACAATGAAGGCAAGATTACGATTAGTTTGCGACAATGAAGTATTATGTCGTGTACATATCGAGTCAATGAAAACAAATATTGACTGCTTCGTTTTGCCGTACCGATGAAATAGTATAGATAACTTTCTCAAATTAGTAGGTAAAGAAATTCTAGGAGAGGGATAAATCCAGGGAATAAGTCGCACCATTCTCTGAGCATACAACCTTGCACTGCATTCGCCAAACTGTCTACCAGAGTGGTGAGCGTAGTAAAAACGCTCTAATAACGAGTAAGTAAAATAAAGTTGAAAAATATCTTACCCCATTCCAAGCAGATTCCATGTCGCCATTGCTTTCCTGTCCGCTGAGTTCCCCGCGCGGAGGCATCTTCTCATCAGTGCAGATGTTCAATGGCGGCTCTCCCTCGCTCCTACTCTCGCTCAAGACATCCGCCTTGCTGTCTCTTTCGCACCCCTCCGCGTCGTCCATTCCAGTGTAGTTACTCTCAGCTATCTTATAACTCTCATGAATAAAATTCGGTAGCACGAATTCATTTTCTTTCTGAGTCGACGGCTCGCCCCAAATGTACATCCCGTCTTTCCCAGACTGATGCGGCGGCGGCCTGTCCTCGAAAGATTCAACCCTGTCTGGGGTAAAATAATCCGCGTAATCGCCGAAGTAGTTTTCATTCATCATGTTAACGAACTGCTTGTTTTTTGAAGCAGCTTCCAGGTCTAAAAGCTCTCTGTGATTCGATTCTTCATCAAATTCTCCAGGCGGCATATTGCTGTATGTTATGACGTTGATAGGGCGTAAGGTTTCTAAAGGGGTTAGGTGGCGATCTGAAGAACTAGCTTCGTTACTAAATGCGCCTTCATTGCTTGTGTTTATCTCTTCCTTGACTTGGACAATGTCTACAGTGGTTGAGAAACTACTTGAAGGAGGCACCAGCTCCAAATCCATTGATTGCTCCTCTGTGTCTGCATCAAACTCGTGGTGGTCTTCTGTCAGTTTTTCAATTGAGACTGTATGAAGGGTACTCTTCTCTTTGGTTTCCTGATGTAGTTTGTTGATAGAGAAGTCTTCAGGAGCTCTAGAAGTCGATGACGAAGGCGTAGGTTCAGCCTGAGTAGAAGTAGATGTAGCTGATGATGTCACAGTTGATTTCGCATTCTTTATCTGCAAAATCTTCTTGTTTTTCTTCACATAGATATTGTTCAGTCTCAAAGGATTGCTGTAGCTTCTCAGTGGAGCCCTCACTCTAGATTCTACTATAGGTTCAACAGGTGAAGTGCGTCTTTGTGATATGCTGTTGCTTTGCGAGGTTTGAATGCTGACTGGTTCTGTTTTAGGAGTCACTGGACGATCAGCTAAGTGGTCTCCATTTTCAGACAGCTCACTGCATGGTGAGATGGAAGGCTTCTCATTACAGATCAAGTCTGGCACAGGACAACTATCTGAGAACTCATTTTCAATCTTTTCAACTGATTTTGTGGATTCTTTGTAAGACGGTGGGTTGCCTACATTTTTTATCACAGAGAATGTATGTGACACAAGACTGTCTGAGCTGGAACATGAGGGTTGAGTGCTTTCATTTGATATGCTTGTGTTATTAACTTCTAAATCAGGCAAGATTCTTTCAGGAGACAGTGATCTCTCCTGGTACTCAGTATCATTAGGACCAGTGAGATCCATGATTTTATTGAGCATGTTCTTGTTATGTTGAACAGGAACCTCCACCTTTATGTTACTAAGTATTTTGAGCCCTTTAGTAGATCCTGGAGTGTCATTTCTAGGTTCACTCTCCTCTTGTTTTTTGTGTTTATTCGCCCTTGAAGATTCAGGCTGCAGTGGGGCAGATGCCTGGGTGGTAGCTGGTGCACTTGTGCTCACAGGGGGCACAATAGGCCCCACTTCAATCACAAGGGTCTTATTGAACTCATTTGTCATGTTTGGTACAGCCTTATTATCCATGTGAGTGTTTGAGTGGCTTGACACAGGGACACTGTTGTACATTGAAGAATTGCATCCCTTAGGCATGAGCTGCTGGGGTCCTGTGTACATACAAGAGGCATTTCCAAACTGATCTACAACCATCACATTTTGGTACATGGAGCTAGTCTGGGCTATATTGGTAACATTGTCATGGCCACTCAGCACAGCTGGAACACTTGATATGAAAGGTTTCCCTGTCCCATCAAGGCTTTGAACCATTTCTCTGTAAATTATTTGTGAGTTTTGTGTTACAACTGTAGTCCCCGGCGTAAAAGTTGCAGAAGACATTGGATTGAATTGATTAGCTGGCAGTGTTGGGTTAGCAGATTTATTATCTAGCATCTGAGATGTAGACATGTTTCCAGCCACTATCATATTATTTTGCACATTCTTTTGTACAAAAGTAGGCGGTGAGGGCATCACTACAGCATGCATGGGCTTAAGTCCTGGGGCAAGGTATTGAACCCCACTCATGTTCTTAACAAGAATATTATTTTGCTTTGGTATTATCTTCACAAAGTCATGGGTTTTTCTAGGTGGTGCTGGTAACATAGCAGGTGGGAGTTTCATACCTTGACCTAGTGCAGGCATACTATAAGCAAACACATTGTTCCCATTTTCAATAGCACCATATTCTGGGCTGCGGGAGTACTTTATTTCACTATCTTCCTGTTGGTCCGGATAGTACACATACTGCGGATCAAAATCTGGTAGTGGAGGATTCTGAAGGTATGTTTGTGCAGTTTTATCAATTTTCATTGGATAAGGTGGACCAGAAAAAGAGCCTGAATTATTGTTCATTGGCCCATTGTCAAAGTTCATGTCTGTTGATGCTGGAGTAGTGACCCTTGATGGGTTTGCGGGCCGAGGAGTCCTACTAGGCGTTCTACTTGGTGTCCTTCTCCAGTACCTTTCATGTTCACTGCCTCGAGAACCACTCCATTTCATATTACTATCTTCCGTAGCCGGAGTCCGTGATCTACTTCTATAGGACCTCTCAGAATGCATGGGGGTGGGTGTTCTGCTCCCATAATTATTTTTAGATAAACTACACAGTGCTTTGATGACCTGATCTTTAGGGTGCGTGTCCAGATGGGATTCCAAGGACATGCCATTGTGTAGGAAGAGAGTGCACACAGGGCACTGTACTAGTTGATCCATGGTTGAGTCAATTTATTGAATATTCTTCTATAAGGCTGTGGCAGGCGCGGCGGGCGGCGACACCCGCGACGTGACGTCGGCAGTCAGCACACGCGCCCCCGAGCGCTCCACACAAAGTCCGTGATACGCACATCTACCACTGACACGTTTTTTCTCTCTCACGGCCGACGACAATACATAACTTCGTTGTAAGTCGTCTCCTTATCGATCTGTCGGACAAAATAAGGCTACGTAAATACACATTCATAAATTCACAGCCCCCCCGTCTACAAAGTCGTCTCTCCAACAAACGGAGGACAAAAGAAAACAAAAACCCGAGATAAAGGCCACCAGAGACATAAAAAAGTCGAACGTACAAGGAACCACTGAATACATTTTATTGTCAGCGAAAAGTAACGGGGCAAGGGCTTACCTTTTTATTATTTGTCATGGGTAATCCATGGCATATGTAACTCTAAAATAAACTTCTTCTATTTTAATATGTACAGCCACTATGCTAAATCTAAAAATATTTCTAAATAGTCAGACATATTGCAGAGCAGACACACTTCACACACAAAACTTTTATGTTTCGTTATACGTAATCGACTTCACACATGCGCATGATAATATTACAAATAACTATAATAGAATTGGTTTCTTTTTTTATCTATTTAATCACTAATTTCATTTAATTGCACTAGAAGTTATTGAAAAATCAATACGTCATGAACAAGTTGCAACAATAAATATTTTTGAAATCGATAGAATTTCGAAATACTTACTACAAATGCGTATAACGAAATGTAATTGTCATAACTTGTCATCGCATCAAAGATAATTCTAATAAAAATTTGCGTGCGTTTAACACTTGCTGTTCAAAATACATTGATAGTTTAGTTGGAAAATCGACACTAAGCTCAAGGCAGATATACGCAATGTATTTTAAATTGGCGAACAATGGGTGTTGTGTGACAACCGTTATAAATATTGTAATGCCAATCAAAAATACACTACGCATCCCTTGTTTTTTCTTAGAAAATGAAGAGGACGGCAATACGTTGACTGTCAGAAAATAAATGTTCGACGACGACTGACTTCGGCTCGGCCAATCAATGTGAATCAATCAATGTTCGTATCGTAAGTGTTAACGAAAGTAAAGTGAGAATATTTTACTGAAACTACAGCAAAATCTAAGAAACAACGTAATAAATAATTAATGAAAGGTTACCGAATAAGAGGCTTCCCAAGTCTACGCTGAAAAGAGTAGTGAAAATGTCCTACAACTATGATTTGAGTCTCAATGGTTTGTACATTGTAATTTAGGTACTAATTTCTGTAGTTACATTTTATTTTATGCCTTTACAATGAATTACTCGTGTCCTCCTGCTAATATATTTCTGTATCCTTACACAAGCTTTAGCTCATGCAAGTCTTTTGCATTGATAGATAAATCTATAAAAATATAACCTCAAAAATCTGAAGAATAATTTCCTGTCCTGCAGAGGCTAAGGAGCTACTCAGGAAGTGGCGGGAGACCAACGAGCGGAGAAGTGACGAGGTCATTGACATATGGATCTCTGTACTCTGTGCCTACAACCAGGATAATCTTAACTCCCTTGGAAGTGATAGTGAGTAACATTCAACCATAACCAAAACAGTCACAACAGAAGATTTTCTAGCCTCCTTGACAAGTGTCCTGCCCATCGCCACCTTAATCTTATCATTCACTTACTGTCTCGCCTTTGTCCTATGTCGAATTATGTGAGCAATGAGAAAGAGCACTCCATTGCTATCTGTGCTACTTTAATCATAAATGTTCAGCTTGGTAAGCATTTATGTTTCAGCACCATAGGTGACGATCAGCAGGACACATATGTTATACACTTTAGACTTCAGGCATTGAGGTTGTTTAGACTTGAACAATATAAAACTTTGTTCTGAAACAATGTTTGAAATGCATTCTCTTTGGGAACATTTGTGTCCTATCCTATACAAAGTTCCTGGGATTTTGTATATTACACAATAGATATGGACAATGTTCCCAATGTGAATGTATGTTAACAAACTTCCCAAAAAATAGCATACACATCGGGAACATTGTCCATATACATTGTATAATATACAAAGTATCTAGAATTTTGTCCCCAATGAATACCTGGCTTTAAATACATCTCAATTTAAACAAGTAGGAATTTTTATATTCCTTCTTTTAAATTATGTTCCAGAATACGTTATACTGGAGCAAGTAATATTCGCAGCCCTGGATTGTCACCAGTACCCCATAGCAGATACATGCATCAGATTACTCAATAAAGAGTTCCCAAACAGCATGAGAGTGCAACGGTACCGAGCTGCTTGCTTGGAGGCAGAAGAAAAGTAAGTCATGTTGAAGGTTTTTAATATTCAGCATTTAAGCAAAAATAGAGGTTTGATTCAAGATGATTCATAAATGTTATTTTTCCAAATACCTTATCCAACAATGATATGTAGGTTCTATTATCCAAACTATACTTTAACTATTTTTGTGAAGAATGTGCGGTCATTCTTCACAAAGTGGATGATACCCTTCATTGGACTGCCATGAACATTCAAAGAAATAAAATATTAATACAAAAAGACTTCACATTCTTATCTGCCCCAGGAATCAAAAGTTAGGATCTGTGCATAGCAAACATCATTCAATGCACCAATTTGGTTGTCATCAGAAACATACTAAAATATCTATATATTTTAATTTCAGATATGATGAAGCACTGGAAATCCTAGATGGCATCATAAAACTAGACGAAACCAACGCAGCGGCGCGCAAACGTCGCGTCGCCATCTTGAAAGCGCAGGGACTCATCAATGAGGCGATCAAAGAGCTGGTTGATTATTTAAAGAAGTTAGTGGTAACATCATCTTCCTGCCCTTACCCCAAATCCACTGGTGTCGGCGCAACATGATTTGTTAGATTAGAATACGATTAGATTATAGAGCAAATACAAAATCATAGTGTTATGACCGGCCGCCTTCCTGACGTTTACCCTCTTTGGGAATGCTACTGTAGGTAGAATCACCGCCACCATGCGGTTGACCATGGTCGATGCATATTCAGCCGAGGTCAAAAACTCTTGGTACATGTCTTGCAAACACATGACTAACAAATCTGCAAACACTAGATAATAAATGTGTCTTTAAACACACAACCAACTTTTAGGGGATTAAAAATTATAGAAAGCCTAGCTAGCTAGACAGGATTAAAATAAAACCTCTTGATTTTCCACAAGACTGAAAGTGAAGTCCGACGAAAAAATGTAGGTAGTGTGCTAACTTCTGTAAGTGGCCATTGATCATACTGAATAGTATTAATCTGTATTTTATTTTAATTCTTCTTTTTGAGTGGGACACCTCATTTTCATTTGTTTTTCCTTCATCATCATCTGCTTGCCCTTATCCCATTTTTTTCTGAAAACAACATATTCCTCTCTCAGATTCATGTCGGACGTGGAAGCTTGGCAGGAACTGTGTGACTTGTACATATCGGTGGGAGAGTTCGCGCGCGCTGCGTTCTGCGCCGAAGAGCTGATTCTGCACCAACCACATAACCACCTCATGCATCAGAGACTCGCTGACATCAGGTACACTATGGTAAGAAAATTATGCATATTTGATAGGAATGAGATGTTTTTCAGGTTAGTCATTTATTGTACATACCTAATTATAGAACTTCCTCTTCAATCAGCACTCTATAAAAACTCTTTAAATATAGACTTGTATAAAAAACGCATCAAAATACATTACCTGGTTTAAGAAGAATTAGCAGTGTCCATTACAGACAGACAAAGAAACGCATAAAAGCGACTTCCTTTTATACTATGTATTGATATTTATATTAAATTTGTATGTAATATTTTTCTTCTTTTCATATTGATGTCTTTGATCTAAGAAAATGGCATAACAGATTGTTGAACTCAGAATTTTATAATTAAATGAGATTTTAGTCAAGATGTATTCGTTTTTCAGGGTGGAGTAGAGAACATGGAAATGGCAAAGTCGTACTACAGCCAGGCCTTGAAGCTAAATCCTGACAACATGAGGGCTTTACTGGGATTATTCTTGGTAAGTAGGTAATATACGTAACAAATATGTATTAACTTGAACATAAAAGCTATCGTAATAAAATAAAGTCAGAAATACGAATTTAAAACCTGTCATGAATTAGAAAAAAAAACAGAAAATAAAAGCTAAAAAGTTACATACATACATACATATATCACGCCTTTATCCCTTGCGGGGTAGGCAGAGCGTCAACGGCCGTAATAGTACGGTCGTTATCGCCACGTCTGACACATATTTGAGGGCCGTTTTAGCTATTGTCGTGTATCGCTATAGTGACAGGTTGTCAGCCTGTCGCCTAAAATTGCAATACACATGACACCCTGTAACTGAACCTTCACCCTCATAAAAATAATAAATATGTGAAAGACATAGTCTTCCACATAACGTTCCTGGCCTCAAGTCCACAACCTCATAAGATCTATGAGATTCACAAATTATCAGTCTAAATGCAATAAAATTCTCAATTCCACTCGGAAATAGAGAGACTCCACTTTATAATGATTGTTTGAATGAAAAACCCAAACTGCTATTGACATACTAATCTGAAGACAAATGATAAAATCACCCGCTCGACTTTCTATCTTGAAACGGTCTATAAATTAACGTTAGTGCAATTATTGAAATTAACAAACCTCAATAATCACCGTTAATAGACCGACGTTGTTGTCTAATAATAATACATAAATAAATAATGATCGTCTCGTGGCCGTGCTCCACGTTGTGTAAGTAAACCCAGATACTTTCGAGTCACTTACTTTGCCATCAGAAAGAATCTACACTTCCTTCAACTACTTCATCTTTAACTATCTATCGCATGAAAGAAATTATCGAGCCACTAATTTCTTTAAATGAAGAATAAATATTACAATATATTATGCACCCCAAGGTCTATCCTAAAACACATAATATACCTTAAATAAAATAAAATGTTGTTCATGGTGAGATTTGAACAACTACTCTATTCTGGTTATATCCACACATGGATATAGGAATGCATCTCCTCCATTTTATTAATACAGCTTTTGTTCTTCTTCAAAAGACTTACCATTCAGATAGAAGAATATTAAGGTTACCGGGATCCTCTTTAGAAGACCCATAAACCATCTTCTATCTTAAATAAAAATAAAATGGGGTGGAGAAGGTAGGAGGCTCCCGACCCGCGTCTCTACGATAATCCTCTTCCAGTACAGCACCTCCTGGCGCCATACCTGCAGGACCCCTCCATTCCACCAGAAATGCCATCGGTTGCTTACAGACCACTGCAAGCTACGAACGTATCCGTTCATGAGCAGTTGGATGCTAGCCAAACAGAATACTTACGTCGGTTGGGCGACACCAGTGCAATGATATCCCTTTTTAGACGGTAAAGTCCCTCAGAGTCTTCAAAGCCTGACAAGTAAACCTGTTCATTAGAATTGTGTGCGCGTTGGATGTTATCCATAACTCCACAGTGTCCGTTAGCCAAATACCTTGGTTGTCACACAGACAGGCCGGTTTCCCAGCAGTATTCTTCAGAGTCAAACAGTTACTATCTGTCTCTAGGACAGGACCAGTAACCCGGTCGTAATGCGTTCAAATGATTGCAGTTTAACCTTAGTTAAACTTAACAAATGTACTCGTTCATGCCGTGGACCGGCTACAAATGTTCAATGTCTTTTATAATTATAACCCTATAGGGTTCAGACCTGCAATCTAGGTCGTCTTGCGTTCGATATCGTCAACAGCCAAGCTAGTTGTGCGATGCAGTTCTTAGACCGCGATAAAGTCAATTCAAATATCAAATACGGCAGTCACACAGACAGACCAATAAACTGACTATTCAACTAGATCTTACTGACATACTCCAAACAATCATGTTGTATGCTGGAGGGATATTTCTACCACTTTCGAGTAACGAATCCCACTTCTTTCAGTGATTTATTAGGTACCTGCGAGGATATATTAAGCTTTCGCCTCTCTTCTGAACCTTCACGTCTAGAAACGCACCTTCACTCGTCCATCAGTTATCCTGAATAGAGTTTATCGGCAGTATTTGATTTGGGGTGAGTCACGTCCCCTTTACTATGTTAATATCATAAAATGATATCAACTTGAATTGCTTTATTGTTTATACTCCTTAGAGTGACCGAAAACCGGTCGTTCTGCGTTCGAGTGTACATATTTCTATGTACCAAGTAGAAGACTAGCGCTGGTCTAAAGACCGCAAAGCACTCCTCACTTAACCATCTCAGATGTTGATATTCCTTCTATCTGTTTGTAGTCGGCTGAGTCGATAACGACCTCTCTAAGCACTTTGGGGTATCCGTCTAGGCGCGATACTAGCTTAGAGACTTTTCATATTTTAGGATAACGACGAAATACGCAATCCAACATTGTTCCTTGAGTTACTGTCCTGTCCTGTCTGTAGACGTAGCTTGCCAGCCACAATGTCTCTTCACTCATGTTATAATCTGGTCATGTAACCGTACGCAGCCCCGTTTCCCGATTGAAGGTACTCCTGGTGACCTAGGAACTACCCAGATTATAGGAGCAAAATAGTACAGCCATTTCATAACTATAACTCGCGATCTAATGCGTAGCGTGCAACTACACAAACCATTAAGCGCTTAACGTTTCTGGAACTCGTGGAGCATAAGTCATCAGACTCTCCAATTACTAGATCTCTTAGCCATTGAGTTCAAGCCATCGGCATCTCTCAGCCAACAACTACTAAGACCAAAGGAAATCTATATGTTAGTTAGAATGGTAATCACTGTATCAGTACATTACATACTGTAATACTGCTCAGGGTCCAGTGCAACCTGATCTCAGCAGGCGGCTGTGTGCCTTCAATGTCATTTTAAAGAATATAAAACTTGCTGATTTCAGGCTCAGGGCTCAGACTTCTGCCCATCTACACCATTAGGAGATTATCCTAATTTTAAGTATTTATCGCCATAAACACTTACGAAATGCTTTCCAAAGGCAAATCTGATCTCGAGCGATGTCATTCTTTATTACAAACATAGTTTGCAATTTATCATCAAATTTCTCAAAACTTGATTTTTTATTTATATGAAAATTTTTATTTTCATTCCGAGGGTCTGATGGTCTTCCAAACCATATAAACCAATTTAATTTATGTTTCTGGACATCGCCCGATACTTCCCACCGACTGCCTAGTCAATCGGAGGAACTTTGGTTTTCGACCGCTCGGCACCCACGGTCCCTACATATATAAACGTTACGAAACTGGTGTCCGCGTCTGAAAAATGTATGAAAAATTTTATGTTCGCTTTTATCACTTTTAGTGATTGAAAGTGCTAGAATATGCTATTCTAAATATGTTTAGAAAGTTTCAGGACATTCTATCGATTGGTTTCGATTTTATAGAGATTTTAAAAAATATTCAAAATTTCGGCTATGTCCCCATATTACGTTCTCGCAATACGTTGCTCCCGTCCGATTTAGCTGAAAAATCGGCTATGTTAGGAAATCCATTTTTATTCCCTTTTTATATGATTTTTAGGATTAGGGCCGGTAGTTACAACCCTCGAGTCCTTTAGTCGCTTCTTACGACACCCACAGGAAAGAAATGGGGTGATGCTATTCTAAGCCGGCATCACACGGCTAAAAAGTTATCCTCGGTTATTAGAAACATGAACACAAAAGCTATCGTTAGTAGAAACAGTAACACAATAGTAGTTTATGCAACTGCCTAAAGTTTGACACGAGCATACTAAAGCCTAATTACCTATATGCAGTTGCATACACTATTTTATCTACACTCTACAAGAAAAACTATGAAAAATAATTCAAACTACCGCACTGCACTATGGCGATTGCAAGCCTATCTACTGAACCACTTTTGTACATAAGTAACTTTTTTACTAAACTTTAAAATGGAGGCTCATAAAAACTGAACAACTTTTAAAATTAAAAAGCATTTATCAATGAATTTTAATTTGAAAAATGATTTGCAAAGATTTAATAATAAATAAGTCTTTATAATTTCAAGTGTCGTCCCGCCCGGGTGACACTTGTTTTTTTTTCATTTGACTTACTGTTGGCCAGTGTCAAATTGGAACAGACTACAATTTGGTAAATGTTTACTATTTTTGTAGAAATTTTTCCACAAGATAGTAATTTTGAACACTTGGTGTTTTAATCAAACACTAGATATTGATATTAACTTTTTGGTTACAAAGTTAATACAAACGAAGCAAGCGGAAAAAATTCACGCCGCCGGCGGGATTTGAACCCATGTCTTCTGACAAGCCGGGTCAGACGTGTTGCCGCTTACACCACGGCGGGCTCTGCCCGAGGCGGCGAAATTGTGATCCACTTGCTTCGTTCATATGGCTTTGTCACTTGACTACTTACGGGTAGCTTAGCGCCATCTATGACTTTGTAGTAGAACTATACAGTCACTCAACTGACAACATTACGTATGTACAAGTTGACGAGAGATGAAGCTTTTTCACGCCGGCGTGAATTTTTTCCGCTTGCTTCGTTTGTATTAACTTTGTAACCAAAAAGTTAATATCAATATCTAGTGTTTGATTAAAACACCAAGTGTTCAAAATTACTATCTTGTGGAAAAATTCAACTTGTACATACGTAATGTTGTCAGTTGAGTGACTGTATAGTTCTACTACAAAGTCATAGATGGCGCTAAGCTACCCGTAAGTAGTCAAGTGACAAAGCAATATGAACGAAGCAAGTGGATCACAATTTCGCCGCCTCGGGGAGAGCCCGCCGTGGTGTAAGCGGCAACACGTCTTGACCCGGCTGCGACAATACAAACCCTGATGCAGTACAGACAGCCCCCTGTCTGTGCTGCATCAGGGTGTGTAAATCAAAACATGCAACAAACCCTGATGCAGCACAGACAACTTAGGAATATTTAGCCAAGTCCTAAGTCGCAAAATGTCCTAAGTCGCAAAATGTCCAAAGTCGCAAAATGTCCAAAGTCACAAAATGTCCTAAGTCGCAAAATGTCCTAAGTTGCAAAATGTCCAAAGTCGCAAAATGTCCAAAGTCGCAAAATGTCCAAAGTCGCAAAATGTCCAAAGTCGCAAAATGTCCAAAGTCGCAATATGTCCAAAGTCGCAAAATGTCCTAAGTCGCAAAATGTCCTAAGTCGCAAAATGTCCAAAGTCGCAAAATGTCCTAAGTCGCAAAATGTCCTAAGTCGCAAAATGTCCAAAGTCGCAAAATGTCCAAAGTCGCAAAATGTCCTAAGTCGCAAAATGTCCTAAGTCGCAAAATGTCCAAAGTCGCAAAATGTCCTAAGTCGCAAAATGTCCAGAGTCGCAAAATGTCCTCAGTCGCAAAATGTCCTAAGTCGCAAAATGTTCAAAGTCGCAAAATGTCCAAAGTCGCAAAATGTCCTAAGTCGCAAAATGTGTATCAAACAGGGAACTGATTTTCGGTTAAGTATGTATGGGTGTCTGTGTTGCATCAGGGTATGTATTTACGCGACCCGGCTTGTCAGAAGACGTGGGTTCAAATCCCGCCGGCGGCGTGAATTTTTTCCGCTTGCTTCGTTTGTATTAACTTTGTAACCAAAAAGTTAATAATAATACAATTTGGTACGCGGGTCAATTCGTTTAATTTTTTTCAAATACTAGAAATCGAGCTATTTTATGTAGCTGCCAGTAGTATGAAAGTTTTTTTTAAAGGCTGTATATTCGTAATGCAGTTTATTACGTTCGTACTTTCGATTCTGTAAAACGAATATTACGAAATGAGTGTAGATAAATAAGTAAATAAATCTTGAGTTGGCACTAAAGTTATCATCAGTTATTATATTATAAGTAGCTATCATGTGTAACAGTTATTTTAATCGATAACCGTTGCCGTCACAGGTATCTGTTATTTTTGCAGTATTCAAATGGCAACACCGGCCTGTCAGATGGTCGGTGGGGTAGTCGGGGTAGTGGTGGTAAACCTTTATAAGGCCTGACATCCCATTCGGAGCAGTTCAGTTGGTGTGTAAACTTGGCTAGGGAAACCTATGCCCGAAATTCTTGTGTCAGTCAGTGAAGTTAATAAATTGTCTGTTGTGAACATTTGGCGTTTCTTTTAACAAATTTGGCTAAAACGGCAAAGTGTCGTTTCAACTTCAGAAGCGAGATAAGAGCCAACAGCCCACAAAAACGGAATTATACGGATTTTACAAAAATTTCAAGATCTGAATATGGATGTCGATGAAATAAGTGAAGAGGAACAAGATCCTCCAATGAGCCCAGTACTGCAAGTAATTGAAGCTCGAGCAGATGTGCATCGGCCGCCAAGCAGTTCTGGTATTCGCAAGGAGCCAGATAGATACAGACCCAGGCGGATCTTGTATTCTCCAAAAGGGAACTGTGATCGGAGCCGTAGATCACAGTCGCAGCCGATCACGGGATCGTGGACGATCTCGAAGACGTAGCGAAGGAAGAAGTCGATCTCGCAGTCCCCTATACAATTCGAGACATAGCCGCCAGCGTAGTCCCGAACGTAAAAGCAGGCAAGAAATACGTGATGAACTGGAACTGGAAAGACAGCGTTATCGTATACTTGAAAGTCAATTAAGGAGAGAACGCGAAAAGAAACGAGAATCGGAGCTCCGTGACCGGAGACGGAGTCCTGAGAGGGACCATGAAGCCGGGAGGCCCAGGTATGAATCAACATCTATATTTTTCGAAGAATTCTTAAAGGTATTTAGGAGTCAAAATCGTGAACGTGATAGTTTCCCCTCTGTCTTGAATAATGTCATACCAGAGTTTGATCCCATGTGCAAGGAACAAACAATCACTGTATGGTTGAACAAGGTTGATGAGTGTGCTGACATTTACAAATGGGACGATAGGCAAACTAGTCACTATGCTTTACCAAAGCTTTCAGGTCAGGCAAAGTTGTGGTACCAAGGTTTACCATCCCTAAAACGTACATGGTTGGAATGGAAGGAATTATTAACTGCATCCTTCCCTGCTACCGAAAATTTTGCAGACTTGCTAACAGAAATGTTGAACAAAAGAGCGCGATATGGCGAATCGCTTGAGTTATATTATTTTTCTAAAATTAATTTATTAAATCGTTGCAAGATTTTCGGTAAGGAAGCCATTGACTGTTTGATTCACGGTGTCGATGATAGGGGTGTTCGGGTAGGTGCCCAAGCAGCAAACTTCGAGAAAACTGAACAAGTACTTCAGTTCTTCAAAACTGTCAAAACGCAAACTAAAGATACAGACGTTCGAAAGGATAGTAAGCGACTACTTAACAGTCAACAAACAATAAATGCCAGACCAGTCAACAAAACAAATGAAAATCATCAAAATAAACCGCGTCCAAATTCGGAAAATATTGTTTGTTTTAACTGTAAAACCAAGGGCCACCCGTCTTTTAGATGCCCTAAACCAATCCTTAAGTGTTCTTATTGTCATTTGATTGGTCACGCGATTGATGATTGCCCAAAAAAGAAATCAAAGCCTGATACCAAAGAGAAAAGTGTCATGAGAGTTTCTTTGGAGGAAAGTCTCAACGACAACACACCTTTGATAGCGCAAGACAAAATCACATCGCGTGACCGGTCCGATGACAACTCTAAACAAAAATATTATATCGCGATCAAAATTAATGGACATTCAATCAAGTGTCAAGTTGACATGGGCAGTGAAGCTACCTTGATACGCAAGTCTAATGCAAAAGATCTTGGTCTGCAGTGGTCAGCTGCCCCAGGGACTTTATTGCGAGGTTTAGCAAAGGCTTCATGCATTCCATTGGGGAAAACCGAAGTAGACATTGACGTTTATGGGGTTATAGAGAAGGCGGTAGACGTATTCATTGTAGAAGATCATGTTATACAAAACCCAGTACTCCTAGGACATTCCTTTACTGAGCGACCAAGCGTACACATTAGCAAATCAGATTCTGACTTGAAATTCGAAAAGCTCAATCCAGTAAACCAAATAAAAATTGCATTAAAACTAGTAGACGATGTGACGATTGCAGTGGGAGAGATGAAAGCCATTAGAGTCAATACAGATGAACAATTTAATGGGAATGTGTACATTGGTGGTTCGGTGAGGGGGTGTATGGGGAACGAACATTATCTTTTACCCGGCGAATATGAAATTCATGGAGGCACTTGTCTTCTGTTAATACAAAACTTGAGTCCTTGCCCAATTACTTTGACTAAGGGATCATTAGCTACACGAGCAACATATTTAGGTGCGGAAAAGGATGTTCTCAATATAGCATCCGTCACGACTGTTGCGAGCAACTCCGATTTAGGTAAAACCGACATTCGCTGTGGCGACAGCTTAACCCCAGAAGAGAAGCAGCAACTTTCGGATTTAATAAGTGAATACCAATCATGTTTTTCTACCGGAATGCATGATTTGGGATACACTACGGAGACTGAAATGGTTATTCAACTAAAAGACTCGAATCCCGTTGTATACCGACCTTACAGAATGTCACATTCTGAACGACAACTTGTAAAGGGTATGGTAGAAGAGCTGATGGACAGTGGAATAGTTCGCGAGTCCCAGTCTCCTTATGCTAGTCCAATTGTATTGGTGCATAAGAAAACGGGAGAAAAACGTTTATGTGTGGACTATCGTGCTCTCAACAACAAAACTAAGCGAGACCATTATCCACTACCACGAATTGAGGACTTACTCGATCAACTGTCCGGTCAAACAGTTTTTACCACGCTAGACCTCGCATCCGGATACCATCAAATACCTATTGCGGAAGAGTCCAGGAGAAAACTGCGTTTGTCACTCCGGATGGGCAATACGAATATACCCGTATGCCCTTCGGTTTGGCAAACGCACCAGCAGTTTCCAAAGACTCATGCATAAAGTGCTTGCATCAGTCAAGTATGTGATCATATATATGGATGACATACTTATACCAGCGTCATCTTTCAACGAGGGTTTGTCTCGCTTGAAAGAGGTGTTTTCTTTGCTACAACAAAGTGGTCTGACACTTAAATTGCAGAAATGTAATTTTTTTCAGACCAGCATTGAATTTTTGGGTTTTGAAATCAATGCAGATGGAATCAAACCTGGCATGCAAAAAGTTGAAGCTGTTTCCAAATTCCCAACTCCGGTAAACCAACATGACGTACGTAGATTTTTAGGCCTTGCAAGCTTCTTTAGGCGATTTGTCAAAGGTTTTGCAGAAATAGCCCGCCCACTGACGAGCCTATTGAGAAAAAACACGACCTGGCAATGGACTGCAGCTGAGGAAACTGCATTTCAAACACTAAAACGTCATCTAATTGAGAGGCCAGTTCTCGCGCTTTATGATCACACGGCAGAAACACAATTACACACGGACGCCAGTAAAATGGGCTTAGCTGGCATATTACTACAACGTTCTGGTAAGAACCCGTGGCGACCTGTAGCCTACTACAGTAGACAAACCACCGTCGATGAACAAAAACTTCACTCATTCGAACTCGAGACTCTTGCCGTAGTAAGTTCACTCAATAAATTTCGAATTTATCTGCTTGGTGTCAAATTCACGATCGTTACAGATTGCAATGCGTTGAGATCAACTTTTTCAAAACGAGACCTTGTCCCTCGAATTTCCAGATGGTGGATTCAATTTCTAGAGTACGACTGTGAAATTGAATACCGAGCAGGTGATAGAATGGCACATGTGGACGCCTTGAGCAGGAGTCCAGTTGATGATGAAGTGGATCGCCCACATACTTTGGATGTTCTCACAATGAGTAAAGAAGAAGATTGGATAGCAACCGTTCAGTCAGCTGATTCAGAAATTAGACTCATCAAAGAGGTATTAGAGGACCCAACTACAGCCAAAATCGCTAGTATTCATAAAGAATATAAACTGACGAATGGTAGAGTTTTCCGAATCATTGATGAGAACACAGTACGTTGGGTTGTTCCAAGAGGAGTACGTTGGCAGTTGTTGAAAGCTAACCATGATGACGTAGGACATTTTGGTTTTGAAAAGACGTTGCAAAGACTGCGCTCCTTTTACTGGTTTCCCAAGATGCGAAGGTTTACTAAAAAGTATGTGTCTGCATGTTTAGAATGTGCTCACCATAAAATTCCATCAGGAGCTAAAGAAGGAGAGCTTCATCCAATTCCAAAAGTTGAAGTTCCTTTCCACACTATACATGCAGATCACTTAGGTCCATTTGTACGTAGCAAGCGAAGAAACTGTTATTTACTGGTAATAGTAGATTCATTTACCAAATATGTCAATTTAACGCCAGTGCGTAGCACGAAATCGAAGGCAACTATCAAAGTTTTCAAAAACTTTTTCAGTTATTTTGGTACGCCTTTAAGGCTTATCACAGATAGAGGTACTAGCTTCACTAGTAAGAAATTTAAAACATTCATACATTCGCTTGGCATTAAACACATACTGAATTCTGTTGCCACACCTCGTGCTAACGGCCAAGTAGAGCGATATAATCGCACAATCCTCTCTGCCCTTAGCACGATGTCTCATGGAAAGAGTCCTGAAAAATGGGATGACTATGTCCCAGATGTACAAATGGGAATCAATTCTGCTGTACATGAGGTAACAAAGAAATTTCCCACCGAATTATTATTCGGGAAGAAAATTACCAACCCATCGCAGGGTATTCTTAATGACGTAATAGCAGATGTGGGAAGTGGTATAACGGAAAAGAGTTTAGACGAGCTTAGGAATGAAGCTAAAATTCTTATTGACAGGGATCAAGAAAGGAGCAAAGATAGGTTTGATAGAAGTAGGAAAAAGAACACGCAATATAAAGAAGGAGATCTTGTTAGAGTAATAAGAGCGATAGTTAGTGGTACAGGACAGTCAAAGAAACTTGAATCCAAATGTCAAGGACCATACCGTATCAAAAAAATATTACCCAACGACCGGTTTGTTATTGAGGATACACCCCTAACCAAGAAAGGTAGGCGTTACGAAGGAATCGTAGCCATTGATAAAATATTCCCATGGATGAGTTTTGATAATGACCCCACAGATGATAATTCCTCTAGTGATAGTAGCTCATCTGACTGAAGTATAGTTTCTTTTTCTAACGCGGGACTAACACGTTCACATGATTAGACTAATTAAGATTTGATTTATTTAAATCATAGAAGATGTTGATTCTATTCCTTTATCAGTGATTATGAGATTCCTAGGTAATTGGAATTCTTTATGGAACATGATTTGAAATCATGTCTTGATTGAATACGGTTGTAGCCGTATCTGTGAGCACAATGATGTGTCATTGAAATCCAACGATGGATTCCTTAACGAGTTAGCAATCTTGAAGTTAGGAGAATGCTGAGCAAGAGATTATTATGTTCATTATATAAGGGACTATAGGTACTCGTATCCAATAGTACAAAAATAAATGTATAAATGGTAATATTAACTATAGGTTTGAATTAATACAGTGTAATGAAATTGATTATTGAATGAAATATTTAACTAGCAATTTGTTATTATATAGTAAGTAAATGAAATACACGGTGTTATTACAAAAAAAGAAAGTTAGGTGAGCGTTTAGACAGTGTTTGAATATTTTTCCATACGATTTGATGTTGTCAAGCGACTTCAACCATGCCTAACTTTTATTTTTGTAATCATGGACAAAATTAAAGGATCAAAATTGTGAATATGATATTAAATAAGGTATTATATTTAAACATTATTAAGTAATGTATTCAATATGTCAGGATTATTAGGAGTATAAATTGAAATTAAATTAAGTTCAGTACAAATATTTAAGAAATTATAAAATGAAAAATTATCTTTTCTTGGTAAATATGGTTAACTAATGTTATTATAATTAATGAATACGCTAAGAAAGTAATATTTTTATATTATTTTTACTGAAACGATTTGTATACCTCAATTAAATTAGGTTCAATACAATATTTAAGAAATGAAAAAGAAAAATGATTTTTGCCTGGTAAATATGAATAATAAATATTATTATAATTAATGAATAGCTTAAGAATCTATTTTTTTAATATGATTTGTGTAAATAGCATATATTTTTTTTAAAATTTGGTATGATCATATTAATCATCATTCGATAAGGGTGAATGAATGCAATATTAAAATAATTATGCTGCAAGTAATAGATTAAGATGGATTATATTAGTTTCATGTGTAAGTAACTTATTCTAAATTGAAACGTGAGGACTCGTTTCGAATCGGATGGCCGACTGTAACAGTTATTTTAATCGATAACCGTTGCCGTCACAGGTATCTGTTATTTTTGCAGTATTCAAATGGCAACACCGGCCTGTCAGATGGTCGGTGGGGTAGTCGGGGTAGTGGTGGTAAACCTTTATAAGGCCTGACATCCCATTCGGAGCAGTTCAGTTGGTGTGTAAACTTGGCTAGGGAAACCTATGCCCGAAATTCTTGTGTCAGTCAGTGAAGTTAATAAATTGTCTGTTGTGAACATTTGGCGTTTCTTTTAACAAATTTGGCTAAAACGGCAAAGTGTCGTTTCACATGAGTTAAAAACACGAAGACGTAAGAAATAATAAAAACAAAAGCTATCATGAGTTTGGAACACAAACTCAAAAGTTAGAAACACTAACACAAAGCTGTCATGAGGTATGAACACAAATCATAAGATATACAAATATTCCCGAGTTAAAAACAAGAACATGACACTAAAATAACAAATAACAAAAACTTGCAGGTAACAACAAACCTGCTGAACAACTACAAATCAACCGGCAACAGCTCGAAACGCAAGGAGGTTTTCAAGCTGTGCCAGTGGGCGCAGACGCAGGCTAGCAAGAAACAACAAGACGCCAAAAATACTGCCTCGCCCGCCGCCCCGCCCGCCATTACACAGATGATGAACGCATTAGCTATCACCGATTAAACAACCAAAACTTGATAAAACAAACCTTTGTGCACACGTTAGCAGGGATTGTATTACCGAAATCATTCTGGTTAAAACGGTTAAGGGTATGACGTTATACCGTAAGTAATGTAACGATTTCGTACAGTTTGGGTATTGGGTTTTATTTAACAGTACCATTATTTTTACCGTACCTAAACCGCTATCGTAAGGGTTACTGCAGCATCCCTTAATACAGCGCAATGTATTATTTTTTCGATATCTAAATTATACCGGTCTTTCCGTCTACCCTTAAAAAGTATACCGGTATCGTTAATATATCGCTAGCTTAATCCTGTACCTTAACCAAAAATGATCCCTGCTTGTTAGATCCGGCTCATGTCCGGCTGTTAAGTTTAGGTAGGGAACACAGAATACAGAAAAGGTAGGGAACCTGCAGGTCAACTGTTAACGGAACTATTTATAACAAGATTTATATGCATGATTTATGAAGGGTATTTACTATTTATGTACGAATTAAGGTAAGGTGAATAGTATTTGTATGGACTGATGTGCATTTTATTTATTTCTATCAATGGAGTGTGACATTTTATCTTTGAACACCGATCACCGTAATCACCCAGCCCAGAAAGAAAGCATTTTTCTCGCTGACCCGATATCCAGTCAGTGGTATTCAAGAGGTTAAGTTGCGGAAAACAGCCCGTATAACCATTCCCAACCATTACCGCCCAAGGCCACAGGACATACAAAGACTAAATAAGCAGTCGTGTCATCAACTCATCACTGAATGACTGGTGGTCAGGAAGCTATAAGCAAGTCTTGGGTATTCACTGGGTATTGGTATGTTACTATTTGACATGGTTTGGTATACTAAGTACCATATAAAATAGTACTATACAGGGAGTAACAGAAAGGGTATAACAAGCCGAAAGGAGGTCAAAATACTCATGAAACTGAACAACTTTCCCCATGGAACATGGGTCGAAATGTGAAAAAAAAATTTGGATCTCCCATACAAAATCACCGATTAGCTGTTTGTTTTACTATGAAAGGAATTTTTTTTTTCATATTTCGACCCATGTTCCATGGGGAAAGTTGTTCAGTTTCATGAGTACTTTGACCTCCTTTCGGCTTGTTATACCCTTTCTGTTACTCCCTGTATAGCTTTGCATAGTTATTTTTATTTATGATTTTAATTTGTTTATGTGATAGATATGTTTACCGTTATAGGATAGGTCAACAAATAGACCATTTAATATAAATAAAGTATGTTACAGACAGAATAGTTTGTTTTAATTTACCTACATAAATGTAGATCACCCTCAATAGTGGTTCAGGGATTTTGTCCCATTCGTCACTATGGACATCAAAGTGGTGACAAATGGGAACAAAGGTTCTATTGCTACATAGCTGAGCAGAAACATTTTTAGATAAAATTTAGAAAAATAGTGTTTATCCGTAACCAGTACGAAACAGTGATTAAAAAGTGTTTTTTCGTAGCTAGTTACGAAAGTGCACGAAGGGAAATAAAGGACAACAAACTACAAATTATATAGAATTTTATTTTTACTAGATTATTCTTACAAGTAATAAATATCACGTGATTTGATTATCTTGATTCGCTTTCCGCATCTTATAGATGGCGCTGTTTGCGATTTCTTCCGCTCGCCGTTCTTTCTTTTCTCGCCGAGATATCTCTCCCATCGCAAAGTATTTCTCCCTGTAACAAAGACATTACAAAGATAAACTAAGATTAAGGCCTCATCCATCCTAGTATAGCGTGAGTACTAGTGCTTTTTTTAAAAATCCTACTACCATCACTAGTTCAAAACCTTTGAAAAAATAACAATAGTGGGTACACTAGGGGTAGATAAAAAGAGAAAACATGATGCTATGGAAAAACTGTCAAACAAAGCATCTGAGAAGGGCGAGGGGCCATCTGTACCTTTTTATACAAGAAGCTTGCAAGAAGCCATTATAATGACATGAGTCATGTCATGAAGTGTAAAGTCAATTCAAAATCATAGTGTCATGATCATGATCATAGCCTAAGCGGGAGGCCAAGTTAAGACCAGCGTAACTTGGTCACCCGCTTAGGCTTCTAGTCATTTTATAACGCTATGATTGCGAATAGGCGTTTAGGAGGTGTGATGAGGCCAGTAGGCCGAGTGACGACGGAGGAGGGAAAAGGGTTGCAACCCACCTGGTCAGGGGGAACGACTGTTCCAACCGGACATGTTTGGAAGTTGTATTTATAGCGATCGGCGGAAACACTTCGATACCGCGTTTCAGGCTTCGTCTTCTGATTGGCTAATCTTCTCTCACAGTGTGACGTAGCTTGTTATACAGTTGCTAGGCAGCTCAGGACTTGGCATGGGGGGCCAAGCAAGCAGCCTCGCTGCCTCTCTTCCTCGCGAAGCAAACGACCAAAAAATTACGTACCTCACCCAAGGCAACGCATGCTCGAGCTCGCACGGGCCGAGCCAAAATCAACGTGCCTCATAAATTTGTCTATTAATTTATTAGGCGACCAAATTGTGCGAAACTTGCCTCGCCTGCGCACGAGCGTATGCCTCACGAGGCAGTAAGGCAGCGAGCAGCCTCGGCTGCTAATGGTTTTGAATCTTCTCAACAATCGACTTCAAATCCTCACCTAAAGTTATGCGGCTGTGCAGGGTCCACTGGTGTCGCGGGTAGATCGTTCGATATCTTCTCGTAAGTAAGCAGTCTCCGTGCAGTCAGCTTCGACAATACTTGTTCAGAACTGCTCACGAGCCGCAGGCAGGGGTGTGAGGGTAGTTGGGAGTCGTCGAATTCGTCCCTGCAATTATAAAGTAGGTAGGTATTAAAGAGTAGAAAAAAAAATCAGAGGCAATTTTGGTTTTGTTATAGATCACTACTGAATTCATAAAAGAAGGGGTCCCGAAATGGCAACATTATTGTTGTCATCCTGCTCAAATGTCATGTTAGGTATATAGGGTGTATTTTTATTAGTGGCGGATCCGTTAAGGGTGTGTTCTGTCAATGAAACTAAACAACTTTCCCCAAGGAACATAGGTCGAAATACGAAAAAAAATTTTGGTCTTCCCATACTAAGTGTGTTGGCCGGCCGGGTCAATTTGTATGGGAGTGCCAATTTTTTTTTTCATATTTCGACCTATGTTCCTTGGGGAAAGTTGTTCAGTTTCATTGACAGAACACACCCTTCACGGATCCGCCACTAATAAAAATACACCCTATATAAAAAAGACGCAAACAATAAAGTTGCCATTTCGGATCCTTTTCTTCTATGAATCAGGTATACATCCTCCCTGTACGCGCAGTTTTGAAAGCAATATGATTGATAAAGATTCAAATAAGAATGTCGTTCTGAAGTAAGGATTTTATATTGTTACAGTTGTGGAATGAAAAGTCACAAAGTCTATGTCTGTATGAAATCTCAATATTGCTTAGTTGTGGGAAAAGGGGCACTAATGTGAGAAAATGTCACATTCTCTTCCTTATTTAACATGAAGGGGCACTGAAGTAATAGTTGCTCTTATACTTTCCTTACAATCGTAAATCTTTTAAAAGCAATATTTATTTTATTATCACTTACCTAACCAGAGGATACCAACACACTACTCTCCGTCCTATCTTCAAATGTTTCGCCGCGAAGTTGAGTAGGTCGCTGTAGATGTGCGGCAGCCCGTACTCCACTTTAGAGGGAATGTGGTTCACGAGATGGTCCTCGGAAAGGGTGTAGTTTTCTCGTTCTATACCAATCTTTTCGTTTGGTTCTCGAACTCCGTAGGGCGCTGAAAATACAAAATTACTGATCAGTACAAGATTAGGACTAAATGCAATTTACATACCTATATCCCTTAAAGGGAAGGCAGAGTGTAAACGGACGCTATTTATACGACGTTTGGCAAAAGTTTTACAGTCCTTCAGAAGACTGTGTATCACATAGTGTCAGGTTATTAGCCTGTCGCATAAAATTGCAAACTCACCAACCCTCAAATCCAGTAGTCGCTGTTTACGACACCCACGGAAAAGATATGGGGTGATGCTATTCTAAGCCGAAATCACAAGGCATACCCGGCATCAGACTGCAAATGTCAAGACTTATCAAAATATTTGTTCTAGGAGTAGCTATAGGTAATGTTATCCTAGTTTCCTTTCACGGAATATGTAGTTTATTTATTATTATTACTTACGATCAGTAATAATGGCATCAAACTCCAGTCCATCTCTCCAAAGCGGGCGAGAGAAATCACTCACGATAACATCAAGGTACGCCGACTGAATACCATACTGTTTCATATTCCCTCGGATACTTTCTTCCTTAGTTCGAACCTGTAATATTTATACCATTGGGTGCTATTAGTAACTTTAAAATATTATAACTGTTGAAATGGTTAAAATAGAACGTTAACTTAGAAGCATGTATGCTGAGATGTTAAGTCAAAAACTGTTGCAAGTTCCAAACCGAGCAACGCGCGGCATACGCTCGTGCGCAGGCGAGCCAAGTTCGGCCTAATTTGGACGCCAAATAATTAATAGGCAAACTTCTGAGGCGCGTTGATTTTGACTCAGCCCGCGCGTGTTCGCCCGAGTCACGTAATTTTTTGGTCGTTTGCCGCGTGAGGCAATGAGCACCCGAGCAGCCTCGCTCAGTGTGGACGTGCCTAATGATGAATGTATAAAATAGTCTGCTGCCGTGCTCATATTATTGACCGTGAGGATACAAGCAGAGACATTATAAAAAATCTCGGTAAAACATGCATGCCACCAAACTGCCCAATTTTAATACATACTTTGTTACCTTTTGTCCTACTCGAGTTGGTCGCGTTCTCGCGTGCAACATCATGTAGTCTATGTCTGAGCCCCAAACATGACCTAAACATGTACAAAATACATTACATCATTCATAAAGAGTTTCCAAGTTAACAGAGACTATGCATTAAGAAAACATTCAGCATAATAATTTTATTTTTAAATAAATTCATTCTATTTCTTAAATGAAAATATATATAGAAACAGTTCTAGTTGTTTTTACAAAGAAATACAATAGTTCCGATATTCACCCCCAAAATGTGCAGAGGCCACCAGCAAAGACCCTGACCCTACAAAGGGGTCGTACACCAAATCTCCTGGTTGCACTTTGGCCTGGTTCGCCATGATGATGGCCAGCTGAGCATCCATGCTAGTGTTGCCGATAAACTGTCGCTTCTTCAGCGAGTAGTGCTGGATTAGATCACGCTGGCCATCAGCTATCTAAAAATATTGTAATATATTTTAAAATATCAGGTGTCAAAAAATCAACTGCAAAAATTTTAAGGATGAACCAGCCCATGAAACTGAACAACTTTTTGCAAAGAACAGTTGAAATAGTAAAAAAAAAAAAATTATTTTTTTTACCTATGTTCCTTGGGGAAAGTTGTTTAGTTTGGGCTGGTTCAGCCCTTAAAATATTCGCAGTTCATTTTACATCCTATGTAGGTCTTCATGAATGTTATTTGGAATCAAATAGTTGGTAGCCCTAGGGAGATTTTACATGGTTACATACCATTTTCCCAAAGAAGAGATCATATGGTTGTTCAGGCACATTGTTAGGATCTGATCCATAGAATTCCAAGTATGAGAGCTTCACATCAGGATTATTTAATTTCACTGGGCCGTCCAAGGAAGATATTCAAAATTCTGTAAAAATGTATAATTGAACTTATCATCTTGAGACCGTCTAGAAACTAGAAACTGGATGTGCATACATGCATCTTACCTCAATTTTAGCAACTTTTTCCTTCATATTGTAGTGTTTGCAAAATGTTTCAACTTCTATCTTGAAAGATTTCTCCTTACCACAACACACATCTATCAAGTCTCTAGGACAAATGTGAGTTTCATTATCTTGTTCACTGTTAACGGGTATTATCCATTTTCCTGTTGTATTTTCTAGAGCTTTCTTTAAATTATCATGTAGTTGCGACTCAGTTTTGGCCCTGGACCACAGTTCTATGCAGTTCTTGACCAGAACAGACCGTGACGCTATTTTCTTCACGCATTCTTCTGAAGGTAACTCAACTATCCAATAGGGTTTTTGCATGCATGGCTTTTCAATGAATTTGATTGGGATATTGAACATAGACAGTATGCTGTCCATCTCCTGTAGAAAAGTAACAAAATTAATGTATTATATGGATATGTTTAAATATGATAAGCTAGAAATGTTAGGAAAACTAACTTTGTTACCAAAAACTTACCGCATGACGAAAATCTACGTGTTCATGAGCGAACCACATTAAATATCGACGCCACATGATAGCTAAGAAGATTATTTTGATTTCTTCATCAATTTAAAGGGTGTAAAATTAAATATTTACGAAATTCCAGTAAAACTTGCACAACCAGCAAAACATAACCTCAAAAATTATATGACGTTTACGTTCAGAAATTTATGAAGCAAAGGTCACAGCAGTATACAGCCTCACAAAATGTGTAAACGGCATGCGGCTCTCTTAATGCACGCGACGTAACACGACAAAACGAGAGGGAGCTTGGAGGAGCAGGCAGAAGATGGACAGAGGCAGCTTGGACAGAAGATGAAGTGGACAGGACTACATATTAACAAAAATATGATTCATATCTTAAAACTACTTTATTTACAAAAGTTCATACAATAAAACATTCACACTAAATTCACAAAACCAAGGATTAGCATGGTTTCTGGAGTTTCCTATGCTACGAGTTCTTGGTTCCTTCCCCATCTTCTTTGTTTTCAATTATATCATTGTACCTCTCATGCAGAAAGTCAAGGTATGCCTCTTTTATAGATCCTGAGCATGCCACATAATGTCCACCGGAATGTTCAGCCACTATTGGATTAATGAACAAGTTGATCAGGGACTCACTCATTTCTGTAAAAAAAGAAAATAATTTACTGTACTGAATCTTACCCTGTTTACTTAAGCAGCCATTATTTATCTGTAACCTAGTTTAATACTAAAGCCAATTTGTAGTGAAGACTTAGAAAAACTAGTGCATGAAAGAGTATGATAATAGCAACAAATAAAGTACCTTTGGGTATGATGGAGTCACTCTCTCCATAAACATGGAGTGAGGGTAGTGTCATCTCCTCATCATAGAAGCCTTTGTGGACCAGGCTGCCAGACCTGAACCCTGATGCAAATATTGCAAACTTGAAGGTGTACGGAAGATCTGGAAAATTATATAATCATTTTTTATCAATAAGAAAATTAAGCTTCTTTAAAATACATTGTTTTGTACTGTTTTGGACTTACATCCTTTCTGCTGCATAGCAGCCAGAAGACCAACTAGGCAAGCACCTTGTGAGAAACCCATAAACCCATCAAAAGGCCCATGCTCAGCCACTGTCTTTTCCACCAGCCGTAGTGTCTCTTCAAAACCTATAGCCGGACCACCAAGGCACTTCCCACTGAATGTGTTGTCCTCTGCATTGAACCACCATGATCTTGCATCTGAAAAATTTACAATTGAATGTGAAAAATGTTTATGTAGTGAGAGTAAGAATTTATGAAAATATCCTTGTTTACAAGTGTAAGAATATTGCTACAGGATATGGGATACTATGGATTATTGTAATTTAATTACTCAGAATGATATTAAAAGGCTGTTTACCATCATCACCGCCACCGTCTTCATTCATTACTCGATGAGGAGCAGATATGAAGGTTAGTTGCGCGTATTTATTTACTGCTTTCCTGAAGGACCCTATTTTTCCTCTGAACATAGATCCGTTTTGCCGGTATCCATGGAACGCTAGGATCTTCAATTTGGGCCGGTCTGGTTCCTTTGCCTTGTTGTTTTCTGAAGCACTTTGGTTAGAATTGGAGTTGTGTTCCGACATGGTGAAATATCTGTGATAGTAGAGCGAAAACTCACTGCAACGTACCCGTAGTGCGTTGACTACAAGGTATGGAATATTTTGTACACCTCTCGTGGCAATTATGAACAGTATTACCGAATTTATTAGCGAAAATACACAAAAAAGCTGCTCCGTCTTTTCTGTTTCTTCAAAAGACCATAGACAAGATAGTATTTTTTTTAAATATAATGTCATTTGTCAAGAGGACAAGAGGTATTACAGATTATTGAAAATCTATAACGTTATTTAGCTCATCAATTAGTTATTTTTGAGTATTTATTTTCGTGGCGTGGCTACTAAAGCTGTTCTTGTTATGTTGGCAGCATTGTTCCTAGATGACAGAATCGAAAGCGTTTACGAAGTTTTTATTCAATCTGTGTATGAGTGACATTTTTCGCGGCGAACGAAACTGTTTGGCTTGTCGGTTTTGTTTAGGTTTTACTTTTGCAGGTTCGCTAAACGAATAATTTGTTGAGAAGGATTAGGAAACCGAGAAGATGTCAGCTATGAACAGCACGAGAAGCAGCGTGGGCAGTCACGACCGAAAACTGCGCTACAGAGCGGTTTTGGAGGACTTGTCCACTTTAGGTACTTTTTTTTGTAATACTACTATTTATCCTGCACAGTTTCAATTCTGCTTGTCTTGCTTGATTCATAAGCTTTCTAGTTTGCTTCCTGTGACCATTGGCACTGTTACATTTTCTAAGCAAACTACAATCAACCCAACCTCACTTTACGAATGCCTTCCGGGGCACTATGGGACTCTATATTGTTATGTTTATGTTTTTCTTTATTGTTTGACCAACCTTAGCTTGTCCAGAACAAGCAATAATATAAAACTAAATAAGACTCCCAACAAAAAATTATCTTGTTATTGAATGTAAACTTGGTTTTTCCAGATGATGAGACCGCAAACGACCACCGCATGCAGAAGATGGAGAGTGCGGTGACGGAGGTGAAAGCCCTCATCGCCGAGGGGGACATCAGTGAAAGGGCTAAGCACCCTGGTAAGGAATGTGGCAATGCTATCTAAAACAACAATAAAAGTAAAATCTAAAACCTAAACTAGAGTCTAATCCTTTCCTCATTGTGCTTGTCTTTCATGATCTACTAAATAAAGCCACTCAAAACCACTAAATAATCAAAACCCCTGCCTGGCAGTGTACCCGGCTCAAAAGTGCCCATTATTACAGCAGCATTGCCGCTGTTTAAAATCTAAAATGTATTTTTCTTTACAGTTTTTAAGATGTGTTTGTGTGGATTAACAAATAACCAAAAACATAGAGAATTATAGAACTTAAAATACACTTTTTAAAGGAAATCTAAAGAATATTTATTTATTTTCATTTTTAAAGACCATAGTGTTTTTCAATTGTACTTCTTGTGTTAGCTTTTTCTTCTACTATTTGCAGCTTATTATATCATTCAATTATTTTATTAGCTGGTCATGACCCAAGTGCTGCAGGGCAAAGGCCTCCCTCTCCACCATTCAACTATTTAAAAAGTAATATCTGCTAACTCTAATTCTGCTATCATAACATATTTTGTTCTTTGTTCTAGGGGAAGGTTACTTGGACTCCCGGGTGCTCCGAGCCACCAGTGACTTGGCGGTGCGGTGCTCAGAGTCCATCAGCGGGAATGTCAACATCTATGACAAACATGAACTGGCTGAGCATATTGTAAGTTGATCAGTTTGATACCCTCAGTACATGTTGGGCTGTGTTCGAATTGGTTTAGATTCTAAAAGGACACCTCCTTAGTCTAGCCAATTCTTAGCTATACCTTTCATTTTCTCAATTAAGCAACAGAAAAGAGACAGTAAATGTGATTTCCTCCATAAAGTACCTAAATCCTCAAGAAATAGCTAAGAAAGTGTCTGGTCCTGACAGAAACTTAAGTATTTTCTCACAATCGTAACAAATTGCCTATATTGAGCAGCAGCCAGTGACTATGATACTACAATCAAGTAACATAGACATACATCACGCCTATATCCCTTGCGGGGTAGGCAGGGCATATACAGCTGTAAATAACCCGATGAACCCTTATGACCCGATGAACCTTTCACCAGTCGTGGGAACATTCAGTACAGCATTATATGATACAGAAACATTCGACATGGCGACCTTCAATGTAATGCACATTCGATGTGGCAGCCTTTCGATGTGGCGACCATTCGATGTGGCGACCATTCGATGCGGTGTACTGTACTTTCGATGTAGCGAACATTTGATGTGGCCGCCTTTCGATGTGGCAACCTTTCGATATTGCGACCATTCGATGTGGCGACCATTCGATGTGGCGACCTTTCGATGCAGCGTTGTCGATGTTGCGACATTCCATGTAACGACCTTCGATGTTATAATCTGGACCCAATATCAACTATTTATACAAAGTAAGACCAAAGTTCGAGGAACTTTCAGAAGACTGTGAATCACCATAGTGACAGGTTGTCAGCCTGTCGCCTAAAATTGCAATACACATTGACTCTCAACTCCCTTAGTCGCTTCTTACGACACCTACGGGAAAGATATGGGATGATGCTATTTTAAGCCAGCACCAACATACCTGAAAAGATATTCTAAATTATATTTTTAATAAATACTTTATTTCCAACTTCTTCAAACAGAAAGAAAACCCCGACTTCTGGGAGTTCACATTCCCATTGGAAGCGCCGGCCGTCGCCTTCCTATTCGGCACATTCGCACCCACTCCGCCCGAACAACGGCCGAGAGCACCCAGGAGACGTGTGGAGAGACAGCAAGCCGCAGAGAAAAAGGCACCGGAGAAAATTGACAAGTGAGTATAATGTTCGCGGTTGAAGATCTACTCGTAGAGCGCTGTATCGCAAGCAAAAAAAAAAGAAAAGTGGTTGGTGTGTTTTTTTGGTAATGCAGTGTAGTAGTGAAGAAAAATGTTGGACGTTAAAAACTGCAAGAAAAATATGAATTCTCGTAAACGGGGCAAAGTTCTGCAAAGGGAAACCCGCAAAACATCTGTTTTTCTGCCACTACCGGAAGAAACGGCCGCCATTTACAGTTTGTTTCCTCAGCTGCGGCAGCTTGTATTATGTTGTGTAAGGTTTCTTTAGCCGCCGCAGCTTGTATTATGTTTTGTAAGAATCTTACTGCACTGTAGAAGATTAACTATATTATTACAGAAAAGTAGACTAGTGGTAATACAAGAAAGCATATTAAATAAATGGTGGTGTAACAAGTCAGAAAACAGAACTAAAATGAAACACAGGGAAATTCAAATACATATTTCTCTTCATTACAAAAATTTCTTTGATAATGCCTTTCCATCTTTTCAGGTTAGAGAAATCCGACCAAGCTTCAGAGACTGTGGTGCTTGTCAAGAAGTTTTTGACTCGTGCCTACCGCGACAGTGGCGAGCAACCGATCTCATACTTCCACCTGGTCATAGACCCCAATAGCTTCAGTAATACGGTGGAGAACATATACCATGTCTCCTTCCTGGTCAGGGACGGACTCGTCAGCATTGAATTAGGTTAGTAGCGTTTTTGTACTAAAAAATCAGTAATTTAATGAATCATAAGAAACCAAGCTCAATATAGAGCGACCAAGCCCAATTTACGATCAATTTAGAGCGACCAATCTCAATTTACGCTCAATTTACGCTCATTTTAGAGTGACCAAGCACGATTTACGCTCAATTTAGAGCGACTAAGCCCAATTTACGCTCATTTTACAGTAAACAAGCTCGATTTATGCTCAATTTTGAGCGACCAAGCTCAATTTAGAGCGACCAAGCTCAATTTAGAGCGACTAAGGTCAATTTAGAATAACCAAGCTTAATTAAGAATAACCAAGCTCATTAAAAACAGATCTCGCTCAACAAAAGCCTTAGTTCCTCGTTTGTAAGTACCTGACGCGCGTCTACCGCGACAGTGGCGAGCAACCGATCTCATACTTCCACCTGGTCATAGACCCCAATAGCTTCAGTAATACGGTGGAGGACATATACCATGTCTCCTTCCTGGTCAGAGATGGAGTCGTCAGCATTGAATTAGGTTAGTATCGTTTTTCTACTATTAAATCACCAACCCAATTTACGATCAATTTAGAGCGAACAAGTCCAATTTACGATCAATTTAGAGCGACCAAGGCCAATTTACGCTCAATTTAGAGCGACCAAGCCCAATTTACGATCAATTTAGAGCGACTAAGCCCAATTACGCTCAATTTAGAGCTACCAAACCCAATCAACGCTCAATTTAGAGCGACCAAAACCAATTAACGCTCAATTTAGAGCTACCAAGCCCAATTCACGCTCAATTTAGAGCGATCAAGCCTAATTCACGCTCAACTTAGAGTGACCAAGACCAAGCTAAATTTAGAGTGACCAAACTCAATTTAGAGTGACCAAGCTCAATTTAGAATAACCAAGCTTAATTTAGAATAACCAAGCTCAATTTCGAGCAACCAAGCTCATTAAAAACAGATCTTGCTCAACAAAAGCCCTTGTCTTTTGTAAGTACCTGACGCGCGTCTACCGCGACAGTGGCGAGCAACCGATCTCATACTTCCACCTGGTCATAGACCCCAATAGCTTCAGTAATGCGGTGGAGAACATATACCATGTCTCTTTCCTGGTCAGAGACGGACTCGTTAGTATTGAATTAGGTTAGTAGCGGTTTTGTACTATTAAATCAGTTCAATGAATCATAAGACTCCAACCCCAATTTAGAATGGCCCAGCTCTATTTAGAATGACCAAGCTCAATTTAGAATGACTTATATATTTTTAGAATGACCCAGCTATTTGTAGAATGACTTAGCTTTATTTAGAATGACCCAGCTCTATTAAGAATGACCCAGCTCTATTTAGAATGACCCTGCTCTATTTAGAATAACTCAGCTCTATTTAGAATGACCCAACTCTATTAAGAATGACCCAGCTCTATTTAGAATGACCCAGCTCTATTTAGAATGACCCAGCTCTATTTAGAATAACCCAGCTCTTTTTAGAATGACCCAACTCTATTAAGAATGACCCAGCTCTATCTAGAATGACTCAGGTCTATTTAGAATGACCCAGCTCAATTTAGAATGACCAAGCTCATATTTAGTATGACCCAGCTCTATTTAGAATGACCCAGCTCAATTTAGAATGACCCAGCTCTATTTAGAATGACCCAGCTCTATTTAGAATGATCCAGCTCTATTTAGAATGACCCAGCTCTATTTAGTATGACCCAGCTCAATTTTAGCTACCGAGCTCAATTTTAGCAACCAAGCTTTATTTTAGCAACCAAGCTCAATTCTAGCAACCAATCTCATAAAAAATCAAGCTCAACAAAAGCCCACGTTCCTCGTTTGTAAGTACCTGACGCGCGTCTACCGCGACAGTGGCGAGCAACCGATCTCATACTTCCACCTGGTCATAGACCCCAATAGCTTCAGTAATACGGTGGAGAACATATACCATGTCTCCTTCCTGGTCAGGGACGGGCGAATCAGCAAGGTTGGTATTGTAGAACAACCAAGCTCAATTTAGAATGACCCAGCTCCATTTAGAATGACCCTACTCTATTTAGAATGACCCTGCTCTATTTAGAATGACCCAGCTCAATTTAGAATGACCCAGCTCTATTTATAATGACCCAGCTCTATTTAGAATGACCCAGCTCTATTTAAAATGACCCAACTCTATTTAGAGCGACCCCGCTCTATTTAGAATGACCCAGCTCTATTTAGAATGACCCAGCCCTATTTAGAATGACCCAGCTCTATTTAGAAAGACCCAGCTCTATTTAGAATGACCCAGCTCTATTTAGAACGACCCAGCTCTATTTAGAATGACCCAGCTGTATTTAGAATGACCCAGCCCTATTTAGAATGACCCAGCCCTATTTAGAATGACCCAGCTCTATTTAGCATGACCCAGCTCTATTTAGAATGACCCAGCTCTATTTAGAGCGACCTAGCTTAATTTTAGCAACCAAGCTCAATTTTAGCTACTGAGCTCAATTTTAGCAACCGAGCTTAATTTTATTTGGCAACCAAGCTCATTAAAATGATTAAGCTCAACAAAAGCCCGTCTCCCTCGTTAGTAAGTACCTGACGCGTGCCTACCGCGACAGTGGCGAGCAACCGATCTCATACTTCCACCTGGTCATAGACCCCAATAGCTTCAGTAATACGGTGGAGAACATATACCATGTCTCCTTCCTGGTCAGGGACGGGCGAATCAGCAAGGTTGGTATTGTAGAACAACCAAGCTCAATTTAGAATGACCCAGCTCCATTTAGAATGACCCTACTCTATTTAGAATGACCCTGCTCTATTTAGAATGACCCAGCTCAATTTAGAATGACCCAGCTCTATTTATAATGACCCAGCTCTATTTAGAATGACCCAGCTCTATTTAAAATGACCCAACTCTATTTAGAGCGACCCCGCTCTATTTAGAATGACCCAGCTCTATTTAGAATGACCCAGCCCTATTTAGAATGACCCAGCTCTATTTAGAAAGACCCAGCTCTATTTAGAATGACCCAGCTCTATTTAGAACGACCCAGCTCTATTTAGAATGACCCAGCTGTATTTAGAATGACCCAGCCCTATTTAGAATGACCCAGCCCTATTTAGAATGACCCAGCTCTATTTAGCATGACCCAGCTCTATTTAGAATGACCCAGCTCTATTTAGAGCGACCTAGCTTAATTTTAGCAACCAAGCTCAATTTTAGCTACCGAGCTCAATTTTAGCAACCGAGCTTAATTTTATTTGGCAACCAAGCTCATTAAAATGATTAAGCTCAACAAAAGCCCGTCTCCCTCGTTAGTAAGTACCTGACGCGTGCCTACCGCGACAGTGGCGAGCAACCGATCTCATACTTCCACCTGGTCATAGACCCCAATAGCTTCAGTAATACGGTGGAGAACATATACCATGTCTCCTTCCTGGTCAGAGACGGACTCGTCAGCATTGAATTAGGTTAGTATCGTTTTTGTACTATTAAATCAGTTTAGTGAATCATAAGAAACCAAGCTCTATTTAAAATGACCCAGCTCTATTTAGAATGACCCAGCTCTATTTAGAATGACCCAGCTCTATTACGAATTTCTATTTAGATTGACCCAGCTCTATTTAGAATGACCAAGCTCTATTAAGAATGACCCAGCTCTATTTGGAATGACCCAGCCCTATTAAGAATGACCCAGCTCTATTTGGAATGACCCAGCCCTATTGTGAATGACCCAGCTCTATTTAGAATGACCCAGCTCTATTTAGAATGACCCAGCTCTATTTAGAATGACCCCGCTCTATTTAGAATGACCCAGCTCTATTTAGAAAGACCCAGCTCTATTTAGAATGACCCAGCTCTATTTAGAAAGACCCAGCTCTATTTAGAAAGACCCAGCTCTATTTAGAATGACCCAGCTCTATTTAGAATGACCCAGGTCTATTTAGAATGACCCAGCTCTATTTAGAATGACCCAGCTCAATTTAGAATGACCCAGCTCTATTTAGAATGACCCAGCTTTATTTAGAATGACCCAGCTCTATTTAGAATGACCCAGCTCTATTTAGAATGACCCAGCTTAATTTAGAATGACCCAGCTCTATTTAGAATGACCCAGCTCTATTTAGAATGACCCAGCTCTATTTAGATTGAAGAACAACCAAGCTCAATTTCAGCAAACCAAGCTCAATTTAATTTTGGTTGAATGAATTTTATTTTATTTAATGTATTCTTAATGATTTATTATTGTATGCTCAATTGCAGAACATAGCGATCTCAATAACTGTGATAACACCTTTTGTACCTACCTATGATTCACAATAAATGACATTTGTATTTGTATTTGTATCAATTTTAGCAACCAAGCTCAATTTTAGTAACCAAGCTCAATTTTAGCAATCAAGCACTATTTACTACAATCAAGCTCATTAAAAACAGATGTAGCTCAACAGAAGTCCATGGCCCTCGTTTGTAAGTACCTAACGCGCGTCTACCGCGACAGTGGCGAGCAACCGATCTCATACTTCCACCTGGTCATAGACCCCAATAGCTTCAGTAATACGGTGGAGAACATGTCTCCTTCCTGGTCAGGGACGGACTCGTTAGCATTGAATTAGGTTAGTATCGTTTTTGTACTATCAATATAAATTACTTTTATTTGAATCATAAGAAACCAAGCTCAATTTAGAGCGACCATGCCCAATTAACGCTCAATTTAGAGTGTCCAAGCCCATTTAACGATCAATTTAGAGCGACCAAGTCCAGACCAAGCCCAATTTACGATCAATTTAGAGCGACCAACCAAGCCCAACTTATGCTCAATTTAGAACAACCAAGCTAATAAAAAATCAAGCTCAAAAGCCCGTGCTCCTCGTTTGTAAGTACCTGACGCGCGTCTACCGCGACAGTGGCGAGCAACCGATCTCATACTTCCACCTGGTCATAGACCCCAATAGCTTCAGTAATACGGTGGAGAACATATACCATGTCTCCTTCCTGGTTAGGGTCGGACTCGTCAGCATTGAATTAGGTTAGTATCGTTTTTGTACATTAAATCAGTTCAATAAATCATAAGAAACCAAGCTCTATTTAGAATGACCAAGCTCTATTTAGAATGACCCAGCTCTATTTAGAATAACCAAGCTTAATTTAGAATGACCCAGCTCTATTTAGAATAACCAAGCTTAATTTAGAAAGACCCAGCTCTATTTAGAATAACCAAGCTTACTTTAGAATGACCAAGCTCAATTTAGTGTGACCAAGCACAATTTAGTGTGACCAAGCACAATTCAGTGTGACCAAGCTCAATTTAGTGTGACCAAGCACAATTTAGTGTGACCAAGCACAATTTAGTGTGACCGAGCTCAATTTAGTGTGACCCAGCTCTATTTAGAATGACCCAGCACTATTTAGAATGACCAAGCTCTATTTAGAATGACCCAGCTCAATTTAGAATGACCGACCAAGCTCAGTTTTAGCAACCAAGCTCAATTTTAGCAACCAAGTTCAATTTCAGCAACCATGCTCATTTAGCATCCAAGCTCAAATTTAGCATCCAAGCTCAAATTTAGCAACCACGCTTTAATTTAGCAACCTAATGAAATTTAGAGCAACCAAGCTCAATTTTAGCAACCAAGCTTATTAAAACAGACCAAGCTCAACAAAAGCCCGTGTTCCTCGTTTGTAAGTACCTGACGCGCGTCTACCGCGACAGTGGCGAGCAACCGATCTCATACTTCCACCTGGTCATAGACCCCAATAGCTTCAGTAATACGGTGGAGAACATATACCATGTCTCCTTCCTGGTCAGGGACGGACTCGTCAGCATTGAATTAGGTTAGTATCGTTTTTGTACTATTAAATCAGTTCAATGAATCATAAGAATCCAAGCTCAATTTAGAATGACCCAGCTCTATTTAGAATGACCCAGCTCTATTTAGAATGACCCAGCTATATTTAGAACGACCCAGCTCAATTTAGAATGACCCAGCTCTATTTAGAATGACCCAGCTCTATTTAGAATGACCCAGCTCTATTTAGAATGACCCAGATCTATTTAAAATGACCAAGTTTAATTTAGAATGACCCAGCTCTATTTAGAATGACCCAGCTCTATTTAGAATGACCCAGCTGTATTTAGAATGACCCAGCTCTATTTAGAATGACTCTGCTCTATAATGACCCAGCTCTATTTAGAATGACCTAGCACTATTTAGAATGACTTAGCTCTATTTAGAATGACCCAGCTCAATTTAGAATGACCCAGCTCTATTTAGAATGACCCAGCTCTATTTAGAATGACCCAGCTCTATTTAGAATGATCCAGCTCAATTTAGAATGACCCAGCTCAATTTATGATGACCCAGCTCAATTTAGAATGACCCAGCTCTATTTAGAATGACCCAGCTCAATTTAGAATGACCCAGCTCTATTTAGAATGACCCAGCTCTATTTAGAATGACCAAGCTCTATTTAGAATGACCCAGCTCAATTTAGAATGACCCAGCTCAATTTAGAATGACCCAGCTCTATTTAGAATGACCCAGCTCTGTTTAGACTGACCCAGCTCTATTTAGAAAGACCCAGCTCTATTTAGAATGACCCAACTACATTTAGAATGACCCAGCTTTATTTAGAATGACCCAGATCTAGTTAGAATTACCAAGCTCGATTTAGAATAACCAAGCTCAATAAAAACATATCAAGCTCAACAAAAGCCCGTGTTCCTCGTTTGTAAGTACCTGACGCGCGTCTACCGCGACAGTGGCGAGCAACCGATCTCATACTTCCACCTGGTCATAGACCCCAATAGCTTCAGTAATACGGTGGAGAACATATACCATGTCTCTTTCCTGGTCAGGGATGGACTCGTCAGTATTGAATTAGGTTAGTATCGTTTTTGATTTTTGTTTATGAAGAATCCAAGCTCAATTTAGAGCGACCATGCATAATTTACTCTCAATTTAGCAAATCCAATAAACGCTCAATTTAGAACGACCAAGCCTAATTCGCGCTCAGTTTAGAGAGACCAAGCCCAATTCACGCTCAATTTAGAGCGACCAAGCCCAATAAACGATCAATTTAGAGCGACCAAGCTCAATTTACGCTCAATTTAGAGAGACTAAGCCCAATTTACGCTCATTTTAGAGTGACCACGCCCTAATTATGCTAAATTTCGAGCGACCCATTCTTCCAAACGCTCAATTTAGAGCGTCCAAGCCCTATTACGCCCAAATTAGAGCGACCAAGCCCAATTTATGCTCAATTTAGAGCGACCAAGCTCGATTTAAAACCAAGCTCATAAAAAAACAAGCTTAACAAAAGCCCGTGTTCCTCGTTTGTAAGTCCCTGACGCGCGTCTACCGCGACAGTGGCGAGCAACCGATCTCATACTTCCACCTGGTCATAGACCCCAATAGCTTCAGTAATACGGTGGAGAACATATACCATGTCTCCTTCCTGGTCAGGGACGGACTCGTCAGCATTGAATTAGGTTAGTATAGATTTTGTACTATCAGTTCAACGAATCATAATAATCCTAGCTCAATTTAGAATGACCCAGCTCTATTTAGAATGATCTAGCATTATTAAGAATGACCCAGCTCTATTTAGAATGACCCAGCTCCATTTAGAATGACCCAGCTCTATTTAGAATGACCCAGCTTTATTTAGAATGACCCAGCTCTATTTAGAATGACCCAGCTATATTTAGAATGACCTAGCTATATTTAGAATGACCCAGTTCTATTTAGAATGACCCAGCTCTATTTGGAATGACTCAGCTCTATTTAGAATGACCCAGCTCTATTTAGAATAACCAAGTGGAAAGATTCCAGTGCCCTAGCTCTTTATTGGTAGGGATAACTAGAGACTATTGAATGAAAGTTATTTTAAACTGTAAATATGCTGGTTTATTAAGAACAAAGATCCTATGATATAAGCAGAATCTGTTGAGAATTTGAAAAGTAAAGGTGACCCTTTTGAACCGTCAATGTAAGTTTAAATATTACAAATATCAAAACGCAATGTATGAGAGGAATATAAAGATTAAGCAGTAATGCTGATGCGTTTTGACATGTAAAGACAGCTATACGAAATTTGATAGATCTTAAGTTTATGAATAAAGTTATATAAAATTAAATAGTTATTATGTTAGAAATGTGATTTAAGATCAGGTTTCTTAACATTCTGCCCCCCTTGAAGATTAGTCTTCAACACTCTTGATAGGTAGTGGACAGATGTTATTGAATGCTCTGCGAATAATGCCTTTTCTGGTTTTGATGTCTGCTACTCGAACGATGCCATCACTGCCTGGGAAGATCCGGCTCGAAGGACCATGGAAAGATTCCAGTGCCCTAGCTCTTTATTGGTAGGGATAACTAGAGACTATTGAATGAAAGTTATTTTAAACTGTAAATATGCTGGTTTATTAAGAACAAAGATCCTATGATATAAGCAGAATCTGTTGAGAATTTGAAAAGTAAAGGTGACCCTTTTGAACCGTCAATGTAAGTTTAAATATTACAAATATCAAAACGCAATGTATGAGAGGAATATAAAGATTAAGCAGTAATGCTGATGCGTTTTGACATGTAAAGACAGCTATACGAAATTTGATAGATCTTAAGTTTATGAATAAAGTTATATAAAATTAAATAGTTATTATGTTAGAAATGTGATTTAAGATCAGGTTTCTTAACACCAAGCTTAATTTAGAATAACCAAGCTCAATTAAGAATGACCCAGCTCTATTTAGAATGACCCAGCTCTATTTAGAATGACCAAGCTCAATTTAGAATGACCCAGCTCTATTTAGAATGACCCAGCTCTATTTAGAATGACCCAGCTCAATTCAGAATGACTAAGCCTAATTTAGAATGATCCAGCTCTATTTAGAATGACCCAGCTCTATTTAGAATGACCCAGCTCTATTTAGAATGACCAAGCTCAATTTAGAATGACCCAGCTCTATTTAGAATGACCCAGCTCTATTTAGAATGACCCAGCTCAATTCAGAATGACCAAGCCTAATTTAGAATGATCCAGCTCTATTTAGAATGACCAAGCTCAATTTAGAATGACCCAGCTCTATTTATAATGACCCAGCTCTATTTAGAATGACCCAGCTCAATTTAGAGTGACCAAGCTCAATCTAGAGCGACCCAGCTCAATTTAGAGCGACCAAGCTCAATTTAGAGCGACCAAGCTCAATTTAGAGCGACCAAGCTCAATTTAGAGCGACCAAGCTCAATCTAGAGCGACCCAGCTCTATTTAGAATGACCCAGCTCAATTTGGAAAGCCCGTGTCCCTCGTTTGTAAGTACCTGACGCGCGTCTACCGCGACAGTGGCGAGCAACCGATCTCATACTTCCACCTGGTCATTGACCCCAATAGCTTCAGTAATACGGTGGAGAACATATACCATGTCTCCTCTCTGGTCAGGGACGGACTCGTCAGCATTGAATTAGGTTAGTATCATTTTTGTACTATTAAATCAGCGACCAAGCCTAATGTACGCTCAATATAAAGTGACCAAGCTCAATTTTAGCTACCAAGCTCTATTTTAGCAACCATGCTCAATTTTAGCTACCAAGCTCTATTTTAGCAACCATGCTCTATTTTAGCTACCAAGCTCTATTTTAGCAACCAAGCTCAATTTTAGCAACCAAGCTCAACAAAAGTCCGTGTCCCTCGTTTGTAAGTACCTGACGCGCGTCTACCGCGACAGTGGCGAGCAACCGATCTCATACTTCCACCTGGTCATAGACCCCAATAGCTTCAGTAATACGGTGGAGAACATATACCATGTCTCCTTCCTGGTCAGGGACGGACTGGTCAGCATTGAATTAGGTTAGTATCGGTTTTGTACTATTAAATCAGTTCAATGAATCATAAGAATCCATCCAGGCTTAATTTAGAATGACCTAGAATGACCCAGCTCTATTTAGAATTACGAAGCTCAATTTAGAATGACCCAGCTCTATTTAGAATGACCCACCTTTATTTAGAATGACCCAGCTTTATTTAGATTGACCCAGCTCTATTTAGAATGACCCAGCTCTATTTAGAATGACCCAGCTCTATTTAGAATGACCCAGCTCTATTTAGAATGACTCATCTCTATTTAGAAGGACCCATCTCTATTTAGAATGACCCTGCTCTATTTAGAATGACCAAGCTCAATTTAGAATGACCCAGCTCTGTTTAGAATGACCCAGCTCTATTTAGAATGACCAAGCTTATTTTAGAGTGACTGAGCTCAATTTAGAGCGATCAAGCTCGATTTAGAGCGACCGAGTTTAAATTTGAGCGACTGAGCTCAAATTTAGCAACACAGCTCAATTTTAGCAACCAAGCTTAAGTTTAGCAACCAAGCTCAATTTTAGCATCCAAGCTCATTTTTAGTAACCAAGCCCAATTTTAGCAACCAAGCTCAATTTAGCAACCAAGCTCAATTTTAGCTACCCCGCTCAATAAAAAGATCAAGCTCAACAAAAGCCCGTGCTCCTCGTTTGTAAGTACCTGACGCGCGTCTACCGCGACAGTGGCGAGCAACCGATCTCATACTTCCACCTGGTCATAGACCCCAATAGCTTCAGTAATACGGTGGAGGACATATACCATGTCTCCTTCCTGGTCAGAGATGGAGTCGTCAGCATTGAATTAGGTTAGTATCGTTTTTCTACTATTAAATCACCAACCCAATTTACGATCAATTTAGAGCGAACAAGTCCAATTTACGATCAATTTAGAGCGACCAAGGCCAATTTACGCTCAATTTAGAGCGACCAAGCCCAATTTACGATCAATTTAGAGCGACTAAGCCCAATTACGCTCAATTTAGAGCTACCAAACCCAATCAACGCTCAATTTAGAGCGACCAAAACCAATTAACGCTCAATTTAGAGCTACCAAGCCCAATTCACGCTCAATTTAGAGCGATCAAGCCTAATTCACGCTCAACTTAGAGTGACCAAGACCAAGCTAAATTTAGAGTGACCAAACTCAATTTAGAGTGACCAAGCTCAATTTAGAATAACCAAGCTTAATTTAGAATAACCAAGCTCAATTTCGAGCAACCAAGCTCATTAAAAACAGATCTTGCTCAACAAAAGCCCTTGTCTTTTGTAAGTACCTGACGCGCGTCTACCGCGACAGTGGCGAGCAACCGATCTCATACTTCCACCTGGTCATAGACCCCAATAGCTTCAGTAATGCGGTGGAGAACATATACCATGTCTCTTTCCTGGTCAGAGACGGACTTGTTAGTATTGAATTAGGTTAGTAGCGGTTTTGTACTATTAAATCAGTTCAATGAATCATAAGACTCAACCCCAATTTAGAATGGCCCAGCTCTATTTAGAATGACCAAGCTCAATTTAGAATGACTTATATATTTTTAGAATGACCCAGCTATTTGTAGAATGACTTAGCTTTATTTAGAATGACCCAGCTCTATTAAGAATGACCCAGCTCTATTTAGAATGACCCTGCTCTATTTAGAATAACTCAGCTCTATTTAGAATGACCCAACTCTATTAAGAATGACCCAGCTCTATTTAGAATGACCCAGCTCTATTTAGAATGACCCAGCTCTATTTAGAATAACCCAGCTCTTTTAGTATGACCCAACTCTATTAAGAATGACCCAGCTCTATCTAGAATGACTCAGGTCTATTTAGAATGACCCAGCTCAATTTAGAATGACCAAGCTCATATTTAGTATGACCCAGCTCTATTTAGAATGACCCAGCTCAATTTAGAATGACCCAGCTCTATTTAGAATGACCCAGCTCTATTTAGAATGATCCAGCTCTATTTAGAATGACCCAGCTCTATTTAGTATGACCCAGCTCAATTTTAGCTACCGAGCTCAATTTTAGCAACCAAGCTTTATTTTAGCAACCAAGCTCAATTCTAGCAACCAATCTCATAAAAAATCAAGCTCAACAAAAGCCCACGTTCCTCGTTTGTAAGTACCTGACGCGCGTCTACCGCGACAGTGGCGAGCAACCGATCTCATACTTCCACCTGGTCATAGACCCCAATAGCTTCAGTAATACGGTGGAGGACATATACCATGTCTCCTTCCTGGTCAGGGACGGGCGAATCAGCAAGGTTGGTATTGTAGAACAACCAAGCTCAATTTAGAATGACCCAGCTCCATTTAGAATGACCCTACTCTATTTAGAATGACCCTGCTCTATTTAGAATGACCCAGCTCAATTTAGAATGACCCAGCTCTATTTATAATGACCCAGCTCTATTTAGAATGACCCAGCTCTATTTAAAATGACCCAACTCTATTTAGAGCGACCCCGCTCTATTTAGAATGACCCAGCTCTATTTAGAATGACCCAGCCCTATTTAGAATGACCCAGCTCTATTTAGAAAGACCCAGCTCTATTTAGAATGACCTAGCTCTATTTAGAACGACCCAGCTCTATTTAGAATGACCCAGCTGTATTTAGAATGACCCAGCCCTATTTAGAATGACCCAGCCCTATTTAGAATGACCCAGCTCTATTTAGCATGACCCAGCTCTATTTAGAATGACCCAGCTCTATTTAGAGCGACCTAGCTTAATTTTAGCAACCAAGCTCAATTTTAGCTACCGAGCTCAATTTTAGCAACCGAGCTTAATTTTATTTGGCAACCAAGCTCATTAAAATGATTAAGCTCAACAAAAGCCCGTCTCCCTCGTTAGTAAGTACCTGACGCGTGCCTACCGCGACAGTGGCGAGCAACCGATCTCATACTTCCACCTGGTCATAGACCCCAATAGCTTCAGTAATACGGTGGAGAACATATACCATGTCTCCTTCCTGGTCAGGGACGGGCGAATCAGCAAGGTTGGTATTGTAGAACAACCAAGCTCAATTTAGAATGACCCAGCTCCATTTAGAATGACCCTACTCTATTTAGAATGACCCTGCTCTATTTAGAATGACCCAGCTCAATTTAGAATGACCCAGCTCTATTTATAATGACCCAGCTCTATTTAGAATGACCCAGCTCTATTTAAAATGACCCAACTCTATTTAGAGCGACCCCGCTCTATTTAGAATGACCCAGCTCTATTTAGAATGACCCAGCCCTATTTAGAATGACCCAGCTCTATTTAGAAAGACCCAGCTCTATTTAGAATGACCCAGCTCTATTTAGAACGACCCAGCTCTATTTAGAATGACCCAGCTGTATTTAGAATGACCCAGCCCTATTTAGAATGACCCAGCTCTATTTAGAATGACCCAGCCCTATTTAGAACGACCCAGCTCTATTTAGAATGACCCAGCTGTATTTAGAATGACCCAGCCCTATTTAGAATGACCCAGCTCTATTTAGAATAACCCAGCTCTTTTTAGAATGACCCAACTCTATTTAGAATGACCCAGCCCTATTTAGAACGACCCAGCTCTATTTAGAATGACCCAGCTGTATTTAGAATGACCCAGCCCTATTTAGAACGACCCAGCTCTATTTAGAATGACCCAGCTGTATTTAGAATGACCCAGCCCTATTTAGAATGACCCAGCTCTATTTAGAATAACCCAGCTCTTTTTAGAATGACCCAACTCTATTAAGAATGACCCAGCTCTATCTAGAATGACTCAGGTCTATTTAGAATGACCCAGCTCAATTTAGAATGACCAAGCTCATATTTAGTATGACCCAGCTCTATTTAGAATGACCCAGCTCAATTTAGAATGACCCAGCTCTATTTAGAATGACCCAGCTCTATTTAGAATGATCCAGCTCTATTTAGAATGACCCAACTCTATTTAGAGCGACCCCGCTCTATTTAGAATGACCCAGCTCTATTTAGAATGACCCAGCCCTATTTAGAATGACCCAGCTCTATTTAGAAAGACCCAGCTCTATTTAGAATGACCCAGCTCTATTTAGAACGACCCAGCTCTATTTAGAATGACCCAGCTGTATTTAGAATGACCCAGCCCTATTTAGAATGACCCAGCCCTATTTAGAATGACCCAGCTCTATTTAGCATGACCCAGCTCTATTTAGAATGACCCAGCTCTATTTAGAGCGACCTAGCTTAATTTTAGCAACCAAGCTCAATTTTAGCTACCGAGCTCAATTTTAGCAACCGAGCTTAATTTTATTTGGCAACCAAGCTCATTAAAATGATTAAGCTCAACAAAAGCCCGTCTCCCTCGTTAGTAAGTACCTGACGCGTGCCTACCGCGACAGTGGCGAGCAACCGATCTCATACTTCCACCTGGTCATAGACCCCAATAGCTTCAGTAATACGGTGGAGAACATATACCATGTCTCCTTCCTGGTCAGGGACGGGCTTGGACAAGGGCACGGGTTTGCGAGACGGGCGAGTCAGCATTAAATTAGATTAATGAGGTTATCTATTTTTATTTTTTCGTGTGCGATATATCAGAAATATCCACTCTATTAACATTCAGTATCGATTTTACATTTAAATGTAATCAACGAAAGTCTATTTAGAAATGTGTTTAAGTAATATAAAAAAACCGGCCAAGAGCGTGTCAGATACGCCCACAAAAAGGGGTTCGTAGTCAATGTTAAAATATCAGGTTTATTAGGGTTACAAAGTTAATTTTGTTGCTGGTTTGTTTGCAACTGAAAACTTTTATTTATCTAAAATCTTTACTGGTACTGGCTTACTGGCTGATTATGGCTCAAATACTCCGCTTTTAAAAGCAAACATCCCGAGACAGAATCATTTTAGTGACTTTGTTTCAAAGAAACTTCCCCTTAGTTTTAAAAGGACTATTCAACGACACCCTTACTTAATATTAGAGATTAACCATTCGTTATGTTTGTCATACAGATGAAGAATTCGGGCTCCCGTTCGTGCGTCCGATATCCACCAAGCAACGGGAGCAAAGAGACATATCCGACGAAAACCAGTTCATAGTGTCCATAGACATGGGCCTGTGGGAGGTATGTACTTAGGTTTTATCATACATTTTAATAAGAAATTGAAAATTTTTTAAGCTTTAACCGGGAATCGATCCCGAATTTTGCAATCTCTTGATGCTCGTTTTGAAGCGACGATCATACATTTTAGTATTATAATAAAGAGACTTACTTTTTGACTAAAGTTTCGAAATATTGGACTCAGAATTTGTTCCTAATTTAGTTGAGTCTTAACAAGGTCTGAACTTAACGTTATGCCTGTTTAACGTTGTAATGTAAGAAATGAAATATAAGATTGAAGGTTCAGTATGCATTTTGTGCATTTTGCAAAAGGCTCAAGGTCTTCAAATCTGAATATCTGGGTACCGGTACTCAGCTGCTTGCCAATTCTTACCAATCAAAATATCGCTACCCACGTACCCGGATACCACTCAGATTTGAATAAGGCCTAACGCGTGTTACAAATTCGCGTATTCGCGTTCATAAATTCACTTTGTTTTCGTACTAAATTCTACTCAGTGAATATGTTGAAGTCGTTTTATGAAGAAGTGAGAAGACTTACTCCAGCAAGATGTTTTTCTTCTGCAGGAACTGAAAGAAGCCTTCAACATACGGAAACCGATGATGGTGTTGAAGAAATGACTTATTATGATTTACATTACTTTAGTATTTGACTTTTTTAAGCATTTAGGTTCAAATCACACTACGACGCGACGAAAAATTTCTATTCTCAGACTGGCTGAGTTAGCCTAGGATATTTTATGGGAAAATACTCAAAAACGATTATCTCAACATAGGCTCCATAGTATAAGTTTTTCAATTTCATAGTCAGATCATGGCTGCATAGTTTTTGTTATACAGTCCCTTGGACCCGGTAGTAGATACATTGACAAGTACCTTCGGTCACTTCGCAGTGTGATTCGACCATTCAGTGACTTTAGCATAGTTAACACTGTTAACTACTGACAATACTGTTGTCGTGTTACCCAGGTTCCTAGAGGCACCGGCACTCAGGGAACCGAGGTAACCGCAGGTGTAACTTAGTAGCTAGGTAGGGTGGAGTGGTCTCGCTAGCACGAGTGCCTGTGGCCCCTGGGGGCGTGAGTGAGTAGGTGTGGGTAGAGTGTCCTGTGTGTAGGCGCCCTAACAAGCCTGGTATCCTCACGAGCAGCGGGGAACCGTGGCAGGAAAAGATAGTAAATGAAAGAGAGGGCTTTTATTAACTACAGAGAATCAAAAGACCTCCTGGAGCGGAAGAGGGCCTCGAAGGGTAGCGCATGACACACAGGGGTCCTCTTGGCACTCGCAGGGCAGCTGAGGAGCGTAGGGCGCAGACCGAGGACTAGTTCAGCGGACTTGAGTCTTCGCCGCGTAGACCACGACGTAATGCGCTTCGGCAGACATAGTTGCAGACTTGCTGTATTAGATTTTCTTGTCAGTATTCGTACTCTTGAGTATTTGCTGAAGTCTTCAGTGGCTGATCAAGAACTGTCAGGTTGGCAGCTGACGGGGCTTTTATATGCTTGCTAGGTGTTCGAGAATGTTCCAGTCTTCATTCTGATTTCGAATTTCAAAACCTTGAGATTTGTCAGTGACCAGTCTTCCAGCAAGTGGCCAGTGTTGATGGTGGAGGTTTGTCGCCCTGATGATGTAGTGGTTTGTCCAGGCGACGAGGGCAGTCCGATGGCTTCGGAGGGCTCGGAGGTCTCGTTTCCAGGAGGAGTGAAAGAGTGCCAGCGCGAGATAAATTTAGAATCAAGTACCAGGAGGTCAGAAATTAGAAAGAGGTAGAGGGCTATAGTATAATAACTTTTTAATAGAGAAGTACGCGGCTCTATGAGATAGCCGTCAAAGGTGAGACGTTGACATTCTGTCAGTAGTAGTAAATAATCATGTCAACAAGGAAAACAATGAAAATATGAATAGATTTATAGATATCAGAAGAAAATACCGAAAATACGCGTAAAACGCTATATTTTCCCCCACGACCCCGAGAAAATTTTTGCTGTTACAAAAATTTTGAGGTTATGAGCAGATACCTTACGCATTCACCTTCTTTCAGACTTCACCATTCAATCATGCATCCTTCATCTCTCAAAGGTTGGGGTAGGGCTCACATTCAATGGCTCCTACTCCAAGATAAGCTACTCTCTGAGCATATCTCAGGCGATGACCAAGGCTTGTTTTAGGAGTTGTCATCCGCTCCAGCTTAAAACCTGTGAGTAGTGTTAAGGCTTATTTAACGTGTCACTAACCGCACGATGTGTAGAGTGTGAAGAAGATAAGTTTGTGTAGAGTGTAGTAGTGTAGGCTTATTTAACGTGTCACAATCCGCACGAAGAAGAATGAACCTTAGCTCAAGTGGGGATAGAGAGACCCATCAAGAGAGGAACATTTTAAGAGACCCATTTAGAGAGAGTCTTTAGAGAGAGGGTATTTAGAGAACCCTTAAGAGAGCAGGGCGGGATTAGAGTACCGCCTGCAGAGGTGTGTGTCTGTAGGTGGCTTTAGAGCCAGTGTGTGTGTAAGTGTGAGAGTGTGTAGAAGGCTAAAAGCAAAATATAAAATTAAGACTTCGAGAGTAAGCCGAAAGGTCGAAGTCAGATGTTAAGAAGGGTAGTAGAGAAAGGGTAGCGGTGTTAAAGTGAGTGGAGATAGGACGAGTATGAAGGAAAAGCGAGATGCAGAGGGTAATTCGAGTTGAGCCGAGAAGTAGTTAAATAGGAAAGTAGAATTGGTAAAAGGGCAAAGGGCAAATAGCAAAAGGCAAAGGAGCAAAAAGTAAAAGACAAAAGTCGAAAAATGCCAACAGCATAATTAGAAAAGGGTCAAGAGGAATATTATATAAAAGGGGGTCCACAAGATTGACCTGACGCTGGCAGAATAGGGGGTCAATCGAGATTGACCTGACGCTGGCAGAATTGTCCTTGAAGCCATTTTTGTTTGGAAAAGTTTTAGGTAAAGTGTAGCAAGTAAAATTGTAGGTTAGTGTAGGTTTTAAGCTTGAGGGTTTATTTTTAGAGGTAAAAGTAAAGAGGGCCGAAGGAGGAGGGCCAAAATATCTTATAAGAGGTAGATTTAGAATTTTGAGAGGGAAAGAGGGAGAGGGCCGAAATTAAAGTCGAAAAGGTTTACGCTAGAAGAAGCGTTGTTTTAGAATTTAGAGAAGGGTTCTGATAGTACGTGGGTGTAGATATCGCCCACGCACGTATCCTTTACCGTTGGGCGCCAAACTGTCGTGTTACCCAGGTTCCTAGAGGCACCGGCACTCAGGGAACCGAGGTAACCGCAGGTGTAACTTAGTAGCTAGGTAGGGTGGAGTGGTCTCGCTAGCACGAGTGCCTGTGGCCCCTGGGGGCGTGAGTGAGTAGGTGTGGGTAGAGTGTCCTGTGTGTAGGCGCCCTAACAAGCCTGGTATCCTCACGAGCAGCGGGGAACCGTGGCAGGAAAAGATAGTAAATGAAAGAGAGGGCTTTTATTAACTACAGAGAATCAAAAGACCTCCTGGAGCGGAAGAGGGCCTCGAAGGGTAGCGCATGACACACATAGGGGTCCTCTTGGCACTCGCAGGGCAGCTGAGGAGCGTAGGGCGCAGACCGAGGACTAGTTCAGCGGACTTGAGTCTTCGCCGCGTAGACCACGACGTAATGCGCTTCGGCAGACATAGTTGCAGACTTGCTGTATTAGATTTTCTTGTCAGTATTCGTACTCTTGAGTATTTGCTGAAGTCTTCAGTGGCTGATCAAGAACTGTCAGGTTGGCAGCTGACGGGGCTTTTATATGCTTGCTAGGTGTTCGAGAATGTTCCAGTCTTCATTCTGATTTCGAATTTCAAAACCTTGAGATTTGTCAGTGACCAGTCTTCCAGCAAGTGGCCAGTGTTGATGGTGGAGGTTTGTCGCCCTGATGATGTAGTGGTTTGTCCAGGCGACGAGGGCAGTCCGATGGCTTCGGAGGGCTCGGAGGTCTCGTTTCCAGGAGGAGTGTTACCCAGGTTCCTAGAGGCACCGGCACTCAGGGAACCGGGGTAACCGCAGGTGTAACTTAGTGGCTAGGTAGGGTGGAGTGGTCTCGCTAGCACGAGTGCCTGTGGCCCCTGGGGGCGTGAGTGAGTAGGTGTGGGTAGAGTGTCCTGTGTGTAGGCGCCCTAACAAGCCTGGTACCCCCACGAGTAGCGGGGAACCGTGGCAGGAAAAGATAGTAAATAAAAGAGAGGGCTTTTATTAACTACAAGACCTCCTAGAACGGAAGAGGGCCTCAAAAGGTAGCGCGTGGCAGTCATAGGGTATAAACTGTCGTGTTACCCAGGTTCCTAGAGGCACCGGCACTCAGGGAACCGAGGTAACCGCAGGTGTAACTTAGTAGCTAGGTAGGGTGGAGTGGTCTCGCTAGCACGAGTGCCTGTGGCCCCGGGGGGCGTGAGTGAGTAGGTGTGGGTAGAGTGTCCTGTGTGTAGGCGCCCTAACAAGCCTGGTGCCCTCGCGCGTAGTGAGGGGCCGCGGCAGGAAAAGATAGAAAGTAAACCAATACTACTTTTATTAGCCACTTATACAAATAAGTAACCTCCTGACACCGAAAAGGCCACAAGACGCGCGGACTCACACAGCGTAGAATCGCCCTCCGACGGTCAGCGTGCGCTCGGCAGGAACTTGGGTCCTTCAGGCTCGACGGCGTCTCGGCAACTCGTCGCGGACGCTTGCGGACAGCAAAGCTTCTTTAGCTTCTGGACTTGAGGGTTCTGAGTTCTTGAGGCTTCAGAACTTACTTCGCTTACTTTGTTACTTCACTTTAGACTTTTTACTTCTTTTTTTATTTCTTAGATAATTGGAAGTAGAGTAAAGACTTGTAAAGACTCATCTTTTGACAGCTTGACACGCCTTATATATGCTTGCCAGGCGTTCGAGAATGTTCTAGTCTTCTTTCTGATTTCGAATTTCAAAGACCTTGAGGTTTGTCAGTGGCCAGTTTTCTTGCAAGTTGCCAGTGCTGATGGTGGAGGTTTGTCGCCCTGATGATGTAGTGGTTTGTCCAGGCGACGAGGGCAGTCCGATGGCTTCGGAGGGCTCGGAGGTCTCGTTTCCAGGAGGAGTGAAAGAGTGCCAGCGCGAGATAAATTTAGAATCAAGTACCAGGAGGTCAGAAATTAGAAAGAGGTAGAGGGCTATAGTATAATAACTTTTTAATAGAGAAGTACGCGGCTCTATGAGATAGCCGTCAAAGGTGAGACGTTGACATTCTGTCAGTAGTAGTAAATAATCATGTCAACAAGGAAAACAATGAAAATATGAATAGATTTATAGATATCAGAAGAAAATACCGAAAATACGCGTAAAACGCTATACTGTTAACTTAACAGTATTGTCATCTCTTTCTGGGAAACTGGGAAAGAAAGAGATTACGATGTAGTTATCGAAAACTAAAAGTTATCTGTTTTAGTGATTAAAACCAAATGATCACAAAATGTGAAAATACTCGAATTAAGATGAAACTGTGATTGTTTAGTGTAAGGTTTTGAACAAAATAAATGTTAAGATATTTTTAATTCAGTCGTTTAATTTTTATGATCTTAGTAGTAAGTAGGTAGATAAACATTTTGAGTTTTATGACAAAAATGTTACAAGCGTTGAACACGTAAAATTTTATACAAAAATGCTAGACACGCGTTCAACGTTCGTGTAACTTTTAGTAGTAAGGCCCTATTATTTCTAAAACCAGATATAAAAATGCGTATTAGAAATAATGTAAAATAGCATCACAGGAAGTCAGTAATAAAGTCATTAATTACTACCACATCCAACGGCCGAAGTCTGTAATCCATGCACTGTTAAAGATATTCCACAGTTTTAGAAAACTTGCAAAATATTCCCTCGCAGGCAGTATTTGAACTACGACGTTCGCCGTTAGTACTGCCGATGCCTCTTCCATCTGGGCTACCGCGGCCACAATTTCCAGGCCCATCTTATCCGTTGGGCGCAGGGCCCCGACCGATTGGGGCCCCCATCTGTAGCATGCCAGTAACAAGCTGTTGCTGTTACACTTCTGTGTTCCTTGCTCGTTCTGTCTGAGTATTTCATTTTTTACGTTTTACTGTTGATAAAGCATGCATTTTTGACTTTCTAGATAGAAGATACGTTTCGATTAGGTACACTTCAATACGTCACTGCATCGGAGCATCCTCTATCGGGGACATGGATTTATAATAGTCTTGTTGAGGCAAATGTGTAAATAAGGGCCACAAGAAGGCCCCATTTTCCTAATGTGCCCAAGGCCCCATATAGGTTAAAGATGGCCCTGACAATTTCAAATAGCCATGGTGACTGTAATTGGTCGACGAGAGGACAACACCAGTCTTGTAGATATCCTGTTATCTTTCTTTCTGTAAATGACATCCTCTGAGTCATCTAGTTGTTGATCCGAAAGTTGCCGTAACTCTATATTTTCTTCCGGTACATTGATGAAGCGATCGTCCGGTAAGAGGAATGCGACCACGGCGGAAACTGAAAATAAAATTATTAGGTTGATAAATAAAATATTGCATCAGATCAATAATGATCCCAGATATCAAAATAAGGGACCCCTGTCCAACGACACATTTTTTAGACAGACAAATTGACACACAAGCTGGGCAAGGTTGGAGTTACATCGACGGTGCAGAATAGAAACCAAAGCGACAACGGTTCTTCAGCAGAAACTTGAAAATATACATATTGTACATATATCACGCCTATTTCCCTTACGGGGTAGGCAGAGCGTAAACGGATGGAAAATGCGGCCATTTAGACCACGTCTGAAGAAAACTTGAAAGTCATTCAGAAGCACTCAGACGACTGTGTATCACCATAGTGACAGATTGTTAGCCTGTCGCCTGAAATTGAAACTCATCAGCCCTCAGATCCCTTAGTCACTTCGTACGACACCCACGGGAAAGATATGCGTGATCATTGACTCATAATCAAAATTGACTTCATGTAGGTAATGAAGTACCTAAGTGTAAGGAAAGGAACTTACATGCAATGAAGGTTGCGAAGATATAGAAACCGATGTCGCAGTAGTGGTTTTCCATTAGAAATTTGAGGATCAAGATGCAGGCAAACAACGTGATGCGCCCGCCCGACATTGTAAGGGAAATCGCCAGCGCTCTGAAAATGAAACGAAAACACAGTTCCGCTTAAAGCCATGGAAATATACAGAAAATGTACCGTATGTATGTACCTAATCGGAAAAATATGATCAAAATATCTGTTATGATTGGGAAACAAAACAAACCCTAGAAGCCTCCGTGACAGGCAGACGCACTACCTGCGTCACATCGGTCATCAAAAACAATGTCATGTTATTTTTAGAAATGCTTAGTACAAAACTTAATGATTACAAAGCAATATGTCTGGTACTTTGACCTTACCTCAGGTGTGTAGGGAAAAGGGCAACAGAGATAGCAGTATACAGCCCCAAGAGAAGGATGCCCATCAAGAAAATTATGAAGAAAAACATGCTGGCTATGGCATTTGGGACCAGGTTTACGATGATGCCGCTCATACCACACACAGACGCTACAACCATCACCATGTTTCGACGGCCGAATTTGCCAACCAACTGTAAAATGTAGAAAAAATATAAAACAGACAATAAGGCAAAACAACAAAATACATAGGTACAATACTGGTATTTAGAATTAGCAACCGTTTTAGACCACTCAGTAGGTAGTGGCAGATATTCTTTTTACGACAGATAATAATCTTATTCTCACGAAAAAACCGATGGGCACACGTACCTATAATAAGGTACACATTTTGCATCACGTTGTACTTACAAAAGCTAATATTGAGTTGAAGAAAGACTGCAGAACAGCCACGACTACGACGATCAGCAAACCGGATTGGTTCAAGGAGCACTCGTCTTTTTCCTTGATCACGTCTTTCATCAGCTTGCAAAGTGTCAGCGATTGGTCACCTCCTGACTTCAATGTGTCTGTGAACTGATCTGCGATGGATGGAAGCCACACAGCAAAGGCTCCGATCTATTAAAAATTGCGATTTTTTGTTAACAAGTCTTCAACATCATCATCATCATATCAGTCTATAGCAGTCTACTGCCAGACGTACGACACCCCGAGGGTATGCCAAAAAGCACGTTTTCCTGTTTTCGCCATACAGTCACTAGGTGGCTCTTTTTAAGTCAACGATCCATCTGGCCGGAGGGGCTACACTGTTGCTCTCTTAGATCAAATTGTAGTGGTTTAAATTTCAGAATTACCCGTTAAAGATAGTGTAAAGTTGATGATGGTTACTATTACTAAGAATGCTGTAGACAATATAAGTATTAAAAATTCTAACCTGTAGAAACATTGCTAATATGGTCATTAAGATGAAATATCTGAGCAGTTTTCCTTTGAAAAGTTCTCTAATATTTGGTTTACGATTTTCTTCATTGATCGGTAGGTTTTCATCGTTTAGCACCAATCCCGTCACCTGCAAAAAAACATGGTTCTTGAAAGATTACCTAAAATAACTACGCTTGTCTCGTTCTCAATTCAAACTTACATTGAACTCTTCTTTCGTCTTCAAATGGTTGACTCTGTGGATTCTCTTTAAGATTGTCAATGCTTTTTCTTCACCGTGCTTTATGAAGGCATACTTAGGGCTCTCCTGCATAAAGAACATCCAGTAGAAGCAAATGATGCCGGGTGTGGAGTAGACGAGGAGCGTGGTCCTCCAGGGGTTCCAAAAGATGCCCAGTGCGGGCATGTGGTAGGAAAAATTCATTGACATTATTGGCATTGCCATCACTGTAACACCATAATACAAAAATTACAAAAATGACCCACAGAAGAGTTAATAAGTATCTCAAATACCCCTTTAATTGGATAGAGGTTGGTAAAGGTACTTTGCGATCGAGGGTAAACCTGGCGATCGAGGGAGCCATGGTACCAACTTTTACACACTCGACTTAATAAAAACGAAAAACCAATAAACAAATACCACAAAATAAATGTTAGTTGACTGGCCTAGACCTTACCGATAAGGTACCGTTCACTAGGCAAACAATACAGTCACAAAAAAAAACCGAAACAATATTTTCCAAAATTAATAAAATATGTGGGTAATATAAAAAACACGCTTAATACTAAATTACGGCTAACTATGTTGCAATAAAGCAACCACGCTCTGCTACCAAAAAATGTTTGATTCCGAAGCTGATCTTAGCGCAGTGGAAGCAAATTAAAGTTATCTTAAAATCTAAAACTAAATGGTCGATCAGCCTCGGAACAACATTTGACTACGATTCGTAGTGCTCTTTACTATAGCTAAATAAAATAAATTTAATGAGAGAATTTTGTTCCGGAAAGTTTCCGGCCGAGAAATTCTTGTTTCCAAAATCTACTTAAACAGGGCCCAGCAACGAATTGCTTACCGAGCGAACGATGACGCCGTTTCTTTGTGAGTTTAAGTATGACAGGAATCAGGTATTCAGGATATTTGTGAGGAGCACAGGAATAGGGAATAACCTAAACTCACGGCACTGGAACATCCGCTCGTTCTCGAACTCCTTTCCTCCAATTTGCACTATAGTTCACAGTTCGACATCACATAATGTTTTTTAACACAAAATAACTAAAAGATTTCTCTCCGAATGAGAAATCGGCCCCGTTGGCCTCCAATCATTTATAATTAAAATACGTAGCTATCGGCAGCCACGACGCGAGCCAACGAAAAGTGAGGTTATATTTTGCCGGCGGTCGCGTGACTCTCAATCAAAGCGCCGGAACCAAAATCACTTGGTTCACTTCCCCACCGAACAGGGAAAACCACACGAGAAAACCGAAAGCACTAAATTACACCATTTATAATTAAAGTTCGCATCCACGATGCGGGCGACGGCAGAGGACGTGACAATGACAGACCAGTGTTGCCAGCACCGCGCGCCCATTTTATACGAAAACTAAACAGGGAGTAATTGATAAAATGGATACGTACAGACTAAAAACCAAGTCAATCCTCGTTAGGGAAATACTTACGTGCCATAATGCCCTGTGATAGTAGAAAAAGGCTTGCAACGACCAATACAACGAGATTCCTTCGTGCTTGCGGGACGCACTCGCTCAGAAGAGTCATCGTTATACTGTACTGGCCTGAGGCCCTGCAAATAGAGTAAAAGCTGAATATACTAACTATCGCCGAGACAAGAAAATATCGTGGCTGAGCCCAACATTATAGTTATAGTGAAAGACTAAAGGTAAACTTTTAGGCTACGAAAGCATATCTGCTGTTGCTGAATCGCTGTCGCCAATGCAGTTTTGCGTATTTTTTGGCAGTTTATAGACAAGCAAAGGCAACGGAGTCTAAAACAGGGTCCATTTTGTGTAACCGAGCCGCAGTACCACCACTAGACGCTTAGTTAGTTATGGCACATCAGAAGGATTAGGGTGTGGTTAGCCTGGCCAGCCCCGAGGCAGTGCCTTTATTTTTATTATTTTATCCCGCCCGAGCCGTGTTTATACTAGGACCGCAAAATTGTTATAATCATAAGAAAAAGAAAATTGTGTCATTCAATTTTCATTTCTTTACAATGACTTATCCATATTTATCAATAAGTTATATTGTTTGTATCCCAGATAAAAAAAAAAATGGTTTGGTTTGGTCGAACAGCAGAAGAAGAAGAAGTTATGGCATGATACAGATATGAATATTGTATGTATGTATGTATGTATGAATATTGAATACTTACACAAAAGAGGCGATGAACAGACAGACGAGCAGCATGATCCAATTGACCGAAAACGTTGCTATGCAGTGGAAGACTGTTGCCAAGAAGAAGGACACTAGCAGCATGCGGCGACGCCCATGTTTATCTGCCAAGTAACCCCATAGTACTGAACCGAGCACTGCAGCTGTGAAAAATATAATGCCTTTTGAGTTGGAGATTGGTCGTGAATCCACCTATAATCTTAGCAAGGTTATAGTTGGAAGCTAAGTATGAAAAATCCAGTAAGGAAGAAGGATGCTGCTTGCATTGGTAGTCTTAACAATAAACTTAGTGGTTGGGGTATAGAATCTACCTAGCGCGACGGCACCAAAGCTTGACTCCGGGTTATTCCGGATCCGCCTGGTATCAAGTACTCTGACATCGCAGTTTACCGCCAAATGCTCGTACCATCGTCGAGGTATGAATATCAGCGCCCTCTTTAGTTTCTGGACGAGCTCGCATTAGAACGACTACCTGCATTTTTCCGGGCCAAAGTAGAGTCAAGGAAATCCATCACTAAAAATGAAAACGGTCTTACCAACTAAAGGAGCAGCCACGATCAGGCCTTGCTGGAACGGCGTAGTTCTCAGATCGCAAGCACTTGTCTTCAAAGCTTATTCCGGAGCCGCCTGGTTTCAACTACTCGCTCATCGTAGTTTACCGCCAAATGCTCGTACCATCTTCGAGTATGAATACTAGCGCCCTTTTGAGTTTCTGACCGAGCGAGCGTTAGATCGACCTCTATTTTTTCTGGGCCAAAGTTGACTCTTCAAACAAACCCTTTAATAATGAAAGGGTCTTACCAACCAAAGGTGCAGCCACAATCAGGCCTTGCTGGTACGGCGTAGTTCTCAGGTCGCAAGCACTTGTCTTCACCACAATCGTGCTGCTGTACAGAGTGCAGGCGTAGGCGATGATGGACAACCCGTTGAGAGCGGTAAGCAGCCAGCTATACAGACCAAATCCTGTAAAAAACCATGTCATTGAAATAGCATTAACTGGAAAACTAATGGCGCCACTGTCGACTGTGCCTGTTTTTCTGTGACTGGTCGAAAATGTGTCAATCTCAAAGTTTCAGTTACTTCTTATTGGTGCATTTAGACACAGTCGCGACTGCTGCCATCTGCAATAAGCTTCAAGTTTTCTTCCCCATTGGGGTATTTTATTTATTTTATTTATTGATACATTAACAAAATGAAAACACAAAAATTACACAAGAGAACGTAACAAAAACCTAACGAGGTTTGTCCGTACGCTCTGATATCGCCACCACGGCGGCGGAGCTCGGCACTATATTGATAAACAAGTACATTTCATACAAGGTAGTTCAAATAAGGCGAGCAAAATTGGCGTCAACCAGGGTTAAACAAACAGCCCTTAATATCTTTGGTTGACTTTGTAAATATCAATATAAAAAAAAATGATATCCTCCCATGCAAAGAGACTCGGCCGGCCAACACATTTAGTATCAATAGGTCCAATTATTATTTTTCATATTTCGACCTATGTTCCTAAGGTAATGTTATTCAATTTCATGGACTGATTCTCCCCTTAAATATTTGCAGTTTTTTTTACATGCTGTAGAGTACTTTGCAATAGTAATTGAAGGAGTATGGGGAGTACCGAATGATTGACTTTCCCAAAAACGCTATCTTCTCAACAGGTTACAACTAAACATATTTCCCCAAGGACCAAAGCTAATATAAAAGGTGATGTATGTAGAGAGAAGGGTTTGGTTAATACTTACCGGTTTTGTCTAGTGCATCTTCGAAAGGAACTTTGTTGTCGCCCTTTGTTTTGATGTTGTTATTGTTTCTTATAGAATCGTCCATTTCTTCCCGGTTGGTATCATTTACTTGAGACAAATTCTCTTGATGCATTCCAGTTTTATTTATTTTCATTTCTTAGTTCTGGTATGTGTTCCAGATTTCCACTAGGAGTTTATTGAATTAAGAGGCATGGAACTACACATTAATTTAGGTAGAAAAGATGTGCTCGAGGAAAATCAGAACAAAAATAATATGGGTTCTATAAATAGCTCAACTATCTAGTAGGATAATATTTATTGTACTACGTTCACAATATATTTTTCGTTTTATTATTTTGTTTATTGTTTGTTTTCTTTTATTAATCTAATTTTTATTCAGTGTTGTATCACAGAAGCACATTGGTCGCAAGGTGCCTACATTCTTCTTATTGGCAAATACTAACAACTTTAGTAATTGTTGCTCTTACGACCTAATTATACTTACTTTGATCAATTTTAACTAAATAACTTTTTATTGGGTCTTTTAAATACTACTTATTTCCTCACTTTAAAATAACCTTGTAAACTTAAACAATGTTCTTTTAATTACAAACATACGATTTATTAATTACATTAACTGAAACCGATTTTTTTACTGAATAACCACTCGCTACACTAACTAATACGTATTATGAGGAAGACAACGCTATGATGACAATGCGTAACCATAGTTAATTCTATATTATGTATTCTGTGTTCTATCAAAATGTAAGTAATATTTTTTCCTTGTATGTTTATGTTCAATACAGGGTCTTCTGGTGTTAATGGACGTCGTAGCAGTGCTACGACAAAGCTACGACGAGTGCTACGGCAAGGTACCACAAAGTCAGACCTCTTGTAATTTTAAGATACCTACTTTTTTACCTCATCTACTCATCATCTCCTAAATCGTCGTCGCATAAAATACAAATAAGATACTAATTATTATTCTCATATCTTTATTCACATTAAATAGCCTACTTAGGTATATTTACAAAAAGTTCTAGGATTTACATGTTTTTATTCTTATTCTAGGAACTGTTTTCTGCACGAGTAAAAATTATTTCTGCATCATTTTCAATAGGTACGTTAAAATGAATGAGGTAAATGGCTGACCATGGCCCCTTCAATAATAAAATAAACAACAACTACATCGTCCATGTATAAATAAATTCTATAATTTTTGAATTACTACTTATTTCACTAAATAATAATTTACTAACTTATCAACTATCAGTACATTGATGTGTTCAGGTACATCTATCCGGGGGTTAGCCCGACCACTCCGACCAGTCTAGCGCAAGCTCCACAGAGACGTAAGATGACATCTGTCAAACAAGTGATCGTCGGCCGTCATCGATGCGACGCGAGTTTCACGCTAGTTTGTCTCTTTTGTTTCATACATTTTATATAAAAACGGCTTCAAGCGTAGCGATGTCGCACGTCTCATGTCTACTCTGTGGAGCTTTTGCCTACGTAGACACGTATGGCCCATCAGACCTTAGTCTCTGGGAACTTCAGTAGTTTTATAAGGTGCCAACAGGTCCAAATTTCTGGTAACTTAAAGAAGATACGTGAGACCCATCAGTCCTAGTCCTAAGTCTCTGGGAACTTATTAGGCTAGGCATCTTGGGAAGGCCCATCAGGGATCATACTCTGAGAACTTAAGTAAAGGTAATCTAGGAATCATACATCAGGCCGTTTTCTCTGAAAACTTAAGTAGATAAGTGACGTCCCATGTCCCATCACGCCTTTGGCCATCTGCGACTTTGGTCCCTGATGGACCTGACAGCCTTAATTTCTGGGAACTTAGAAGATACAAGAGGACCTATCAGGCCCTGGTGTCTAGGAACTTATTTCTCTGGAATCGAATCCGAATCCTTTGGACTTTTGTCTTTAGGAAGTAACCATGCCATGACTATTGCACCTGGAAGACAAAGAAATAAATGGTTAGAACGAACGAAAATACTTAAAACCGACTGGAACATCTTTCAGTAATGTAACTTGGATTTTTAATTCTTATATAAATATGAATCAAACAGCCTTTATGAACGCTCATACGCCGTTGTGCATATGTTCCAAAAACTTTTAAAAACTGTTATGAGTCGCTGGAATAAGCAAAAATTGCTGTCAATAATTATGAAAATGAAAATAATTCATTGATAGAACTTACTCAGCAGTAACATGGCCCAACCGTAGAAGGTAGCTTCGCAGTTTAAGGAGATCAGAGCACCGATTGCGTTGACTCCAACGAAGGCACTTGACCGACCCAGCATCACTGATAGGCAGGACGCCATCCCTCTGTGAAAAATACATTCAAAATGAAGAACACGGTGTTTGATGACTTGTAAACGACGAAGATCTTTTACATGAACCAGATGCAAATCAAAGTGGGAAGACTATTGTTGATTCTTCTTCTTCTTAGCGTGTTGATAGCAGACACTACTTACACAGACGGATGGCAGACACTATTGTTGATTCTGACTCTGATTGAAGTGACTGGATTTTAAATGTTGATGAAGACAAAACTCTAGGATAGAAATCTCACCTCAAAGAAGTAGGATACATCTCCACGAAGTACACACTCAGGATCCCCATTGAGAGCGCACACAGCATGAACATGAAGAAGAAGATCCCTCCAGCAATGGGAACCTTGACAACGTTCAACAGCACAGCTGCTGTCGCTGAAGAGGCAAGGATGAACATCATTGCAAGCCTTTTGCGACTTCCGCAGGTCAAGGACAGGACAAGGTTACTGCCGCTAGCTACAGCACCATAAACCATGGCGGAGAGAAGCGTCGTGTCCTGAATGGTGTCGTTGCAGGTTGCAGCCAGTTCCTGAAAAGGAAATTTTGTTAACACTTTCGTATCATTGACATTTTTTGCATCATTGATTAGTTTTGGAATAATATGCGACTAACCACATTGTTGACGTCAGTATCAGGAAACAATTATTGATTAGCTGGTTACCAGTTCCAAATTGAACAAAGTTTTCCTACAAATCTGTCCTTGTTTCAATAGGTACAAAAAATCATGGTTGTGTTGGATTGATTAAACTTTGACGCAATATAAATTGGTATAAAGCACGTAAATCTGCTCTAACACATGGAAGACGATGACAATACTACTTACAGTGCTGTTACTGGAGGCAGCAACGTTTCCGGCGTGGTACTGAATGACAGAGCAGAGGTTCATGCCAAAACCGCCGTTGGTCTCCAGCACGGTGAAGAGGTTGTTCATGATGTACGGTAACCAGAGGATGAAGCCGCTGCCACTGAAGTAAAAAGTAATAGAAAATTAATAAGAGATTGAAATACAGAGATCCACCTGAACAAATGAATTAAAACCAATGAAGGAACGATGTACATCTCCTTGAAATAGATCGGGAATTTGTCAATCTAGGCTGTTGTAGATAAATAAATCATCGTGATCCCGTTGCAAAGTACGAACTTTGCAGACCAGAAACAAGTTAAATAGTCTACTCTAGGTTCACTTTTTCTCTAAAGTGAAAAATAGAACCATGTAAGGGGGATACAGATTTTCAGAAATGAGGAATACGAATCAATGTTTGTATACTTACGTCATGTAAATAACAGCTACTAAATAGAAGAGCTTCAAAGTGTCCTTCAGCAAAGGCGCTTGGAACAGTGGCACCGTCTGCAGCCAGAGACTTCTGAAGAATGATACGTTCAGCATCGACTGGCCCTCTTGCTCAGTAATGAGCCTTTTCACCTAGGAAAGGAATATATTTTAGTATCCATGATGTCTGTCCCTTATAAATACTATCGCTAATATTGATGCCAGATGTCTCTTAACTTGTCTCCCTTGCAGCAAAGACGCACGCATGCATACACTCAAAGGTAATATCAGAACTTTTCTACTTTTTATTTTTCTACTTAATCTTTCTACTAACGTTGCTTAAAATTAGCACAATTGGTTTCAAAATGGTATGATACAATTTTAAGGCAGCATCGATACTTACTGGGAAGTTTTCAGCTCTGTCTCCTGAATTACGAGCGTAAATCTTCTTCAGGACCTCCAGAGCTTCTTCATGGCGGCCTCTCGAAGCCAGGAACTTGGGGCTCTCGTGGAAGAACCTCAGCAGACTAGCGGTGGCTAGGCAAGGTAACGCCATTGTGAAAGCCAGGAGTCGCCATGGTCTGTAGACGATGCCCAGCCAGTTGATGGGGTAGGCGAACGTGAGTGGCAGGATTGGGTAGGCAAACACTGTGGACGAAATTGAAAATAATAGGCATTCAGTTTGAAAAGAACTCGGCTATAGAAAAAAGACGTCTTTGTACCCTTCATTTCAGTTGTTTATTTTTATACGAGAAAAGACCATGGCGCTGACACTAGTCTTGGTCGAAAAATCGCTTTCGCTACTTTCAGAGGAAGAAGAGCATGAAAGAAGTACAATATTGTTAGAGTACAAACCTGCTGATACAGCTTGGGAGCACATAAGTGCGCAGTTACAGAGGAGCATCGCTCGTCCCCTGGAGCGCTCTGAACAACTCTCACCAAGAAGTGTGTATGCTGCAGAATTTGTTGCCGATGTGCTGTAATAGAAAAAGAATTTGTTATACCTACTGTGGGGCTTTGATAGAGGTCGTCTTACAGGTAATAAGTCAAGTTGCTTTTTTGTGTTGGTTTCTTCCGTTTTTGCCCAGCCGGGGCTTGGATCAAATCTACAACGGACGACTTGAGCTAAAGCTCACCGAAAAAGTTTTAGTGGACCGTTAAGGGCGAGACTGAACGTAGGGGTTCTTCTGAGAAGAACGGATTGAATTGAAAGTTCAAGATTTGCGCTCGAGGATGATGTACCCTATCCTAAATGTATCAGCATCTATCATATGTAGGTAATTATTAATAGACGATGAATGAAGCTTCGTAAAGTCTACCTACGTTTTAATGCAAATTATCTTGGATTTCTTATCATTGATCTTCAAACACGGGTGTTAATTTTATAGTAGATTTTCCGGATATTGCACGTGGCGTTAATATTATTTGCACTTCATTGTTCGTTAATGTATGCATAATTGCTTATCAAACTACTAATTAGGAAAGTGTAATGGAGCCGGTTTTTGTATTAGACTAACAAATGAATCTAATTTGGTTTATATTCCTAGATTTATTTTTGTTTGCAACTGGTCAGTTTATAACATCAGGGTCTCGACTCTCGCATCTTCTTCCAAAGTGCGTGAATGCGTGCGTGCGTGAGGGTCCAAAGTGCGTTTTTTCGGAGACCCTATTCCGGAAGATGGCATTGAACGCCTCCATAGACTTTGAGGGATTAGCTGTCAAATTTTGACAATTCTTCCATCGTTGCCTATGTCGGCGTACAACGCCATCTTGTGGTTTCTCCAAAAAACGCCATTTACTGCCCGACACTTTTCCATCTTAATTTTGGCCGTCCTCTATCTCCGTCTATTTTGATTGATAGCACGATTCCCAAAATAACTATTACTTTACACGTAGGAGTTCCACTATGTACACATACCAACCCATCTTTATAATACTGTACTTGTTGTTGTTTGCTTTTCTATGATGCAGTGGCGGTATGGCCCATGACGTGTATCTACAATCTACCTCATCTACTGTCTATCATTCATTACATTACGTTATCTTCTGATCAAACATCATTCGATTAGAAATAGAAACCTGTTGCTTCCGTAGGTGTTATCATACCACAAGATTATCATGAAAGTCTCATTTTGTTATTAATTACCAGCATATGTTTAGAGAAATGGTTTTAAGTACATATTTGCTTTCGTATGTTTTTGATCGCTAGTACGACGTTTTCTTAACTCAAGCCATAAACAAATAACTAATATTTCATGTAAAACTGGTCTATCGAAAAGTGGTCTGTGATCATGTCAAATCTCGTGTCAAATTCATCCCATATCTTCTTTCTCGATGTCTTTCTGCTTATGCCATATTTGCACTATCCCACTTCCCTTGTTGTTTTTTCTTCAACCAAAGGTTGCCTGGTAAAGAATGCTGCCTAGCAATAAGACCGCCTTGTTGTACTGTTTCTTTTGTATGTGTTTTTTTTACTGCTGTATTATTCCTTGTATTTAGGGTGAGAATCCACCAGAGCTGTGCGAGGAAAATGTGTCGTACGAGGATGCGTAGCTGTGCTGTGGAAATGTGTAGGGGTTTCCACCAAAGCTGTGCGAGTAAAATGTGCCGTACGAGGATGCGTAGCGGAGCTGTGAAAATGCGCATTAATGTGTGGAGCGAGGATGCGTTGCGAAGCTGTGAAATGTGTGAGCGGGGGAAATGCGATGTAGTGGAAACCTCGCAACACATTTCTCGCATCGCATTCCTCGCAACGCATTCCTCGCTACACATTCCTCGCAACACATTCCTCGCACACATTTCTCGCTTGTTTTGTATGTAGAATGGCCTCGCTTCGCTCAACCCTATTCCACCAGAGCTGAGCTGAGCGAGGCTAGGAAAATGAAGTGATTCTATTGGTGGATTTTTTCCTCGCTCACCGCCTCGCTACCTCGCCTAGCTCTGGTGGATTCTCACCCTTAGTGCAATAAAGATTTTTGCTAAGTTATGTTATGTTTCTATACTTACAAAGTAGAGGAGATAAGTTTGAGCACGGCCATTGTCCGCCAGTCGGGAGCCAAACTGCTCAGAGCAGCGAAGACGAAGCCAACTGACATGGACAGCATCAGAGTCAGCCGTCGCCCCTTCGTGTCGGCCACGTAGCCCCATAACTGGGCACCGGTCACCACACCTGGGAAAAGGAATTAAAAGATTAGTTATGCTTTACACAAAGATGAAGGGAGCAATGAATGAGCAGAAAGTTTATAATTGTAGCTAAACAAAAAATGGGCAAATCAACCTTCGGAGATAGGGGTGTAGAACCGAAGGTTCTATTTAGGTATAGATATAGAACCAACGGAGACAGGGGCGTGCTTAAAATGTGCAAGTCCACCTTGGCGGACTGCACCACGCGGACTTTGGGGGCAAGGGGAGAGTGTGATATGCTATGTATAATATAACCAACTAAAGGAATAGCGGTGAGTATACTGCATGGTCAGCTTAAAGTCATAGACAGCTGCTGCCACTACGAAATTGGTGCCAAACAGGTCGCTGCTCATCACCTGCACCCAACTGGTGAGTTTACTATGGTGTTCCTTGCTGAAGGAGTATAGGAAGTGACTTACCCACTAAGGGCATAGCAGTGAGCAGCGCCCGCTGCTGCATCGTCAGCTCCAGGTCGCAGACAGCAGCTGCCACCACGAAACTGGTGCCAAACAGGTCCATGCCCATCACATGTAGGCAACAGCTGACTCAACTATAGTGTTACTTGCTAAAGGAGGATAGAAAGTGACTTACCGACTAAGGGCATAGCGGTAAGCAGTGCCCGCTGCTGCATCGTGAGCTCCAGGTCGCAGACAGCTGCTGCCACCACGAAACTGGTGCCAAACAGGTCCATGCCCATCGCCTGGAGTGTCCAGCTGCATATGAACAGCAGACCGAAGTTGTATCTGCCGAAACCTGTAATGTGATGCCGTTTATTAAGAAAAATAATTAAGTTCCTATGAATAATAATATGATAATTTATTTATTGATTATGCCCATAAAACTGTATTTATTTGACATATTATAACCATTGTCATGTTAGTTTGACAATTGCAAAATAAATGGTAACTACTCAAACAAGTAATATGATTCAAAGATCTTTTAGATGTAGCTCGTAAATTGATTCCTAAATAATTGCGAGTTTATCACGTAAATTATTCGCTAACTTGTGGAGCGTTGCAAAAATGTTGTCAATTAAGCAGAAATCAAATAAATGTTACGAAAAAATATTTTTCAATAACGGGTGTTTTACTAGTGACCGACCACGAAAACTCAGAACCGGCTGGTGATAAGGAACAACTTTCCCCAAGGAACATAGGTACCTACCTACCTAGTAAAATTTCGCCCTATATTTGATCACTTTAAAAACTGGTGGTCCTGGAGGAACATGGTTTACCTGTCAGCGTCAGGGCTTCCTCCACAGTTGCCTTCTGCATGGACACCCTCCTCATTCTGTCTTCATTTTGTATGTATTTTCCAAATTGCAGCTTCATTTTGATGCTGAAAAATCAATATAAGACTTGATTTGAAAACGTTGGATCGATAGAAAAGTCGATAACGCAAGGCACAAAACACAACCACAGCAGACCGCGGCTAAAAACTATTAAAACAGTCGTACCTAAACAGTCGAGATGTAGAGTCTTAAAATGTATCAAATAATAAGATTAAGGTTGTATAACACCTAAAATCCTATTAAAATATCTGTAAAATGATCTTCAAGTGACCTTATTAGATATTCTATAGGTAATTAATAAGTAAAAAAAAAACAAAACTAAATGCGCTATGCACAGCTGTGCCACGCACGAGCGCTCTATTAACGTATAAAAATAAAAACAAATAATTTATAAAACATTGTAATTGACTTATAATGTTCTAGACTGGTAACCGAAATTCTCCTAAATATACAGGGTGTTAGGAAAAGTAGCGCGTTCCTTCAAACCACAAGTTCTGTAGGTATAACAAAGAGTCTTGAGTCTTGACTTGAGCATGTTTTTTTTACAAATATTTAATAGGTATATTAGGTATCATTTTTTTAAACGTTTTTTCCTAGCTCTGAGCGCAATGTGGCGCGTCGTTACAGTCGCAAACAGCTGCGTTTGCACCGTTGTAGATCTTATTGCGAAAGAGAGGTGCAAAGTTATCCGAGCGGTAATTGACTGTACAGCGCGCTGTTTTGGGTTGAACAGTATAACAAAGTTTTTGAAATATCAAAAAAAATATCATTTTTTTAAATGTTACGACACGCTCAACCTTCTTTATTTTACCTATAGAATGCGTGGTTTGAAAATAAGTAATACTTTTCCTAACACCCTGAATAAGCCAATTTAATGAAGAATCAATTTTAAATGTTTCATCAGGTCGTTATTAACGAATTAGCTCTAATCTGTTCTAAATTGGGCCATTTAGTTTCGAATGATCTGGGAAAAATAAGAAGGCGCCCTTTAAAAGACCTCTATAATACAGGGTGGTACCGAACGACTCACTTTCCCGTAAAAACTATGATCAACAGGTCAAACTCAACAACTTTCCCTAAGGATCAAAGTTCAAAGTCTGTAAAAAAAATTTGATCTCCCATAGAAAATTGCTTGGACAGCACTGCAGATATTTTTGTATGAGAGGTCCATTTTCTTTGTAGGCTTTGAATTTTAGACCTTAGGGCAAGTTGTTCTGATTGACCTGTTGAGCATAGCGTTTTCATGAAAGTGGGTCTTCCGAAGCTCTACCTAACCCACGGAAAAATTCTAAGACTTTGTATTTCATTTCGCATGTGGAAAGCTGCTACTAATTGTGGTCGTATCACACGTTCTACTAAAATTATCCTTTCACACTACCACCACAGCCACAGCAGTCCACTGCTGGACATGGGCCTCCCTCAATTGTGGGGTACCATGCTTGGCAGGCGGAATGGCGAGCGCAGTGCAAAGTGTTGCAGATAAGTATTCACAACGAACGCTGCTGCTCTTTCCCTGGGTGAGTCCATCCCATCCCTTACATCCATTCACACATTTTCAAGTAAAAGAAATTGAAATAGGTACCGGTAAATAGGTTAGACCACTCTCTACGGACTTTCGCGGGCGTAATCCAATAACGACTTCTCAAAACTTGAGTTCTTGAAACTACTTTCACTTTTTAACACAGTGTGCCTGTCGGGAGTCGAACCCGGAACCTTCAGTTCGCAACCTCAAGGGTCTGCCAATTCGTCATCATCACGAAATAATCTGTTCAGTCTTACCTTAAAAATTATCCCTAACTGTTACAACTAAACGCAAAATCTCGCTATCTTGAATCAGATGCTGCTGCCGCCTGCTAGTCAACCAAAAGGCTCTAACTTAGTAATTTTCGAGACCATTGCCACATCTTATATATCCGATACGAACGCGTCACACGAACCGTCGAGATAACTGAGTCTGCTGAGATGATGAGCAATAATTTTGACAAGAGAATCAGTCTAGAAACCAGTAATATTTACCACCCGTATCTTTATTTACTCTTGAGAACTAAAAATAAGTATTTTCAGTGGAAATGGAATTGGTAGATAAGAGAGGAAATAACATGTGAGTAGGTGCCTGTTAGGTTGTGTAAATAAATATGCCTATGGGGGGTTTGTGCGTATAGTAGTTTTTATTTACTTAGGCGTAGCTGTCAAATATGGCATATTCGAGCGACGGTACTGTAAGGGCCACCATACATATAGCACAACTAAGCGCGACCTGTTTTTTGTAGCAAATTGAAAATAAACTGTGAACTTGACAAAAAACCGGCCAAGAGCGTGTCAGACACGCCCACAAATGGGGTTTCGTAGTCAACGTTTAAATATCAGGTTTTTCAGCGTTATAAACTTAATTTTGTTGCTGGTTTGTTTGCATGCAGCTGTATGGTTACCAACCGCAAATAGAAAAACTCATTTTTTTCTGAATCCTTTAGGGGCACAGTATTTGTTATAGTTTTCATTGTAACTTCAGATTGTAAGCTACATTCCATATTTTTTTCTATTTTTTCGCGTTTATACTTTAGAAGTTACAGCTGGAACAAATTATGGGTCAAAAACGACCTTTTTAAAAGCAAATATCTCGTGACACAAACATTTTAGTGACTCTGTTTCCACGTAGTTTTAAAAGACCTATTCAAAGATACGCCCTACTCAATATTACAAAGGAAAAACAATTTTTTGTCCCCCTTTCACTTGTATGGGAGGGGTCCAAAAACATTTTAATATAATTTTTTCTCAACATTTCTATATTTGGGTCAACACGATCTATCTTCTCAACTACGAAATCCTAAAAATTTATAAAAGTCCAGCGCCAAAGTAGAGCTCCAAGAGTGCGATCCAGTGTGATCGTACTACCTCTATATATTTGATACCTACTCATGTAAGGGCCCAACTTCTAAGCCAACTTATACTAATTTTTCATACTAAGAAAAAACAGTATAAAGTTGATCCCTGGAATTGCATATCGATCGACTATTGATGTTTCAATTTGTCTTTTATTTGGAAAAAACATAAGCAGACGACACAGCTTAAGATCTACCTCGACAAAATATTCTTCTGCTACTTAGTGCGTTCTCTCGATCACTGTCAATTTGGACCTTTACAATGCCGATTAATACTATTGTAGAGTTGGTTATGTAGGTAACCACTGATCTTAATGCATCTAGAAAAACATACTCCAAATTAAACAAAAAACATTAAAAACTGTGTCACCTTAGTAACGAGGAATACTGTATCTATCTACAATGTTTGCCTAATAAATCCTTTTCATATAGAACCTAACGAATTTTATCAGCTACCAAAATCGCGAAGTTTCGAGCTAGGTAGGTTTATTCAGGTTGATAACGGGTGGTGTCTCTGAACAACCAAGCTGTTTGCACAAATGGCTGCAATTGTAACCAAATCAATGCGTTTTTGGCTTTGCCAAGTGAGATGACAGCTCAGTTGGTAGAGCAAGGCAAGTTTCATATCTACTATACATGGTGTAAGGACAGTGTACCGAAAACATGTAAAAGTTGTTCAGATCAGACCATGAAACTGAACAACTTTTACTATGCTATGCAGCGAATGGTGGGAAACGAGAAAAAAATTCCGACCTCCCCTACAAAATTTGCGATCAGCTGGTTGACTTTGCATGCGAAGTCAAAAATTTTTTTTTGTTTTCCGCCATTGGCTTCATAGTAAAAGTTGATCAGTTTTATGGTGTGATCACGCCTGCAAAGTTTTCGGTACACCGTCCCTTACACCCCGTAGACGGCAAGCGTAGTTGATTTTACACAAAGATAAGGAATTATATCTCTGGAAATACTGGACCGATTTCGCTGAAATAAAAAGAAAAGTAATCAGAAATCACTGAAGATCACCCCCTTAGACAGGCTGATACTATATGCAGCTTATTTGAATTAGTAGACCCAGCGCAAGACGAGAATTCCAGCGCCTGTTTTTATCATAATAGCAATGTATAACTTTTTAAATGAAGGGTAAATTAGTTAGTTGCCTAGGTATGTGCTATCTGGATTCCATATTGAGTGCTCGGCTGGCTCAGTAAAGTAAAACTCAGACTTGATCAAGCTCGTCGTTGATTGATGCTTAGAAAGAAGGCTTGGCTTTACTTATATTAATAAAACCCAATTGGTTACTCTATTTTTTATTCCGTACTTCGAACTATGTCGTGTGGTAGTGGCTAAGAATACTACCACCTCTAGTCCACTCAGGGTGTTTCGTAAAAGGCGAGGTAGAGTTTTTCATCTCGGCTATATACTTATCTGTCTACTATGGTCATCCGCAAGGTGGCGGTGTTTCCACCTACAAATGCCTACAATTATCATTCCCAAAGAGGGTTGACGCCAGGCAGGTGGGCGGTCATAAAACATTACCAAATCCTTTTGTTATATGATTTTGTGTTGAAACAAATCACGTTGCGCTGGTCACAATCACAACTGATTTGGTATAAGGGGAGAAAGATGATGAACTATTGTAGAGTCTACAGTCTTATTGACTGTTCAGGAATCAGGCAATTTTTTTGACTCCGGCATGTTTTCATAAATAATCTAATTATGAAAATAAATAATATTTTTCTCTATCCCTCTACGCAGCAACCAGTCACGAGGTAACGACCTTTCGGGAAAAAACAAGTAGATAGGTACCTATCTCTTAGCATCACCTTATTTTCACTATCTCACATTCATATTTGTTTGTTTGTTTGCGTATTACCGTGTCCGCGGGGGTCTAGATAAGGCAGTGCTACATCTACAACAAATATACAGAGTAAATAAGTTTGTTTGATTGTGCTACACGAGATGTTGATCGAGTATTCCCACTTTCTACACATGTCAACATAGTTTTTATTACTTACTTACTGAAATAGATGTGTATATGGAAATGTACTCTCTTGTAACGTCGTTATTTTAGGTTCACCTACCTACATGCTTACTATTAGTAGAACAGTTTTATGAACTGTAAGGTCTGTAAGAAAAATCAGTCATTGATCCCTTGAAATGACAGTTTGATGTGCTGTTGAAAGTACCTTCCTAGAAGGTTATTTACGGAATTTAACAAAATATGGCAAACGCTCTGAAATCCTCCTCCTCGCGTCGTATTCCTCAATGCTGAGGGTCGTGATTTCCTAGCAGCCGTGGCATCAGCTTCTGCCGGATGGTGTTTCGCCACTTGTTCCTATCTTTGGCAGAGTGAAGTGCGTCGTGTAGCTTGGTGTCTAGGGTTGAGCGGATCTGATCAGACCATCTGGTAGGACTACGTCCTCTTGGTCTTTTGCCGTCAACCTTGCCTGTGACCATCAGTTGTTCAAGGTTATGTCCTTCTTTCCTTGCGATGTGGCCGAAAAACTCTAGCACTCTTTGTAGGCAGACAGTCGATAGTCGGGTCTTTATGTTCAGCTCGCGTAGAATGGACACATTTGTGCGGAAGGCTGTCCATGGAATCTGAAGCATTTTTCGCCAGCACCACATTTCAAAAGCATCGATGCGGTCGCGGTCAGCTTTCTTTATTGTCCAGGTCTCAGCCCCGTAACAGAAAATGGAGAACACCAAGGTCTTGACTAATTTTATCTTAGTTTTCCTCGAGATGTTTCGGTCCTTCCATATTCCTTGTAATTGGGCCATGGCATTTTTGCTCATTCCTATGCGTCTTCTAATCTCCTTTTCACACGAGCCGTCATTGCTGATGTTGGCCCCGAGGTAAATGAAATCGCTGACGGTTTCCAACGTGAGAGCACCTGTGAGCTGCAGTTTGTTGCCACGATCAACCACCATGAGTTTGGTTTTGCTATGATTGATTTTTAGTCCCTTTTCTAGGCTGATCCGTTCCATCCTTTCCAGTATATCAATCATCTCAGCTTCGTTGCTGGCTAAGAGAGTGGTATCATCGGCGTACCTGAGATTTGAAATCTTGGTGCCACCCATGGTAACTCCGCCGTTCCAGTCTTCACACGCAAGACGGATGATATGCTCTCCATACGCATTAAAAAGGATGGGTGAGAGTATGCAGCCCTGCCTGACGCCTTTTCCGAATGTGAAGGGTTCTGACTCTGCTTTATCGATCTTGACGACGCCTTGGTTGTTCACATATAAGGACTCAATTAGCAAAATCAAATGTTCAGGTACACCCATCTCCCTCAGCATCTTCCATAAGTCCGACCAGATGACACAGTCGAAGGCTTTGCTGTAGTCAATAAAGCATAGAATAAGTGGTGTATTGAACTCGTAAGATTTTTCAATTAGCTGACGAATGTTGAGAATTTGCTCACGAGTTCCTTTGCCTTTGACAAAGCCGGCTTGCTCCTGCGGTATCTGCCAATCCAAAAAGTGGCGGACCCGACAATTGATGATGTGCAACAACACTTTGCTGGCGTGAGAAATCAGAGCCAGAGTTCTGTAATTGTCACATTTACTGGTGGATCCTTTTGTGGAGCGGAAGAATAACGGACTTCGTCCAATCGCTAGGCCATTGTCCAGTGTGCCAGATATCATTGCATAATTTGTGCAGAGCGCTTATTCCAGTTGGTCCCATTGCTTTTAAAATCTCCGCCGTGAGTTGGTCAGGTCCCGGAGCCTTCTTGGTTTTGAGAGCCGCCAGAGCAGCCATAATTTCAGACCGTAGAATAGGGGGTTCAGTGCGCAGGTTTTTCCATGCGGCCCTGTTCTGCGTTGATACATTAGGGCTCCTATAAAGCTGTTCGCAGTATCTTCGCCAACGGTTGGTTATTGCGTCTAGATCTTGAAGTGGCGTTCCGTCTTCATCTTCAATTAACCAAGTTTTAGCTTTGAATTGCTTAGAGAGGAGCTTGACTTTCTTAAATAGATCAGCAGTCTGTAGCTTTAATGCATGACCTTCAATTTCGTGGCAAACACGCTCAATAAAGTTGTTTTTATCATGGCGACACTGCTGTTGGATAGCTCTAGATAACTCTGAGTATCTGTCACGCGCTTCTTGACCTACCAAACCAGTATTTTTCAGCGCTTTTCTATCTTCGACAATTTTCCAGGTATCAGTGGAAAGCCAATTTTGTCGGATGGTAGGTGATGTACGATTAGCTGTGATCTTTTCAACCGTTTTCCAGATATGGCCTTTAAGACTATTCCATTGTTCATCGGTGTTACAGTTGGAAGGTATAGGTTCCAAAGCTAACGCATTATTTAGACCAACTTTAAATTCTTCTGCTTCCGCTGGGTTAAGGGATTTCGGCCTCATTGGGTCTCTTTTCTTGAGCGATTTAAGCCGTAAAGTAAAACCTGCTACTAGCAGGCTATGGTCGGAGCCGCAATCAGCGCCTGGGTACGTTCTTACACTTGTGATAGATGACTTCCATCGGCTATTGATGATCACATAGTCGATTTGGTTTCGATAACGATCACCTGGAGATGTCCAGGTATACAGTCGTCTGGGATGTTGCTGGAAGCATGTGTTCATTATGCTCAATTTCCTGCTGATGCAGAACTCTAGCAGTCTGGACCCTCTATCATTTCTGATTCCGAGCCCGTACTTTCCGACTGTGCTCCTGATGTGATTGTCGGTCAACGTGCTTCCCACCTTTGCATTCCAGTCTCCGATCAGTAGTGTTATCTCCCGATTAGGTATTTTGGAGAGAGTGTCATCTAGTTCATTATAAAAACTGTTAATCACGTCATCTTTTGCGTTTGATGTAGGCGCATAAACTACGACGATGTTCAGTATGCACGGACGGGTATTGAGCCTCAGGGACATTATTCTGTCAGAGACCGGATTATAGCCCAGCACATGATCGCTTAGATTACGTGACAGCAATATGGCTACACCATAATGGCTGGAGTTTTCCGACCCAGAGAAGTAGAGTGTGTTACCATTGGGAGTTGGCTGGTGACCTTGCCCTCTCATGTGTGTCTCGGTGATTCCTAACAGGGTAATGTTGTGTAATTCCACCTCTCTTTCAACAATTTCCATTTTGCCTGGAGCAATAATTCCGCGCACATTCCATGTTGCAATTCGACGTGGTTTTTGGATGGAGGTCTTGTTTTTGTTAAGTGCACCAGAAGTATAACTTCTAGCCAGGACCTGGCGAGCCATCCTGGTAGAGTCTTCGGTCACCAATTTCACACCGTCAGGCCCGGTCACCCGACGGCGCCGGGTGTCAGCCGGATCGCCCGACGAGCTCACTCTTTTATTCTTACTGTGCATAGGAAATTTTCTTGGGAAGATAGTAGCGGTAGATTCCCGTGCCTTTCCGCCCCAGTCTTTTAGAGGTTATTTAGTCCTCACGGCTACTGCAGCCGACCCGATGAACGGGGGTCAGGTTATCATATCCGCCGCCTGAGACTCGGCGTTGATACTCGTTTGGCACCACCCAGTTACGCTCTGAAATGCCACTACCTAAATTACGGCCCATTGAGAACGCGAAACGACCATCGTGGAATTCCTGGTCTCGAATACTCAAAAAGCCGCGAGTCGAAAGTATTCACCCATCTTGTCATATCCAAGCTCAAGCTCGACGTGCGTCGTAACGCATGTGGGATGGCATCTGTCAACTATGTGATCGTCGAAAGACGTGCGACATCGGGACGATTCAGACCGTTTTCACATAAAATGTGAAACAGAAGAGACAAAGCTACACACGTGAAAGCGCGTCGCATCGATGACGACATCCTGACGATCGCTTATCTGACAGATCTCATGTTGCTCGTCGCGTCGCGCGTCGCTTCTACAATTTAAATTCCACGACTTAACGATATCCAGTTCATAGTTCTAGGTTCCTGTATTTTCATACAAAATATTATTATTCACTGCCATTGTTAGGTTCGTTTGAATGAAAGTAGGTATTATAATGTTGCCAATGATAGGTACCTAAGATGATTTTGTAGGACCTGGTATTTCTTTTGTTACTAAAAATATTACTTCTTACATCATATCCTACTAATATTATAAAGGCGGATGTTTGTGTGTGTGTTTGTTACGACATCACGCAAAAACGGCTGATTAGATTGACATGAAACTTTGCAGAAATATAAAAGGGCATCTGGAATAACACATAGGCTACTTTTTACCCCGGGAAAATGTCTCATTTCTACGGAATCACGCATATTCCAAAATTTTTGATGTAGGTGGCGTGACTGAGCCGATTCGCGTCTTTGCGGGGAAGCATATCCGTAAATTCAACAATCATCTTAAAGTCATGGTAGCTGCGGCGGTAGTGCGCTTGCCTACCAAACAAGGAGACACGCGTTCGAATCCGTATAGTGTTCTCCTTATTTTTGTTTTTTATTTTCGAACTTTTATTTAATTTATGTTTTGTCTTACATCATCTTCCTGCCCTTATCCCAATTGCTTGGGGTCGGCGCAACACGTTTTGCTAAACACAAAATCGTGCTGCAATGGATTCGGCTTAATTTTACGACCAGCCGCCTACCAGACGTCAACCCTCCTTGGGAATGCTTTTGTGGTGGATTAACCGCCACCATACGGTTGGCCCTGGCTGTTTGGGTCGGGTTTATCCCTCGGTCGCCTCTTACGACTCCCATGGAGGTGGTGCTATTCTACTCTGCCGGCACCACACGGCATTAAGTTTTGTCTTACGATATTGGAAAATCTTACACACTGGTCTTGCTATACTTCCTCTACGTGTGTGTTTGTTACGACATCACGCAAAAACGGCTGATTAGATTGACATGAAACTTTGTAGTGTTCTCCTTATTTTTGTTTTTATTTTTTCGAACTCTTATTTAATTTCAGTTTTGTCTTACGATATTGGAAAATCTTACACAATGGTCTTGCTATACTTCCTACGTGTGTGTTTGTTACGACATCTTGCAAAAACGGCTGATTAGATTGACATGAAACAATGCAGAAATATAAAAGGGCATCTGGAATAGCATATACTTTTACCACGGAAAATGTCTCATTCCCACGGGATCACGCATTTTCCAATATTTATGAAAAGGTGGCGCGACTGAGCCAATTCGCGTTTTAGAAACTAACAGCGTCATCTCTTGGCAAGTAAGGCAAAATTGATGTATATCCCACAACAAATGTACGTACAAAAATTACTTGCCAATGAAAATGTTTTAACAAGATTTTGGATCCCACAAATACAGTATAAAAATTATATGGCAGGTAAAAACTTTTACCAAACAATACCCATTGAAACCAACCAATACATACATATTTCATACAAATATGACATGCCATTAAAAATGTTTTATCAAGGTATTAGATCCCACAAATACATACACACGTCGTTGAAAAATGACAGTGCTGTGATTTTTTTTAACAATGTATTGGATCTTACAGATACATACATACATACTACGTCCAAAAATAACGTGGCTGTAAAATTGTTTTACCAAAATAATTAGAAAATACATACATACTACATATAAAATTAGTAAAAATTACTTTAAATTACTTGTCAGTAAAAATTATTTGCCAAGCTATATGATTCCTCGCAGAAAAAGATAAGCAAAAGCCTATTTTGCCTAATAGTCTTTTTGGGAAACGAGACCAGCTGTGAGCACCAACACAGGGGATTTAGGGGGGCGAAAAAAGACAAGCATACGTTTGTATGGGACACAAGACCAGCTGCAAAACCAACTCGGGGGGCTTGCCTCCCTCAAAGAAAAAAGACAAGCAAACGTTTGTATGGGAGACGAGACCAGCTGCAAGCGCCAGCATGGGGGGTTGAGGGGGGCTTGCCCCCCTCAAAGAAAAAAGAAAGGCCAAAGTTTATTTGGGAAAGGAGACCAGCTGCAAGACCAACTTGGGGGGTTGAGGGGTGCTTGCTCCCCATAGAAAATAGATAAGCAAGCGTTTGTATGGGAGACGAGACCAGCCGCAAGCGCCAGCACGGGGGGTTGAGGGGGGCTTGCCCCCCTCAAAGAAAAAAGACAAGCAAACATTTGTATGTGACACGAGACCAGCTGCAAGACCAACTCGGGGGGTTGAGGGGGGCTTGCCCCCCTCAAAGAAAAAAGACTACCAAACGTTTGTATGGGAGACGAGACCAGCCGCAAGCGCCAGCAGAAGAAAAAGGTTCGAATGACCAAAATATTTGAATAATTAATTCGTTCAATCTAATGTTCAGATTTGATGCTTTTAAAATACTTTATTGAACCCATTTTTAGGGTTTCGTAGTCTACTAGAAACCCTTATAGTTTCGTCATGTCTGTCTGTCTGTCTGTCTGTCTGTCTGTCTGTATGCCGCGCCTTCATAACTTCGTCAGTTTTGGAGATATCGACATCAAATTTGGTGTGAAGATCGTGTTGACCCAAATTTAGAAATGTTGAGAAAAAAATATTTTAATTGTTTTTTGGACCCCCTTCCCATACATGTGAAAGGGGGGCAAAAAAAAAAATTTTTCTCCTGTAATATTGAGTAGGGTGTCGTTGAATAGGTCTTTTAAAACAAAGGGGAGGTTTCTTTGAAAAAAAAGTCTCTTAAATGTTTCTGTTTCGAGATATTTGCTATTGAAAGGGGCGTTTTTGAGCCATAATTTGTTCCAGCTGTAACTTCTAAAGTATGCATGATAAAAATTTGAAAAAAATATGGAATATAGTTCCTAATATGAAGTTACCATGAAAACTATAACGAATACTGTAACACTTAAGATTAAGGAATTATTTAAGTTTTTCAATTTGCGGTTGGTAACCAAGCTGCAAACAAACCAGCAACAAAATTAACTATGTAACGCTGAAAGACCTGTTATTTAAACGTTGACTACGAAACCCTATATGTGAGCGTGTCTGACACGCTCTTGGCCGCTTTTAAGTCCAAGTCATAATAAAAAAACAATCACTATTACAATTCACTTATTTATTTTACACACTTGCACAAGCATTTTTATTTAAATTTTGCTCACATATTTAATTTGTGTACTAATTTGGTAACGCACGCACCTTAGAGAATTACTCACTAGCTAGAAAACTCTCTAAGGCGCGGGTGAAACCGCGGGACAGAAAGCTAGTTTTATAATATTTTTCCCTTATTTATCCAATGACCAATTAACAATGTTTGTTGTTTATCTAATTATCAGAGCAATGAGGATATTTAAGCAGCCATAAAAATTAAAGGACAAATAGTTCAAATTATGTATGCACTAAGATAAAAAAGGACAGACCGAGATTACTTTCACTGCAATATGCATTATAAATTATTATAAGTAATCAATTAAGTATTTTAATTGTACTTAATTTATTGCATACTGAACATGGACGTATTAAGGATGGGGCAATTAACAAAGTTTCAGTAGGTAGCATGTCTAGATACCTTATGCTACATTTAGGGAATGAACCGAACTACTATAGGTACTAGATAATCTTAAGAAAACTAAGTGGTAGGTATAGGTTGACTTCTTAAGATTAAAACATATCCCTTGAGTCAAGTTTTCATATAAACGTATTTTTCCTGTTTTCTTTCCGTATAATGCATGTAGAGCAATAATTATTTTTTATTACATTAAGGCTTCGTCCCCAGACCTACGGCACGGCGCCGGCGCCGTGAAAAGCCACGGCGACGGCGGGCACCGTGCCGTGCCACGGTGTACACCGTGCTATGGCACGGCGTGCATCACGTCAGCGTCACGGCGTGCGTCACGTTAGCGTCACGGCGACAAAGCTGACGCGGGTATTATATTCTTTGGTTGTTGCTACTGACACTGGCCACTAAGAAGGGCAAGTATCATCTGGGGGCACGGTCGCGCTTCGGCCAAGACAAGCCATGCAAAATATAAAATAGATATTGCGAGGGCAAAAGCATGACTGTCTGAGTACGAGACTATTATCAAAAGTATGAGACTATCATCTAAATTAAATTATGACAAAATAATGTCACAGTCTGAAAATAAAACAAAGACTATGTGGTCAATCATAAACAGAATTAACAGAAAAACTAAAAAAAACGGCATACAGAACATAAAACTAAATTATAATAACAAATCCATTGCATGTCCCAAAGCGAGTACTTCTCGACAGCCAAGTGGGTGAGTCACCGACTCCGACAAAGGATGCTACGCTGAGTTGTGGCGGGGGTAGCGCATCTCAGCGGCCGCCGCCACCTGCGCCGCGCGGGCGGCCGGCCTGCTCGCCAGCTATCAACTCCCTATACTTGCGATCGGTTTCTGAGCGGGAAGTATCAAATATAATAAAAAAAAATGCCAAACAAGTATTGCAGTGGTGTGGATGATATTCCACCTATGCTGATAAAGAAATGCGTAAGCGTACTCACACCTCCGCTAACCTTTTTAATCAACCAGTCATTTGAATCTGGCATTTTTGGCCAATTGCGATTTTACCATCAGTGTCAAAAACATTCGAACGGGCAATGGCAAATCGAATCAACGATTTCTTGGAAAAATATAAATTATTGGATAATGATCAATAGGTATGGCTTTAGGAAAAAATGCACCACAGCTCTGGCTGTTGTAACAAATCGCGCCTTGACGCCTACTAAGACTACACGCCTATAAGCGCTAGCCTACTTTGTTATGAAGATGATGTCTTGAGTTCTAGCGTTCATAGAAACTCAGACCTCAAGCATAGTGTAAATAAGTGGCTCGTGATATAAAAGTGATCATCTAGAAAGTTATTGACCTATACGTTGTGTTTAAATAATGTAATACTAGGGTGAATTAAAACTCGTACTTGCGTAATTCTCAAAATTATTGAAGCAAAGCAGAAGTGTATAGCGGGAAATCGACGTAACCCTATCTCGACAGAACGCTATCTCGATCACAGTAAATATATAGCTTCTTTGGTCTCAGCAGTAAAGAAATTTCATACGAACGCTCAAACTCACTCACGCAAACATACGGCGCCGCTACATGGAATCTCGCGGTGATAGCGATGACATAGTGACAACCCGAGAGAAGTGAGAGAGAGACAGAGAAGGTAATAGGATCGCGGATTTGGTAAAGATTCTTTACTGCTGAGCCCAGTAAAACCGATCTATTTACTGTGACTCGATGCTAATTTAAGCCATCATTATACAAACTGCTATGGGTTGGTGCTGATTTAAGCCGACATCACACTAATTTGCAATGGAGTGACGTTATTCAAAGCCAGCGTGACATGCTTGACTGGTCTATAAATTTAAATAAAAATTGATATAAACCTTTTGTTGAGATAGCGTGTGTCGAAATAGCGTGTAGTTGAGATAGTGTCGAGAAAACATGTGTCTAAATAGTAAGATATATCTTAGGTCTTTCATTGTGTTTAACAAATAAATGTTTTACTAAAACTTCAAGTAAATACACAAAAAAATATGTTTTATGTTGTATTATGTTTGTGTTGCTTCAGTTGTAATCGGTTCTTTTGGTATTTTGGTACTTCGCTTGCCAAGCTTGGTGATTGTGTTGTGGCAAAAACCGCTCCCTAATAGGGGTAAACCTCTGTCCAGCAGTGGACTGTTGAGGCTGTGGTAGTTATACTGGGTGTTAGGAAAAGTACTGCGTTCCTTTCGAGGGATGAACCAGCCCATGAAACTGAACAACTGAGGCTACTTTTGTCAGCACTTGAGGGTCTGCAGTACCGGATGTACCAGGAGCATGCTTTAACTACAAGAGATTAGTACAATAATAGCGCCATAGCAATATAGGTAATTGAGGCATTTCTATACAAGTTATTATAATCATGGAGATTCCGGTGAACGGGAAAAAGGAAGGAAGGTATATGAGTTCCGTCAGGCCCCCACTTCATCGCCTGCGGATATACGACCACTCTCCAGAGATACCTTTTTTGTATCCATAAATACTCCACAGCCATCTTCACATAACCAATTTATGTATGCGAAGATAACCATTAGAGTATCTACTAAATACCGTAACTTGCCCTCCCGCATAGCTGATCATGATGTCATTTCTTCAATAAATGACCCAAAGATTGCGAATTGACTGTATGCTCTTGCCCGGCGACATTTTACATGAAAGTGTTTTTAGGAATCCATGTTTTCATTTTGAAAATGGAACGATAGTGTTGCCTATAATTTATCGATATATAAGGTTACATTTATTAAGTGAAAATCTCATAAGGGTGTGTTAAAGATAAAGATATATTTATTTGTAAAACATGAGTAGTATAAGAATACAGATGTCACTGTCAAACTCTGTTTTACCATAAGAATAAATAATAACACTACCGTGTAGAAATGAAACTCCTTTGTCTGTGCCCCAAAAGCCGCGTTTTAAATACCTACTTCCCCCCTCAGCCCGTAACGCCCCGCGCGCTCCCGCACTGTAAGCCAGGGCTGTCACGTGCTAAAAGTTTTATTCCAAACTAGCGGCCCGCCAAGCAGTTGCAAGACTTTCGGCGTAGTATGTTTACACACCTACGCACCAGAGAATGAAAAATCGTGCAAATGCAATTATTTTGAAAGATTTACGATGAATATGTGTGAATTTGTTTGTTACCATAACAATAACTTTACTACCTTTACTTATAGGTAGGTATGTCGGTTTAAAAAATAGGTTAGGTACCGACTTGAGTAAAAACACAAACAGGAGAACACAAAACCAATTACGTATTAAGAATGGTAGTAGGTAGGTACCTATTTACTGTAACATCGTCGTCATCAGTTACCTTGGCTCATCTATTGGCAAATTAAAAAAATGAGATGCAGAGTCATCCTCGCATCACTTTTACAGCCATAAGCACCATAGTCATTCAGCAAGGCTAAACTTTTCCGAAAAAACAAAATTTGACCCGCGCGACGAACGCTTACGCGGCGAAGCGCACTCCCGACCGAATTGAACTCTCTGCGAGCGCCAGACGGTAGGCAAATATAATGACCTTGAGCGCGTCTGGAGCGGGAGTGTCGCCTCTAGGTGTGTTTACTCTTATGGTTTTACTCACAAAACTGAACAACTTTTGTTAGAAACATTTCTTCTAAATATGAAAAAAAATTTGGCCCTCCCATACTAAGTGACACATTTTTCAGCATTTTTGTATGGGAAGCCAAATTTATTTTTTATATTTCGAAGAAAAGTTTCTAACCCAAGTTGTTCTGTTTTGTGTGTAGACCGACCTTGAAGAGATTTTGTATTTAATTAAATGTAATCCTGTATAGGTAAGGTATTCATCGAAAATACTGCTGTGTATCTAACCAAAAAAGTAGGTCGCCAACAAATCTACCTACACATTTAAGGGTTCAACGTATTCTGGTTTTTCTAAGTATGTATATGAAAACCAGTATTAGATGGAACCAAAAATGGGTAGGAGGATTTGCTGGCGATAGTATATCGTTGACCCTGTGATGCCGGATCTATATGGCATCACCTATTTCTACCAGTGGATGTTGTAAAAGGCGACTAAAACATGAAACCAGAGAATGGGCAGCAGCATTTCTTGCGAATATTTACAACTATGTATCAGTGGGTGAAACTGCTAGACAAGCCGATAGTACTTAATTAGCATAGGATTTGAAAAAACTATAGATTGGTTCTTTCAAAAGTTAATTTTTTTAAACCTAACAATTTTGTTTTTCATTTACAAATCAGATTGTAAACATGTTTAATTTCATGAGCTGGTATAGCCAACAATTTGATCGTTGCATATTACCAGTAGCCTGTTTGTATACACGAGTGTGTATAAAATGTGATAAAGATAATCTAGTAATGGACGACTTGGTGTCCCAGTCGAAGAAAATAATACAAATGAAAATGCTATATAATACTAGTATGGGCATGAAAAATACTATCCAGTAATATCCATGACTTCCTGTGTAGCCTGATGAAATGTTACTTTATTAAATCAATAAATCAATGCCTAGCGACTTCACCCGCTGCTACTTTGGTACCTACCTACCCGTTTCCCTTTAGGAATTGGATCTTTGTCTGTATAATAAATTGTTCTAATTGTTAACCGTTATTTATGGAGAATTAGCTATCTTTCCTTAGTAAAAATATCCATAAAATCAATTAAGAATGTTGTAGCTTTCAATAGATAAAAGACACACAAACTAACAAACAAATCTTTCCTCTTTACATTATATTAATAATTAGTGTAAACGATCATAACAAAAATACAGAAACCCGATTGCAGTAATTTCAAAAGTTTGTTTTTCGTCTCAAATTGGCCATTTGTAATTTTAATAAATAGTTATATACGAGGAAATTTTACTAGTGACCGATAGCAAAAACTCAGAACTAACTGGTGATAAGGAACAACTTTCCCCAAGAAACATAGGTCGAAATACGAAAAAAAATTTGTGAACTCCCATAGTAACTCAATGCAGCTTATCGGCAATTTTGTATGGAAGGTCCAAAATTCTTTTTCGTATTTCGACCGAAGTTATTCCTTATCACTAGCCGGTTTTGAGTTTTCGCTATCGGTCACTAGTAAAATGTAGACAAATCTATGTAGACAAATCTAACGAATATATTTACTTATGCAACCCATACATACATAAAGACTCCCAAAAAGCATACTCTTCTTCAGAAGAAAAACAGTCCTCACCAATATTATCGATATCGACAAATCTGTTATCGAGGGCGAGTGTACATCACATTTAATTTTTTCTTATTTTGGCATATTTGTTACAGCTTATGTCAGGCCACATGACAAACTACGTCAGTCATAGTTAAGATATTGTTCTTTAAAGGACTTGGAACATTTTTGTATGAGAACTATGCTGTTCCTCTAACTAAATATAAAAAATAAAGATCAGCAGAATTGAATTGTATGAACATAGAACATAGTCATTCAAGTGTTTATTTTTAACTATCGCGACATTTCTCTAGCATGGGGATATTCTTAAATCTCTAATGGGCGTCGGCAACCACTATCGCAGGGTCGTCTCTACTATTCGCCAGTCGTGTCTTTATTCTTACATCCAATTATGTTTTTCAGACTATGTTTTTTTTTACAGTTAACCTACAAGAAAAACATAAAATTTCGTTTTATGTTAGCTAATAATCCGTTACCATCGTGCGTGTCAACTTTAAGCTGCCGACAGCACATACTGCAAGGGCCGCAGCTATCGGCAGTTGCAGCATATGCTGCGGCAGTTGCAGCAGATGCAGATGCAGTACACTTAGGTAGATATAATAGGTACCTACAGGTGGTAGAGACCTACGTACATACATAAATCACGCCTTAAACCCTTGCGGGGTAAGCAGAGCTTCAACGGCCGTAAAAATACGGTCGTTATCGCCACCTTTATCAATATTGAAGGCCATTTGAGGTATTGTCGTGTATAACTATAGTGACAGCTTGTTTATGACATGTATTTTTTACATTTACTGTAAATCTACTTTTTATTTTTATGCTATGACATTCTGTTGCTCAAATATTAAAGTATATTATTTTATAGACGAAACAGTTAGAATAATCTACAGTATTTTTTATTGTGTTGAGCCCTTTTTGGCTATTACTATTAATTTATATTCTAACTTAGCTAGGGTAACATAGGACCTAAAAGTATTGTAAATTTTAGAATAGGTGCACTTCTGGGCAGGTTTTTGGGGGGTTTTCCTGTCCAGGGGGTCCGGCTAACTATACACATGTAACACCTTATTTTAAAAGATTTATAGAATGTATTTCCACTTACTTGTCATTCATTAAGGCATAAGGATAGGTACATGCTGTGTGGTTGGCCTGGCCAGCCCTGAGGCCAGGCCAGTGCCTTTATTTTTATTTTTTTATCCCGCCCGAGCCGCGTTTAGAGTAGGAACACAAATTGTTATAAAAAAGAGAAAGTTTTACACTACAAATTTTCTCTTTTTTAAGTTTGAATTAGAATGTGACTTTCTTAAAGAGAATCTTGTAATTCCTACTGAGAAATAAAAACATTGATTTTGATTTGATTTTGTTCCATGTCGTGAAGTCATTTCTTTTATTTTCATCAATCAGCTACCAGTACTAGCTATCAACATCCAACAGACGATTTATCTGCATCATAGACCTGAAGACGGTGTTTTGTCTATTAATATTTCATTATTTTCTATTTAAATCTACTAACATGGAAGTTTATCATGCATATCTTCTTACAAGCATTTTGCCTGCGGTTTCACTTGCGGTTTTTAGCTGCTTAATCTAATCACCAAGTTTGAAACAAATTGCATTAAAAATCCTTGATTGACCTACGGTAAAACTATTTTTTTTAGTTTTTTTTATATTGTAAGACATTGTTTTAGCTGGGGAGGATGCGCAAGTGGATAAGTTTGCCTTTAAAGCAAAGTGAGTCTCCCTTAATTAAGTCTTCAATGGACCAGTAGCTTTTTCAGGCATTTTCTATTCGGTGATCTTTTCTTGCTGGTTTTGGTTTACGCTTAACGCGCTTGGCGTAAAGCGTAAAATAGAACTAAAACAGTTAGTGGTTTTGGATGGAGACTATGTATTTAACTGTTCTAGTTCTTTTTTACGCTTAACGCGCTTGGTTATGAGCTTATAAGTTTATATATATCTTATATATATCTCCCATATAAAGTCAGTCAGCTGATCGTGAATTTTGTATGGGAGGTCGAAAAATTTTTTTCGTTTCCCACCATTGGCTCCATAGTAAAAGTTGTTCAGTTTGATGGTCTGAGCATGCCTGCAAAGTTTTCGTTACACCGTCCCTAACACCCTGTATTTCATCAGACATGTGAACATAGGTAGTAAAAAAACTCCAATGAGCGTGTCATACGTATCAAAATTTTGTAATGCGATTACACAACACGTCGTAAATATTTTTTAAAAATTTAAATAGAAATTCAATAATCAGCCAAATATGTCGAGGTTGAGCATCAAAAAATACACAATTGTAGTGTTTTTAATTGCTTACGGCAGTCTTCCTCTTCCGTCCTAATAAAACGAAAGCCAAAGTACTTGCTAAGTACAATATTATCCGTGTCAGAGGCCATGTTAATCATGTCAATCGGCGTGCTCAACTATACTTACAGTCCAGCAAAAAAGATTAGACAAAAAATAAGGGCGCCTCTGTGTAAGAAATTTCAAAATTATATGGCAACATTGACTATGAATGGCAACAATTTAGTATGAAAAATTATTAGTTCCATTTTATTTAATTTCTACTCTTTTTTGCTGGACTGTAAATATGTCAGAAGTCAGGCCTCTGTCATGTACTTAATCATGTCGGAGGCCTACTTTACCGTATTAGAGGCTTTGTCAACGTTGAGATAACCTTGACAGGTCTCCTGGTATCAGGGTTCGTCAAGTCGTTCGTTGACCTAATGTACCTTAGGTAGGATAGAAGAAATAAGAGATTATTTTGCTGCTTTGAGACAAATTATTATTTTGCTGCCCCCATAATCACTTAATGTTATTTGCAGCCCCAATGTTATTTTTCGGACTAAGTAATTACATTGTTTCCCAAATAGTTCGTAAGTAGCTTTCTTTCGCCAACCGAAATTTATGGCATACCAATAATTATTTCTCTTTTTGAGAGACCCAATCTCTTTGGTGACTGAGAATTGTGTCACGCCGTGGATTGTCACGGCACGGCGTCGTGGTTCGGCATGGCGCCGTGCCGTGGCACGACACGACGTCGTGCCGTGCCACGGCGTACACCGTGACGTTCCACGGCGCCGGCGCCGTGCCGGAGGTGTGTGGACACGCCGTACAGCCTACCATAGACATGCCCCTAATTTTATATATTTCAAATAATATATGAAACAAAAATAAGAGCAATTTCGAGTCGGCGGAAATTTGGTATACTGGTTGAAAGGGACGGTGTTACGTAAACCGTGCTGTCATGATCTGTCTTTGAAACTGGACAACTTTCCTCGTGGAACATAATGTTAGGAAATGACAGGAAAAGGGTCGTGTTCTTCTAGACTACAGAGTTGGTCTACTGATCGGGGATTCCCTGGGAAAAATTGTTCAGTTTCATGGTCTCTCTCTGGATCTCTCTCTATGTATGTGAAGTTTTCGGTACACTTGTCTCTTATCTGAGTACACATAGTATAGTTCTACTGTAGATTCCTTTCAGAAGCATTAGATGAAAGATAGTTAGATAAGATTCGTTGGCCGTCACCTAAATAGAAAATTTATCATTACTATCATAGTTTTCTGTTGTAACATATCAGTCAAAAAATACAGTACCGGTGTTAGGTATGGCTTACGAGTGTCTGTCGAGTTTGCGAACGTCGTCCCAATGACTGAATGAATCTACATACATAAATTTTATTGATATAATTCTACAAATATGATTTTATCTTTCCCGTGGGTGTCGTAAGAAGCGACTAAGGGATTTGTGAGATGATGTTTACTGCAATTTTGCATCATTGAATAAACGTTAGTTTGAGAACTATTAATTATTTGAATAACTAATATTTATTTAGTATAGTGCATTAAAATGTATCTACTTGTAAAATCAGTAAATTACTTAATTCAAAAGGTGTCTATGCATCTATAGAAACTCGAAACTTAATAATTTACAATTTAAATTATAATATCATAAATTTTATGGTTTTACAACATACATAATTTATATCTCGAACATCAATCACAGCACAATAACAAGTAGGATATGAAAGAATGCTGTCTCAGCTTTACGTGCGTGGTGACCACTTTAGGTACAGTCAGATATAAAATATAGAAAAAAAAAAACTATCATAAAAGTTTGAAATTAGCTAGAAAATGTACCTAATGATATAAAACACCGAATGACATAATTCGAATTGTTTTCCTTGAAAATGCAACATCCTAGACCAATATGTGGTTGATTACCATAAAGCTAAAGAAAAAAATATTTTGAAAACAAGCTACCTAGTATCATCTAATCAATTTTTCACGATAGGTTTAGATTTTGTTTGTCCCTTTATTCATGAGCCTATATCACGTTACATTTGTAGGTAAGGTTTCTTTTTTATCGACTATTTCTTAATACAATTTTCAATGTATTAGAATATTAACCCCTTAATTGTGAATTACTGTTAGACAGTATCTAACGGGTTTTTTTGCATATTAGGTGTTAACTAAAACCATTCAAAATATTAAAAATATATTCCGTATCCTGGATAGAGTAATAATCGTTTAGCCTAAGCTTTAACACGTGTAAAAAAAATATAGGCCTTCTAAGTGTCAAGGCCAATATAGGCCATTGACTGTACAACCGGCCTAAAACAAGTTGAATCAATTCATCCACATATCTACTTCTGTTCAATAAATTCCAATCTGTGAGAAGATGTCTTCCGTTGACTGACCGTGCCTATACATCTTTTTTTAAAGTTTGTTTTAAGTACTTAATGGATCTCCTAATCGTAAAGTTACTATCAGTATTTACACACTTACTTAAATAATATTTTTTTAGTAATTTGTTTACCTAAAGTAGGACACGAAAATGAGCTTTTTATTAGTTTGTTTAAGTTCATTTACTTTCTAATTTTCTCTGGACCGGCACTCTAGTTTCGGACGTTCTGTTTGGTTGTGGACTTGAAGTGATTTAATAGTGTTTTATGTTGAGTTTTATATCGTAAGCCGTATAAAAAACCCTATGCCCTCCACAATATAGATACTTATTCGAAGAAGAAAAGGAAAATATGTGTTGGTAAGCCGAAAGCCTAGTGCAAGAAAAATAGTTGTGCACATTTCCGGTGCCCCAGGATTTCTACCCTACTTCCGACCCTGTCGTAAGTACTTACTCGCTTTATTTTTTATCACACTTGCATTTCTATAGTTCACTGATCCGTTATCAATATACCTACTATATTCTTAGACTACGGAATGGGTGATTCCTCTTTATTAGCTGTGCGTATTCATAACAAGTAGCTGTGTAAACAGTATTATCGATATTATTTTGCTAGTTCCGCAAATTCACCCTTGCCTAAGTTATTGTGTAATATCCGTGGCATAGATTTGTTTATGTTAGGATAATGTGATAAACGTGACTATGAATGAGTGATAGTTAAAGTTTTTTTATAGGTAAGAGTTTATAAATTAGATATAGTTCTTTTTTTAATAAGTATCTACAGGGCTAGACAGGCCTTTGGTAGTTGATACAAAGTTATTTCAACTGACCGGCTTGGCTCAGTGTTTATTTGACCCTAACTTATATATTATAGACCCTTTATAATATATCCCTAAGACTACTGCCACCCCAAGTCCATTCAGGATGTTTTGTAAAAGGAGTCGTGGAGTTTATATCTTGGCTGAACATTTGTTGACAATGGCCCCCAGCCAATACTTACTTTGTGACAATGGCATGTAGTTATAGTTAGTAGTACCCTTTGAGAATGGTCAACCGTATGGTAGCGGTACCTAAATACACCTAATATAACTTTCAAAGAGGTCATCTTCAGCTGGCCGTAAATTTAAGCTTAATACCTACTATTACAACATGAATTTTAGTCATTTCTGTGCAGTACCTACTCTAAGTATAAAGGTATGAAGATGATCACAACTTCAATAGCTCTATCTATAAAGTACGATGGGAAATCCGTGGTCATTATTTTGTTTTACTTATTATTGACTCTACAGTTTTACATGTCCATATGCAGTCCATTTAGACACTAGTTAATAATTACTTGTCTACCATCCGTAGATATTACCTAATGCACATTAAAATTTACAACTTATTATTCAGTTTCAAAAAAACGACTTGCTTACTGTTTTTCTCTCATTTGTTTAGTAGCATTAGCACAGAGATCGTAGTACCAGCTTTTCTGGTTTTTATTCCGACTTGCTACACAGTGAAATAAAAATGTTTTTAAAAGTAAAAGAATTGTTTTATTCTAGCGTATCAAAAATAATTATGACTGAAAAGGTGGCTAAAACAGTGGAAAAAGAAAACAATAATAACAAAATGAATGTGGATCTCGAAGACGCCATGGACATTGCAGGTAAGAAATTAATTTGTTGCCGAAATATTTCTTTACAGATTTCATTGTGATGCATGAAAAAAGAAGACGATTTTTTTAAAACTCTGTGGTTTAGATGTTAAATAAACTCTCTGTGGTCGTTTTACTTGGTTGGTAGTCTGAGTCACAGATGAACTTAAATATGTAGACTAGCTAGTCTGAGTTTCTCCGAATCATAACCTCTGATTCTCATACAGGAAATAAGTAAATCAAATAGTTGAAACATCACACGTTACAATGTTACGACGTTATTTATGATCTGGATATGGATATGGATTCATACTATAAATAATAGTAATACTGTCGGATAAGTTAATTGTATTGGAAAAGGAGGGCTTATCTAAGTAAACAAAGACATTCATACATAACCTACGATAACATTTAAGGAAATTAACTAGATACAAGTACCTATAACACAATGCATCATGTTAGCATGCTACCCGCGACAAAGATTTTCTCTAAACCCATATGTTTGACATCACTTGTTTTGATAAATTCCATACAATTTTCTTGTCTCGCGCGAGAGAGGACTTATGTTATGACGATCCGTTTCCCATACAAGAGTTCAATGGACTTCGTCTGTAAAGGAGACAAAAAAGTGGTTAAGAACATGATGGGGTTACGAAATATTTTCGCAACATACAAAACATATTTTTTTAGTCAGTTACAAATACTTGTTACTCGAAGTATATTTTTTACCGAATATTCAATTCATGCAAAATTGTTTATAACAATCGTTGCTGATTTATAGAGGGTTTTCTTTTTATCTGCCTAATTTTTTCTGAGGTTGGTGATGTTAGTGTGTGCACGTAACTACATTTGTCGCCGGCTATTATTTTTGCAATATCCAAACGATAAAAGGAATTGTGAAAAAGTACTAATCAAACCCAACCCTTATGTTCTGAAATCCCCAGGTGCAGGAAAGTATCAAATATTCCACTGCGGGCTGATGATAGCCTGCCTGTGCTCTTCACTCTTGGAGCTGATCAGCTACCAATTCATTCTGCCTGCTGCCGCCTGTGACCTGGATCCACCTGACAGCATCAGAGGTCTGATTGCGTCCATTCCTAACATTGGTAAGAATGCTATAATTTTTTCTATCTTGGTGTTGGTACCTACTTATTATTTTACAAGGTTTGCTTGGCGATTATGTAGCATAGGCAAATAGAAGGTAAAACTAATTTAAGCCACCACACTGAGCTTGGTACTCGTAATTCCCAAGTCCAAGATGAATCAAACACATGTTAAGGACCTTACCACTTGACTATTGAAGCATAGACTCTCACCGTTCGCTGCAGGACGTATAGACTTACCAGAGATTACAATCTCACATTATCTTCATCTTACCACTGCATTGTTAAACCCTAAAAACTTCCTAACAAATATTTTAGCCTTCATTCGTGCATAAATGCATGCATGTCTTGGACTCACGTAGAGTCATCATCATCATTGGCCTTATACGTCTGTGACAGACGATTTATTCAGTGTCTGAGGCAAGATTTTTCATGGCTGTATAAGCCGATACGGGAGCGGCATGACTTTCCGCACGCTCTACAAATAAAGGTGGAATTGGAGACTGGCACATGCATGTTTAGATGTCGTTTTTGCCTTTTGTTTGCGAGAGTAGCTTATCCAATATTTTATGTCCATTGCCAGTTATAATCCTCACAGCGCCCTTGTGGGGCCGAGCAGCAGACCACTTCGGTCGGAAGCCCGTCCTGCTGATATCTTCGGCCGCATGTGGAACGATCAATCTGCTCTCCGCCTTCATGCCCAACTTGATATCCTACGCGATCTGCAAATTTGCTGGAGCTCTCTTGTAAGTCGAGACAGATATGTTTGCCCTTAGACACACACCGAACCAGTCTAACTCGTTAGAAGTAGTCTTCGAAATGTCGAGGTAAGCAAAATACTAATTGTGATAAAAACCCCGGTCTAAACCATAAATTAATTATCTTGTAAGTTTCTCGGCTGTTAAAATAATTACACATGTTTGGCTTCCATATCTGCAGAAGTTTTTGGTTAATAGGTTAGTCTAGGAACGCAGAAATGAGAAGTAACCGCTTGAGAGAGTCAGAAGCCAAAGAATGACCAAAATCCAACTTAAATGGATTTCAGAAAACACGACATAGGCACAGAATATATAATAGTACATAGGTAAATATGTATAAACGAGGAACGGATAGCTGAAAGAGAAGATAAAAAAAAATTGATGAAAGCAGATGTAAGTATATAACGATGTTAGGATGCTTGTGTAGTAAATCATGTTGATCAGATTCTTCTTTCTGTTCTCAAAAGCCGTGTGATGCCGGCTTAGAATAGCATCACCCCATTTCTTTCCTGTGGGTGTCGTAAGAAGCGACTAAAGGACTCGAGGGTATCATGTGTATTGCAATTTTAGGCGACAGGCTGACAACCTGTCACTATAGCGATACACGACAATAGCTAAAACGGCCCTCAAATATGTGTCAGACGTGGCGATAACGACCGTACTTTTATGGTTGTTGACGCTCTGCCTACCCCGCAAGGGATAAAGGCGTGATGTGTGTATGTATGTATGTTCTCAAAAGCCTAAACAAGTGAATGCAAGGCCCCGCATGACATTTCTTCAAGACCTTTTATCACCAGATTCTCTGCTTCCAGCATATCCTGCCCCACGTCGCTGTCGTTTGCCTACGCCGGGGAAATGGCGCCGCGGAGACGCAGGGACCTCGCTGTGCTGGTCTGCAACGGGGTCATGACGCTCTCTGCCGCCTTCACCCCGCGTGAGTAGACAGCATCACCCCACTTCCAGCATATCCTGCCCCACGTCGCTGTCGTTTGCCTACGCCGGGGAAATGGCGCCGCGGAGACGCAGGGACCTCGCTGTGCTGGTCTGCAACGGGGTCATGACGCTCTCTGCCGCCTTCACTCCATGTGAGTATTACCACAAATTCACTCAGGCTCACTCAGTACTAGCGTCGATTTTGACGTTTACTGACTAAACGGAATCTCAGGAGAAGTCAAGGTAACTAAGAAGTTGGTTGCGAATGTCATGTTTCTTAGATTAAAATTGGCTCATATGACGTTTTTGTATCAGATTTTAAAGTTTTTTTATACCATTGTATTCTTATTGTACTTACTTCAAGATTATTGACAGTAGCAACAATCCTTAATAGGGTCGAGTGAACCTTCTGTTGTGGAATTACGCACCTCTTTCTGTATGGAAAGTTATCCAGTTTCATGGTCTGAATTTGGCCTCAATGCACACTATATTAGGTATTCGAAGGGATGCCCTTTTACACCCTGTATAATAGACCCTCGGTAGCAGAACGACTAATTAAGGCCGCTATAGAGTTTTTGACGAAGCCCATACAATTTTCCCTGCCAGACCTCTCGCAGCGTCATTTTGCGAAAAACATGGGGATGTTTGAATATTTTTTACAGTGATATTATGAAAAAAAAAAAATATATTTTTCTGCAATTAGATTAAGTACATCTTCATAAATAACATATATTTTTTTTAAATCTTTACTACTGTTATTTTTTCATACAGAAGCCGTTATAATGGCGCATTATTTTGCAAACAATCGTATATAAAAACGTGGTATTATTCTATGTTTCTGAATAAAATTGTAAAATGTTCACTGTAGACTTTGTTCTCAAATATATACTCTATTTTTTTGTATAATTGATATTTTTTTACAGTGAACCAAAACTCTAAAACTCACGCTTGATTTGAGGTCTTTTCCTGAATTTTGGTTTTGTCGCTTTAGATATCGCTGTTTGTAACAGGTTTAAAACTAAAATGTTAATATTTACATTGTACATTTTTTAGATGAAGATATGCTTGATTAAATGTTCAAGTAACATATTATTTTTACATAACGGTTTTCGAGAAACTCGCATGTTTATAAAGCCAATATTTGCAAATTTGCTAGAAAAAATTGAATGCGCTCTGATAGAAAGTGTTGCAAATGTTGTTATGTTCTGTCTGTGCAAAATAGTTTATTTTAAAAACTTCCGATTCTCAAACCATTCTTTCGAATGTCGCACTCTAAATTTCTTCTTTGAATTTATAGCTATCGTTAACCTTTCCATTGAACTGTGAACGCTTTCTTGATTTTATTACTATATGGTGACTAAACTTGTTCCTTATCTATTTCTAACGGTATCACTCTAATACGGATACGTATTATCAGCATCTCGTTTAAGGAATCAGCTTATACTGGATTCCCATTCGGTTCCTATGAATGACCACCATATGTTGAACTTTTAAAGTGCAAATCGAGGAGCTATTGAGTACAGTCCTAGATTAGAATAAACTGTTGCAAAAAAATTGCCTTTGATTCATCCTGATAAGAAAATAACGCTCTTGAGACTGTAATATTAGAGATAGACATTTTGTAACAATCAGATGATTCAGTTTCTTTAATCCAAAAGATGAGATAGATAACTTTTGTAGGTATCCGTGAAAAGTGACACCTAGATTAGACACCAAAACTCTAAAACTCACGCTTGATTTGAGGTCTTTTCCTGAATTTTGGTTTTGTCGCTTTAGATATCGCTGTTTGTAACAGGTTTAAAACTAAAATGTTAATATTTACATTGTACATTTTTTAGATGAAGATATGCTTGATTAAATGTTCAAGTAACATATTATTTTTACATAACGGTTTTCGAGAAACTCGCATGTTTATAAAGCCAATATTTGCAAATTTGCTAGAAAAAATTGAATGCGCTCTGATAGAAAGTGTTGCAAATGTTGTTATGTTCTGTCTGTGCAAAATAGTTTATTTTAAAAACTTCCGATTCTCAAACCATTCTTTCGAATGTCGCACTCTAAATTTCTTCTTTGAATTTATAGCTATCGTTAACCTTTCCATTGAACTGTGAACGCTTTCTTGATTTTATTACTGTATGGTGACTAAACTTGTTCCTTATCTATTTCTAACGGTATCACTCTAATACGGATACGTATTATCAGCATCTCGTTTAAGGAATCAGCTTATACTGGATTCCCATTCGGTTCCTATGAATGACCACCATATGTTGAACTTTTAAAGTGCAAATCGAGGAGCTATTGAGTACAGTCCTAGATTAGAATAAACTGTTGCAAAAAAATTGCCTTTGATTCATCCTGATAAGAAAATAACGCTCTTGAGACTGTAATATTAGAGATAGACATTTTGTAACAATCAGATGATTCAGTTTCTTTAATCCAAAAGATGAGATAGATAACTTTTGTAGGTATCCGTGAAAAGTGACACCTAGATTAGGATTAGGTAACTCGTAACTCGCCATACATCATCATCGTAATACATTATTTTAATTTGGGTAATGTTCGTTTTACATGCCGTGATGTTAACCTGGATGGCCCCGTAGCAGCGCCATTTATTTTTACTAATGGCCTGTTAGCGGATTCACCCGCTGCAACTCATTTTCCCCCTATTCCCGAAGGAAAAAGGCTCTTTCTCAGACAGACAGAGAAACGCAAATAAACGATTTTATTTTATACTGTGCATTGTTTTTTTAATCAGATCTGTTGTGTCTTCGAATCAGCAACTTACATGGGGGCGACTTTTGTGGCATTCAATCATGAATTCCATTAGATAAATCTGTTATACCCATTTGAAATATTGTATTTTAAAAAACTTTTTATGTATTGGAAGACTTCAATATTGTAATCGGAGCCATTTCAATTCCAGTACTCGCCTGGGCCATCCTATCAACCGACTGGCATTTCAACATTGGCTTTCTAACCATGCGACCATGGAGGGTCTTAACCATCACTTACGCGCTGCCTCTGGTCCTCACCTCTATCTGGATGACTCAAGCTAAAGAGAGCCCTAAGTTCCTCATGTCTAAAGGCAGGAAGCAAGAGGCCTTGGAAGTGCTAAGGCATGTGTATATGAAGAACACTGGACTGCCGAAAGAGAAGTATGATGTTAGTATGAAGAGAAATGGCATGGGTCAAAGGCTACGTGCTTGGAGACGCATGTATCACCCATTCATAAACTTAAGTAGGCATATCCGCGTCATGCATGTAGCGTACCCACGTACGGTAACGACGTATAAGCTTTCTTTATAGACTAAGCTCCCATTGACAAAGTCTTACCTCATAAGGCTACCGATCGGACAATAGATGAAGAATGTTTAGGAAATCAAGGAAATAGTAGGTTACCATCCGATAACCTGGCAATTTTTTAAATAATGGGAGTTTAGTCTATAAGTGTATGACCGCAAATAAGTAGTTAAAAAGTTAATGATATTTTCATACTTACTTACGTATATTTGCGTTTCTATTTCCCTAACTTACATAACAATTTTCGGTGTCCATAAGGATAATATTCAATTACATTGAAGGTTTTTCTATCCATTTCAATTTTGCCACAATTATTATTTGTACGATTGTTATTTGAGAAAAACACATTTATCAAATCAAAACTGCATGGAATCAGTATCACTCATCTCATCAGTCATCTCATCAGTGTCACCACATCAAAGGCCTGGAGACCTTCATCTGCTGCAAATAGTAGGCTTCAAACTCATCCACAGGATACACAACTTGAACTGACTGTATGCAACGGCTTCATGAGAAATGCATGTACCAATCCTCAACACTATGACGATGAGGCGCGGTGGTAGTACCAACAGTTCTACTCCGTCATAGTAACCCGAACCTTCGCTTGAAGCTGCTACTTCCCCAGGTGCAGTCCCTGAAGAAGAGCACCGAGGAACTGATGGATGCTGACTCCTCGGACTGCAGCGATGAAGAAATAATAGAAAAGTCGAGGGAAGGGTCCGCCTGGGCGCTCTTGAGGCCGCCGCATCTCAAGTGGTTTTTGCTAACGTCTTTTCTGATGTTTGGCTTGTTTTCAGCGTAAGTATTTTGATGATATTTTGCTCAATGTTTTGTACTTACCAAGTTATAATGCTCGATTTAACAGTTCTCTAGCTGCAGAAAAAGATTCATATTACCCTGATTAATGATGATATCCTTTTGTATGGATCTGATAGGATAGGTGTCGATTGCAGCCTATTATTAAAATAGTTTGGTTATAAATAAATGGAGATTATACCGTGAAATTAAAGGATTGCAGGATTACTGTAGAATTTATTATTGTCTAATTTTCGTATCACCAAGGTTATCAAAGTATTCTTCAGGGTGACTTTACTAGGCGTATTTCATCCTTAAAATAATAAGTGTTGATGATACTGATATAAATTTTCCATATGTCACCTAAAATTTAGAAATGTTTCGATTCGATAATATTTCCCGTATTCAGCTCGATCGAGCCCTAAGTAGACTTTAGATGAGATTGATGGGGCGAGGCCATTGAAAACCACGGCGAAGCAATAGCAGTGTCGCTGGACATTTCAAAGGCCTTCGATAGGGTGTGGCATGCGAGTCTGTTGAGCAAGCTTCCAGCGTATGGCATACCCACTGGCTTCTGTAGCTGGGTGGCTGACTTCCTGAGTGAACGGTCGATCCGAGTGGTCATAGACGGCTGCTCCGCTGACCTCAAGGCTATTGACGCCGGAGTTCCTCAGGGGTCTGTACTCTCCGCGACGCTTTTCCTGCTGCACATCAATGACCTTCTATCTTCAGGAATTGTTGGGTACGCAGATGACAGTACTGTCACCGAGAAATATCTGTCCGGCGCAGGAGCCAGTGGTGATGAAATCCAAAGATTGAGAAAGGCTGTGATTGAGCGTACGAGCCTGACGTTAAGTAACGTCTCCCAGTGGGGCGATGACAATCTCGTCAGCTTCAATGCTTCAAAAACGCAGGCGTGTCTTTTCTCCGCAAAAGGAGTCCTTTCACCTTTTCTCCTACTTTTCGGGGTACATCTGTTCCAGTGACCAACACTCTTCAACTCCTTGGCATGGAGCTGTCCTCTGACCTCAACTTCGGCACCACCATCGAGTCCAAGGCTCAAATTGCAGCTAGAAAGTTGGGGGTCCTGAATAAAGTCAAGCGGTACTTCACGCCTGAACAGCTTCTAACTCTTTATAAAGCTCAAGTCCGATCTTGCATGGAGTACTGCTGTCACCTTTGGGATGGCTCGGCTAAATACCAACTTGCTGCAATGGATTCGGTGGAACGCAGAGCCAAGAGATTAATAGGCGATAAAAAACTGGTGGCGACCAAGCTTCACAGCCTGGCTCACCGCCGCAAGGTTGCTTGCCTATCGGTCTTCGACAGATTGTACTTCGGAGAGTGTGCGCGTGAGCTGCATGAGCTCATACCACCGTCTCCTTTCTTCCATCGGACATCCAGACGCACGGCCGGCTACCATCCGTTCTTAGTTGATATACCCACATTACGCACTAAGCGCTTCAAATCATCTTTCATTGCGCACGGCTAAAGAATGGAATTCCCTGCCTGCGTCTGTATTTCCGAGTGCATATAACCTGAATCTCTTTAAGTCTAGAGTGAATAGGCATCTTCTGGGCAAGCTCGCTCCACCGTAGATCCCATCTCTGCTCTAGGGTAAGATTGGGGTCAAGAGTAAGCCCATCATAGATAAAAAAAATAAAAAAATAGAGCATCTTCGGGTAAAGTTGTGCAGTTTCATGAGTAGTCAGTAGGTACATATATCATGCTTTTATGCCTTGCGGGGTAGGTAAAGCGTGAACGGCTGTAAAAACGGTTATTTACACCACGTCAAAAGTTTGAGAGTCGTTCAGATAACTGCGTATCACCATAGTGACATTATTTTAGATTGCTCTTTAAAAATTACGCCTTCCGGAACAACATGTTCAATTCTCATAATGTTTACCAATTTTCTAATCTTCTTTTTCAGGTTGAACGGCCTATTTCTGTTCGCCACAGACACTATAAACAAGGTGCTAAGCGAGCCGGACCAGACCGGCACCCTCTGCACTATCATGAATCGCCCTGATAACGAGGTAAGCTATTAATCTTGTGTTTTTGTGCAATTGACTGATGGTTATGGTAGGTAGATAAAACGGGTCACTTACGAATGCATTTAATGGAATGATAAGAAGTTTAAAACCATATTACATGGAATTAACCATGGATTATTCGTGTAGTATTTTGGGTGTCATCTGGATTAACCGCATAACAAAACACGAACAAGAACTAGCATCGCTGATGTAGGTCCCAAATCAGACAAACGTAAGTGGGACTGGTCGGGGCCCGTCAGCCAGATGCACCCAGAACGGTGGGCTAGGATCGTCACGGAGTGGATACCTCAAGATGGATATGAAAAAATGAAGGGGAGGAATTTGCGCAGCAGTGGGACATTATCACATGAGCTGATAACGTTGACACGTTAATAAATATTAATGGGATGAAGACTCTATGATCCTAATGTTAGGTTTTTAACCGCTTTTAAATCTTCTAGTCGTGTAAGTATGTGTGGCACGGAATCGACAAACAACTGAGTGAAATAGTAAGTAGGTAGTGTGCGCTGATGCGCTGATAGATATACGCCATCTACTTAGAGACAATTAAGAAAGTTAATTATGTACCTCTATATTTCTCGGGTCTAGAAACTGCTTCTATAAAAATGGTAGGCAATGGCCTGTCAAAGGCGAGGCCTTTTTGTGGAAATAGCAAAGAAATTATTTTTATGTGACTTCTTTTCATTATTTTTCAGACAAGCACTCAAAAATGCGTGGACACGATCTCTCAAGACACGTTTATTATCATGGTGACCACGACCACGGTCTACGGGGTCATCGTCCTCATAGCCAGTGTAATTCCACTTAGCAAGAAGACGTTACTAGTCGCTATGTACCTCATATCAGCTGCTGCGGCATTCCTGGCTGTTCTTATTACGAATATGTAAGTAGTTTCTATTTGGAACACGCTATTTCTTTTTCTAGAAGGTAATGTTCTTTTGCTAGCGTGACGCCACTTAGAAAAAAGACTTTACTAGTCGCTATGTATTTTATATCAGCTGCCGCGGCGTTTCTTGCTGTTCTTATTACGAATATGTAAGTAAATACTTTGCTTTTGGAATGGAATTCATATTTATTCCGGATTTTCAACCGGTAGCCTTATGAGGTAAGACTTTGTCAATTGGAGCTTAGTCTATTCAAAGATTCAAAGATTCAAAGATTCAATATATTTATTGCATAACTATAGGTACAGCATACAGGTGTTTACAATAATTTAAAATCCAGCTATAGTCTACCATAGAGGTGTACAATTTAAATAGTAAAATAATAAACTAATTTTGAAACATGCATGTCGATTTCAATTTTAAAATGTGAATTGATCAAGTTAAATCCAATACAAAGTCATACAATATAAGAATAAATTATAATATTATGTGAAAAATGTAATTTGTAAAATAATTTAAAGTTAATAAACATGCATGTCGATTTAAATTTTAAAATGTCAATGATCAAGTTGATTCAATATAATGTCATACAATATAAAATTAAATTAAAATATTATGTTAAAAATTTAATATGTTTTGTTTTCACTTATTTTTGTCATTCAAATACTCATCGATACTATAATACAATTTAGACTTTAATAATTCTGTTACTTTTATTTTAAATTTATGTAAAGGCAGTTCTTTAAATTCATCAGGAAAATGATTATATATTTTCACGCTCATGTAGAAAAGGCTTCTATGAAAAAATGCTGATGAATAATTTGCCCTGTGTACAAGTTTATGGTTGCTTCTTAAATTGCGCCCGCGCGCTTGACCTGTCTCAAAAAGATTCATATGTTTCTTTACAAATAAAATTACTTCCTTTAAATACAGACAGGGAAGAGGCAGTATTCCATATCTTCGAAACAACGGTTTGCATGAACTTCGCTGAGACAAACCACATAGAGCTCGAACACAACGCTTCTGAATTTTAAAAGCATCAATAGCATTGACAGAGTTGCCCCAAAATATTAAACCATAACTTAAAACGGATTGCACGTATCCAAAATATGCCATCAGCCCAGCTTCTTCGCTTGAAAAATTTATGATGCGCCGCAGTGGGTAAACGAATCGAGAAAGCCTGCTACATAAACCATCGATATGCGCTTTCCAGTCACAATTTCTATCAATAGTAAGACCCAGAAACTTAGTTTCCTCAACCTCCTTAATGCTCTGCGTATTAAAAGCAATACTTAGTTTTTTAGGTATTCTTGTATATGAATGGAACTGCATTATATTTGTCTTGGTTAAATTAATACAAAGTTCGTTCACCTCCATCCATTCCACTATCCTCTCAAGTGCAATGTTAACATTTGTCTCATAAGTCTGTCGGTCCGTAAATTTTACTACTACTGTGCTGTCATCAGCATAAAGGACAGTTTGGTGAGTGGTGCATTTCGGTAAATCATTTATGTAAAATAAGAACAGGAGTGGCCCCAGTATACTTCCTTGTGGGACTCCTCTATTATTATTTCTTATATTGGACTGAATTTTTTCGATGCTATTATTTTTTTCATTATAAAAGGTGATTTCTGTATACTGCTGTCGATCTTTTAAATACGATAAAAACCATTCCAACGCTTTTCCTCGCACACCATAACGTTCCAATTTATTAAGTAGAATGTAATGATTCACGCAATCAAACGCCTTTGACATATCAGTAAAAATTTAACAAATATCTGTTCTTTTATCTATACTTTCGTGTATGGGTAACATTAATTGATAAATGGCTAAGTTAGTAGACCTTTCCCTTCGAAATCCATTTTGTTCATTTACTAATATGTTATATTTGTCAGAAAAATTTATTAGCCTTACAAAAATTAGTCTTTCAAATAATTTTGCTAGAACTGGAATCAAGGTGATAGGTCTGTAGTTATCCATTATATCTTTTTCTCCTTTTTTATATAAAGGTTTTATGATCGATAATTTTAATTCCGAAGGAAAGGTGCCTGATTCTATGGATAAATTAATGATGTGTGAGAGAGGCAAAGCTATCCATTCAGAAGTTACTTTTAATATACGAGTCGAAATTTCATCGTGACCAACCGCAGATGTATTCTTAAGTGTTCGCAACTCTTTAAGTACCTCTGCAACTGTAACTGGTGTGATAAAAAAGGATTGTGGATTGAAATTTATAGCTGATAATGCATTGTTTGCCCCAAGTTTAGATGTAGTTGGTAATGAATCGAGGAAATGATCATTAAAAAGTTTAGCGATCTCCTTAGAGTCCTTTACCACTTGGTTCCCAACAACGACCTGCTCTATTTTGTTTTGATCAGCTACAACTCCAGTGCATTCATTAATAATTTTCCACGAAGCGCCACATTTGTTTTTCGCATTTTCAATTATTTTACTGTTTGTCAATTTTAAAGACGTCTGTACACACTTTTTTAGAAGAGTACTGTAGCTCCTATATGTTTTCTTTTGTTTCTTTTGGCCTTTGTAATTGTAATCAATATTATATTTGTCTTTTAATCTTACTGGAAACCTTGATTCCTTTCGTCACCCACTTATGTTTAATAGAAGTAAACTTCTTTTTGAAAAATATAGGGAAACATAGATCGTAAAAAAGCTTAAAGGTCTCCATAAATGCTGAGTATGCTAAATTAGTGTCTACTTCTGAATATATATCCGAAAATGACAGTTTGCTTATGTAATATATAAATTTATCTATATTGTCTCTAGAATAGTCTCGATTTTTTACCAACCAAAACTTAGGAACATGCTGTCTTTTCATATTTATTATCAGCATTTGCGATGTGTGGTCTGATAGATTACACTCATTTATTTGAGCCAAGGTATTTTTTCTAAAGTTGCATATAATATTGTCTATACAAGTTTTGGTTTTATTAGTTATTCTAGTTGGGTTTGATAGAAATGGATGAAAATTGTATGACTCTAAGATTCTTAAAAAATTTATTGAAATATTATCATTTTTCAAAATGTCAATATTAAAATCACCGCATATAATAATTTTTTGGTAGACTTTTTAGGGTTTCGTAGTCTACTAGAAACCCTTATAGTTTCGTCATGTCTGTCTGTCTGTCTGTCTGTCTGTCTGTCTGTATGCCGCGCTCTCATATCTTCGTCAGTTTTAGAGCTATCGACATGAAATTTGGTGAGAAGATAGATCGTGTTGACCCAAATATAGAAATGTTAAGAAAAAAATATTTTAAATGTTTTTGGGACCCCCTCCCATACAAGTGAAAGGGGGGCAAAATTTTTTTCTTTCTTCTGTAATATTGAGTAGGGTATTGTTGAATAGGTCTTTTAAAACTAAGGTGAGGTTTCTTTGAAACAAAGTCACTAAAATGTTTCTGTCATGAGATATTTGCTTTTAGAAAGGGCGTTTTTGACCCATAATTTGTTCCAGCTGTAACTTCTAAAGTATAAATGCTAAAAATTTGAAATAAATATGGAATATAGCTTACAATCTGAAGTTACAATGAAAACTATAACGGATATTGTACCCTTAAAGGTTTCAGACAAAATTGAGTTTTTCTATTTGCTGCTAACAAACCAGCAACAAAATTAAGTTTGTAATGCTGAAAAACCTGATATTTAAAAGTTGACTACGAAACCCTATTTGTGGGCGTGTCTGACACGCTCTTGGCCGTTTTTTAATAATAAAATTAAATAGTAATTCTAATTTGTCAAAAAATATATCTATATTAGTGTAGTCAGGAACACGATAAATACAAATAATTATAATATTCTCAATTGGCAACAAAACTCCGCAACATTCAAACGCCTTCAACTCCACAATGTTTTTAAGGTAATGCAGAGGCTGAAAAGTTATGTCTTTGCGAAGAAATATACAAGAACCTCCTCTATTGCTGTTTGTGTTTTTCTTTTTACTTTGTTTACGGGCGTAATAGTCTGCCAACACGTAACCGGATAGATTCAAGTTCATTTCATTTCCCGATACGATAAAGTGCTCAGTTTATACGGGGTGTTAGGGACGGTGTAACGAAAACTTTGCAGGCGTGCTCAGACCATGAAACTGAACAACTTTTACTATGGAGCCAATGGTGGGAAACGAAACAAATTTTCCGGACTCCCATACAAAATCAGTCAGCTGATCGTGAATTTTGTATGGGAGGCCGGAAAATTTTTTTTCGTTTCCCACCATTGGCTCCATAGTAAAAGTTGTTCAGTTTCATGGTCTGAACACGCCTAAAAAGTTTTCGTTACACCGTCCCTAACACCCTGTATTATTATGATAGGTCATCGTTCTTTTAGCCAGTGTTGTTTCTTAAAGTGGTTTGAGAAAGGAGGTTCTCAATTTCTCAATAATCTAATGAAATTATGAGAAATAACAATCACTTCTTAATTATTTTTCAGGGTGGTGGCTGGTGTAGCATTTTCAGCGCTACAAATGGCGGCCCTCGGTATCGGACCTCTGACGGCTTATGCTGTGCAACTATTCCCTACTAACTTGAGGTAAAAAAATGTTTAATATTAGTATGCTGAGATATAAATTATTATCTCTATAATGTTCAGTTCTAAATTTTACTCACTCTATATAACTTTTTGTTGGAAGCACGGTGTTTATATTTTTAATGAATAAATTGATGTTGCATGTTAAAAACAGGAAGAAAAACATGGATTCTCGTAAGCGAGGCAAAGCTCTGCAACGTGATTATCGAAAAAAAAGCTGTTTTGCTGCCACTACCGGAAGAAAAAGACCGCCATTTACAGTTTGGTTCTTCAAACGCGGGACATACAAAAGCTCCGTGACTGACAGAGACCAAATTCTGGCAAAAAGAAATAGTGTCCAGTTTTTTACATAATTATAAGAAGAGCTTTGATGCAGATATGTGTTTTCTTTTTCTAGGGGTTGTGCAGTGGGGGGTGTCCTGATGTGGGGTCGAGTGGGGTCGGTGGCGGGTGCCAACCTGGCCGGGTATCTACTCGTCATCGCCTGCACGCCCACCTTCTACGTCTTCGGCACGCTACTAGTGGGTAAGTCCTTGTGCTTGTAACAATCACATGGGTAATTCCTTATGCTTGTCACAATCATCAACGAGGTGTGCTGATGTGGGGTCGAGTGGGGTCGGTGGCGGGTGCCAACCTGGCCGGGTATCTACTCGTCATCGCCTGCACGCCCACCTTCTACGTCTTCGGCACGCTACTAGTGGGTAAGTCCTTGTGCTTGTCACAATCACATGGGTAAAGCCTTGTGCTTGTCACAATCATCAACGAGGTGTGTTGATGTGGGGTGGAGTGGGGTCGGTGGCGGGTGCCAACCTGGCCGGGTATCTACTCGTCATCGCCTGCACGCCCACCTTCTACGTCTTCGGCACGCTTCTAATAGGTAAAACCTTGTGCCTGACACAATTATCAACGAGGTGTCCTGATGTGGGGTCTATTTATAATAAATATAGGGTAGATATCTATTTATAATTTATAATTTGCTCAGAATAAGGTACAAAATACGGTGTTTGGTAATATTATGTCACATAACAGGTTCTCCACATTCAGCCACTAGAATTTAGCATAGAAATAGTAACATAATATATAGGTATTAGCCATCGCCTGCACGCCCACCTTCTACGTCTTCGGCACGCTACTAGTGGGTAAGTCCTTGTGCTTGTTACAATCATCAACAGCCACAGTCTATAGATGGACTGACTGAGATCGGCTGGATGAGATAGGATGGGATTGGAATAATTTATCATCATTTATTTATAAACTTACAATAACAACCTGATGCCTAACATGATCGCAGCTTCTTTTCGTGTGGGACACCGAGTCGTTCAATCTATTACAATGCTACTTCTGTTACATTGTTCAAGAAAATGTCCTGCAGATGCTAGAGACAATAACAGAATCAAAAGAAAAAAATTATAATAAATGTCGCTAAGATATACATAATTTTAGATTTAGAATGCCGACGTTCACAAAATTTTTGTTTATGATATATAGCTTTCCGCCCGCGGTTTTACTCGCGGTAATTATCTGTTTGGTTTAATAAAAACGTTTTAAATACATTGCATTCAAAATCCAAAATTTTGATACAGATAGCATCAAAGACCACGAACTGGAGGTGGAGTTCGACTACTCGACAACAGATGGCGCCACTACGACGGATTGTAAAATCCCTTATATCTTTAAAAATACGCCCTTTAAGTTAAAACGGGAACTTTCTTGTTCGAGGCGGGATAAAGAGCTATTGCACTATATAAGTCCCTTTCTCGTGCCGCGAATCCTTTAAGTTTTATCGGCACGCACATTTTATCCACTTAGTTTTATTATATATAATGATTAAGTAGGTAGGTAGGTTATCAAATCAGCGTTTTTGATCTCCTAGCGGCTTTTCAAGCTTCCTTCTTGTCTAAAGAAAATTTTATTCATTTAACAATTTTTTTTGTTTTCAGTATGCGCAGCGCTAAGCTTCCTTCTTCCTAAAGCGCCACCGCGACACGATCCAGAAAGAATAAACAATAACAACAACAGATGAGGTGGATAAAGTTAGTAAAGTGTTATAATGATTGATGAGAGTTTAGTTTTAAGTATTTAGTCGCCATTTATAAGACTTGACTCATTTTATACTATATTGTTGCTATTTTTGATAAGCTTTAATAAGATAAGATCATTATCTTAAACTTTTATAGAAAACATAATTATTGCTTTTATTTCTTCACACCCAGCATGTACAGAAATTTCAACTGTTAGTTTAGTTTAGGGAATGGTCAGAATATGTATTACACTCGACTTCAAAAAAATCGCACGTCCGTAAAAATAGGCTTCAAGCACTGGTAATCCTTAAGACAAGCAGTTATTCATAGCAATATTGGTATCATTTGAGAGCCCTATAAAAACTCTTTAATAAAATATCCATTTCATTTGAATAAAGAAAAAGCTTGACACTTCACGTCACTGTGAATGACAATGGAACTGATTCTCCTCTTCAAATTTTGTTTGTATTGTTTTGTTTTTGGGTATAAAAGGGTCGATACAGCTTATTGGGGGATAAATTTGCTACCAACAGTCGAAGAAGACACAGAAGAATATCTTTCATCAGATAAACGTCCTTGAAGATGGACACTACAGCTGCTGAAGCCGCCCAAGTTATGGCACTACTGCAATCAGGACTACGTCAGTGTGATGTTGCTCGGCAATTGCACTTGAGTCGCTTTTCTGTTCGAAGAGTGTACCAGCGGTTCCTGCAGACCGGTGGCTTTGTCCGAAGGCGTGGGTCTGGTAGAAATCGCTGCACTTCTGCGAGAGATGACCGATTTGTCGTATCGAAATCTTTGAGAAACCGGTTCTCTAATGCTGTTGAGTTGCAACAGCAGCTTCAAGCAGTTCGTAGAAGGGCCGTGAGTGTCTCTACAGTTAGAAGAAGACTAAAGGAGAGAAATATTGTGGCTAGAAGACCTGCCACGGGTCCAAAATTAACCGCAGCGCATCGGCGAGCACGCTTGCAATTTGCTCGCGCCCACGTTAATTGGACCCTGGAACAATGGAGAACTGTTCTCTTCTCAGACGAAACGAGAGTGTGCCTTTTCTGCAACGATAGACGCAAAAGAGTATACAGAAGACAATGGGAACGTTTTGGCCAAGCCTGCATCCAAGAAACGGTAGAATACGGGGGCGGTTCCTGCATGTTCTGGGGCGGCATATCTGCCGATGGCAAAACTGAACTTTCTTGCGTCTCTCAGACCGGCGGTGCTCGCGGGCAAGGCTATTATTGTGCAAGGCTACCTTCAAGAGGTTGGGATCCCTGTCATGCAGTGGCCAGCGAAAAGTCCAGATCTGAACCCGATAGAGCACCTCTGGGACCAGCTGAAACGCAAGGTTAGATCCCGTGATCCCGCTCCCGCGACTCTTCAGAAGCTCCAAGACGCCGTTGTTGAGGAATGGGACAGTATCCCTCAAGAAGAGGTCCTAAAGTTGGTGCGATCCATGAGGGAGCGCATGGAAGACGTCATGAGGGCTAGGGGGGGGGGGGTAACATTAGGTTTTAGGTTAGTTTTAAGCAACTTTGTACTGAAAAATTAATCAGATTTCATTAAGGATTTTTATTGTTTTGTAAATTTTTCTCAGTTCCAATAAAAAACATTGAATGAATTATTGTTTTTGCATTCTCTGTTTCCTTACCTTTCAAATGATACCGAACATTACCAATATTTCATAATACAAATACGATTGAAAGATGTTTGAAATAGATTTCTTAAAAGGTGCGATTTTTTTTAAGCCGAGTGTATTATTTTAGCATAGAATAGAAAGTAGAAAGTAGAGATAACTTAGAAAAAAAGCTTTATGCCGGTTTGTTCCTGTTTGTAACTTAGTAAATAGTCATAGTATTACCAAAGATGGCGTTTTGTGGTCTTGAGCTATTATTTAATATAACTGGACTATTATTAAATACCTGTACTCATAACATATAATTAGCTAAACTGACTAAACATAGGAAAATTATAAAGATATCGGCAGAGGTCATACCTAGATACATGGAATTCAGATAATAGTATTTGACAAATAGCCAAATATTCCCTTCGAAAATATAAACAATGCAGTTTAGATACCGATAGTTCACTTTCAAGCATAGACATGTGCAAAAGTGTAGGTGCTCAGTTTAACTTAGGGTTTTGCTTGTCGCACTGTGATATAAAATGTATATGAGAATAAAGAGAATTGGATATTTGAGATTAGATCTTGCACATCGGTAGGTAAATACAGGGTTATTTTTTAGTCAGTGCGCAAACTTTGCAGAATGTTTCTACTCGTGATTCTGAACAACTTTTACTATGGGGCCACCTGCGTTATCTAAAAGAAATTGTTGGTTGTTCCATACATTTTTGCAGAGTAGATATGAATTTTTCTATGGAACATCCAAATTTCTTTTTGCGAATTCGCAGGTGGTCCCATAATAAAAGTTGTTCAGAATCACGTGTAGAAACACCCTGCAAAGTTTGCACACTGACTAAAAAATAACCCAGTATTTTTCTTACACTACTAAATGTAATAAATTGAATGTCATCCTTCCCATTTTTCGTAATTTTTCAACATTTATCGAGATTATAATAATTTGTTTTCCAAACAAACAAATTATTTCACAAAACAATAAACACTCTTCCTTAATTAAATTAACGATTAGTGTAACTTAGTTAATGAAAGTGTTTTTCTAAAAATCTTCATTGATATGGATTTAGTGATCAGAAATTGAGAGGCAAAAGAAGATACGTGGTGTCTGGCAGGCAGGCTCTTAAAAAATTACGAGAAATGGAAATGGAATTGGAGGGTGCAATGGATTTGGCGGGTAAGTAGGTATCTAAGTGTTAAAATATGCGGTGTGAAATAGAATATAATCTTATAATAGCATCAACCCACGTGGATGTCGTAAGAAGCCACTAGAGGATTTGAGAGTTGATGTGTAGGTATTGCAATTTTAGGCGACAGGCTGACAAACTGTCTCATATGTCTCATAGTCTTCTGAATTACTCTCAAACGTTTGTCAGATGTGGTGTAAATGGCTATTTACGCACTGCCTACCCCGTAAGGGATATAGGCGTGGTAAATGTATGTATGTAAAATGGTGGGGAGGTTAGCATCCTCGACTTTGCACATCGAGCTAAAAAGCTGAAAATTGCATGGCTTCAAAAATCATACAAATTACATACCCTTTCGTAGATAATATTCTTTTTTGTAGAGTTTACTATACTTATCCGTGCTATTATTCTCATACTCATTCATAATTTCATAAATCAGACAGGTGATAGAACGTGCAAATTATTTTCGATCTTTGCTTTATTTGTTCACACACATTACAATTCGTAAACGCCTGATAAAAAGAACTAAGCAAACATTTTTACCATTGCTTTATACAAAATTCCAGGCGTTGGCAAGTACCAATGGTGCCACTGCGCGCTTATGTTGACGACTCTATCGGCAGCCATTTTGGAAATGATTGGTATCGCCTTCATCCTACCAGCTGCTGCCTGTGACATTGGAGTGCCTGACAATCTTAGGGGAATCATCACGTCTATACCTAATATTGGTGAGTGAGTGGGCATATTTGCTACTGATACTGATACCCATATTAGTCTACCTACCTACTGTCATACCCAATAGGTGGATTGGTGTTTACCTTTGGCGTTGATGGAGCATTTGTGTACATTTTTGTTTTGCTCTAGATGCAATCGTTTGGAAACTCAAGTAAAAGAAAGTATTTTTGCGGCCATTCTAGTTTCCGTGTGATGCCTGCTTGCTCAGAATAGCAACACCCTTTTTGTTTTCAGCGGAAGCGGCGACTAAGCTAGGAGCACGAGGGTTTCATATCTACCTATTGCGATTCAAGGCTGTAAGCTGCCAACCGGTCACAATATTAGTGATACTCGATTTTTCTAAGACGACCCAACTTCCACAGAGTAGACGTGAGACGTGTGACATCGCGACGCTTGAAACCGTTTCCATATGAAATGTATGAAGCAAGAAACAAAGCTACACACGACACGTAAGACGCGCGTCCCATCGATAACGGCTGATGATCGCTTGTCTGACAGATGTCATGTTGCTCGTCGTGTCTCAAGCGTCTATTTTGTTGTCTTGTATGTGGAGCTGGCCCCCTAACAATCGTTTTGGTTATGGATATTCATATTCCCCATGGGATAACAGTGTGGTATGTCTTCTTATCAAATGCGTGTTGTATTAATATTTCAATCGAGGTTTAAAGGAGGTATATCTTTTTCAGGTATAATCAGCTAAAGAATGGAATTCCCTGCCTGCGTCTGTATTTCCGAGTGCATATAACCTGAATCTCTTTAAGTCTAGAGTGAATAGGCATCTTCTGGGCAAGCTCGCTCCACCGTAGATCCCATCTCTGCTCTAGGGTAAGATTGGGGTCAAGAGTAAGCCCATCATAGATAAAAAAAAAAAAAAAAAAAATCCTGACTGCGCCGCTGTGGGGTCGCGCGGCAGATACGTTGGGTAGGAAGCCAGTACTGCAGATGTCCTGTGCTGCAGCCGGGGTCATTGCCCTCACAGCCTCAGCTGGGGAACCACAATGCACGACATACTCAATGCACAGCAGGTTAAGGCACGGCAGCGTATTGTACAGCAGATCATTGTACGACATGATGGATGGATGGTCTTGAAATACGGGCCCGGACCGATAATGTACAGGGGTGGAAATGGAATCAAAACAAATGACGTCACAGCGGATGTAGTGATGTGACAGTGTTGACTTTGATCGACTTATCGATTAATTATTCGAACATGACATGCAAGGCAACCCACGGAGGGGGGGACGGGGGGGGGGCGAAGCCCCCCCACAAGGGGGGGTTTGGGGGGCGCAGCCCCCCGCAGTAAAAAAAACACACTTAACGCAAATCCGACACAGTAGGTTAGGTTAGGTTAGAACAGTGACCCCCTGGAGCGAACGAAGTGAGCGACCAAGCTTACTACAGAATATATTTAATATAAAAACAATATCGATTAAGTTAGAAATCCATATAATATTATCGATCTAGTCACATCACTATTCTAACACAACACGTGATGTCTCCAACCATCATGTCGTGCAATCCACCCCTGTGCACTTTCGGTACGGGGTGATGGATGGCGACATTGTTTTGATTCCATCCACCATGTCGTGCTTCATCACGTCGTACATTCCTCTGGCGGCCAGTATTATGGTGTACAATACTATGTTGTACATTGTAGGGACTCCCTCAGCTGGTCAGCTTCGCAGTGTGCAAGCTCACTGCTGCTTTATTGTGAGTACTTACTTTGCTGAAGTAAATAGGGTAGGGTATTGAACCGAAGGCACAAAGTAAGATCACTCCTTGTTGTATCAGGGGACCTAAGTATAGTAAGAACCTTGGCGAAAAAACTTCAGTTTCGAATGAAAACTCATTACTTTTTTTTTATTTCAGCCTGGCCTGTCCATCTTCTCTGGGTTTTGCTTACGCTGGAGAAATGGTTCCTAGAAGGAGACGAGATCTCACCGTTTTAGCCATCAGTGGGCTCATGACACTATTTACTGTTCTAAGTCCAGGTGAGATTGTTTCTGCTGCTATATTGTCTCTAGTTGCATTCATTCAATGGACAAAATGATGCTTTGGGTCCTGGTTGCATGTTATACTAGGCCTAACACAAACATTTGCGTATTGGTCCCATATTTGTATTAGGCCCAGTCTAGCTCTCCGAACCAGCTAGAAATCTGAAAAACCTTAGCCCAACAGTCCACTGCTGAACATGGGTCTCCCACTATCGAGGGCTACTTATTGCCATACTGACCGCACTTGGCAGGCGATTGGGCGAGCAATGGCGAGCATGTTTATATACAGGGATCGCTGCTGCCAATTCCACCGATATTTAACTCTTATTCCACCGAATTAACCTTTAGTCGCTTTTCACGACACTCAAGAGTAGAACTGGGGTGATGCTATTCTAAGCCAGCATCATACGGCACAATAAACGCATATATCAAGTCAGCGCGAGATCTGAGTTCATTCAAAAGCGAACTAAGCGAAGACAATATGACATGCGTTTGCCATAAGATCGCGGTACGTACGTTGACATTCCATCTATCCCGCATTTTCAGGACTTGCTTGGGCAATCTTACCTTACAACTGGCATCTCCAGCTCTCAACCCTCACCCTCCGACCCTGGCGTCTTCTCACAGCTGTCTATGCTGTACCACTCCTGCTTGCTGCGATCTGGATGACCAGGGCTGAGGAAAGCCCCAAGTTTCTAGTGGCGAAAGGAAAATATGACGAGGCCCTGGCAGTTTTGAAAATAATGTTTGAGAAGAACAAGGAATTACCAGCGGAGGAGTTTTGTGTATGTTCGAATGAAATCTTTACCATGTTTGTTATCTTATAACAGACCTGCGGCTTTTTCGCGGCCCGTTAGCGGATTCACCCGCTGCAACTTATTATCCCGTGGAAAAACGGCATTTCCCAGCATGTGTTATTACAAAAAACCGCATCAAAATCCGTTGCGTGGTATAGGAGGAGTAAGGGAACTCCACGACAGACAGACAGACAGAGAAACGTAAAAGGCGACTTCATATTATTCTTGGTTATTTGGAAGAAATCGCTCTTAGCGATAAGGCCGCATTTGCGCACTTTTAGTATATGTTTTCCTTTGTTTTGTTATGTGATTGTGTGTATTAAAGAGTTTTTACTTACCTACTTATAACAGAAGAATAAGCAGTAAATTATTTGTGAATTGAAGTGACTAGTTCCATGAAATTAAATTAATTCCTCTACATGGATCACAATATTATTTATTACTGATTATTATTTTTAGGTGACGTCATTGAAAACAACTACTGAAGAAGACGACAGTTTCTCTACAGACGATGCAGAAGTTCTAATAGATGGACAGAGGAGCATGACCGCTCTGTCCCTTCTGAGGCCACCACATCTTAAGTGGTTGGTTTTAACTGGATTCCTCATATTTGGGCTTTTCTCTGTGTAAGTAAAATTTGTAGAATTGATATTTGCGTTCTCCTTTTAAAAAAATATTTAAGGTGTCTTCTTCTTTAAGAGTCAAAATCTTGTCGGTGGAGTAATTCGCAATCTTCCCTTATGTATTTATGAAGTAAAACCCTGACACCCCCATCCCCATTTCATCTCCGGGGCTCGCGTCGTCGCCGACTGGGATTCCACCTTTTTGTCGTTGATGGACATATTTTTCACACAAAGCGATTTGCTACAACTTTCATTATGCAAACGACTAAGGAGTGGAATTCCCTGCCGGCGTATCTGTTTCCGGAAAATTATAACTTGGGCCTTTTTAAGGCAAGAGTGAATAGGCACTACCTAGGCAAGCATGCTTCAACATCGTCTGCATCATCCATCACTTACCAACAGGTGAGATAGCAGACATTTGCGGGCCTATCTTGTTTAAAAAAAAAGTGAAATATAGAGCCAATATTGGTACAATCAATAATTCATATTTGTAGGAAAAGACTAGGACGATGATCAAATATAATGTTCTGCAGATTAAACGGCTTATTCCTGTTTGCCACTGATACAGTCAACAAGGCTATGAAGGATAATTCGAGCGAGGAAGGCACGCTTTGCATCATCATGAACCAGGCACAGAATCAGGTATCTTAGTTGTTTAATCTATCATAGTTTTTTTGCGATAACAAAAATAAATTTTGTCGTAGGTATATTACTGGCAAGCGACTAAGAGATTTGAGAGTTCATATTGTGTGTTGCAATTAACGGCAACAGGCTGATAACCTGTCTCTATGGTGATACAAAGTCTCCTGAATTACCCTTAAACTTTCGTCAGACGTAGTGTAAATGACCGTTTTTACAGACGTTTACGCTCTGCCTACTCCTCAAGGGATATAGGCGTCATATACCTATGTATGCACCAATATTCACGTACTCAAGATAAGATAAAACTAGTTCAAGATTACCTTCATTTTGTTGGTTCAAAGTCGCAGTTTCGAATCCTACCTGCGGCTGACAATTTTGCAAGATTTCTAATAATAATGGTTTCGTAGTTCATAGTTTCATAGTTTCGTATTCAATTTGCGACTTTAGCTTACAATTTAACATTTATTTTCGTTTCAGACGAACGCTGGTTGTGACGATCATATTTCGAATGACACGTTTCTCCTGATGGTGACCACCACCCTGGTCTATGGCCTGATAGTCCTCGGAGTCAGCGTGTGTCCTGTCTCCAAGAAAACTTTACTATTTGGGATGTTTACTGTCAATGGTGTCGCTTGCCTCCTGTCTGGACTCTTGACTAATCGGTACGGTACTTAAAATTTAACTTTTTAAAGGTACATGTATGAGGCTTTACAGGCTCCGTTCAATGCAAGCATTAGCCTAGCCTGTCTGTTGCCTTCAAAATCAAGTTTGTAAACGTATGAAGCTTTCTTTTATCTACTGCTACTTCCTTGTTAAAGATTTTCTCCTGATAATAAAGTCCTTTCCTTTAATACGCGCATAAGGTTTTTATTCTTTTTACATGTATATAAGGTTTTGCCTTGTTGAAATGAACATTGTGGTTTATTTTCCTTTTATTACTAACAGAAACAACGAAATATTGTTAACTTGCACATTTATCAGTCTAACCTCAATGAAATGTTAAATGTAGTTTTACTTTTTGCCCGACTGCCTCAGGTAGGTTATGTTTTTGGAGAGTATGTATGTATGTATCCAGAAATTCGTTTTCTCGGGCTACAGCCCAAACTTCTGGGCGGATCTTGACATGTCAGGTGTCATTCGTCGCAGCAGTGTGAGTAACACGGGCTATATAAAAAATTCAAGATTACTGACTTTGATCGCAAAATACAACTTTGAAAGTGGGTTTTTGTGTTTTAATACATCTGCTTATAATTACACAGAATGGTGGCCGGTGCAGCAATGTCAGCTCTACAGCTTACCTCGCTCGGGGTTGGACCTCTGACAGCGTATGCAGTGCAACTATTCCCGACAAGTCTCAGGTACTGGGATTTTTATTGCACTCACAGTGCTATATTACTTTCATAAATTAAAAATAAGGAAATTAGCGACCGCCGGGAGTTGAACCCGGGACTTAAACCCGGGACTGTGGGGTAACGTTCCACTGCTCTGCCAACTGAGCTGCGGGCGTCTGGCGGAACCTGATGAATCTTTCAACCTCTTTATGCTCGTCTGGAAGCAACGCTTAAGCGACAACTAGAAGTAGTCTTTTCAACAGCTACTTTTAGTAGTCCGCAGTTCCGGGTTCAAGTCCCGGCGGTCGCTAATGAATTTTCAATTTTCTCATTTTGAATTTATAGGTCTCAGGCTCAGGTCTGTACGTTTTACCCTATGACTCAGAAAAGTCATCATGATATTTGTAGCACTAGGTACTAAATTAAAATTACTAAGTAAGTAGGATAGGTCTGGAAGCTACAATTCGTGAAGTTGGTGATTGTCAATGTTGATTTTTGATACAAACTTACATATGTATCACGCCTATGTTCTTTGCGGAGTAGGCAGAGCATAAAGGCTGTATAAAACGGCTATTTACACCACGTCTGACATAAGTTTGAAAGACATTCAGGAGACTGTAAGTATTACCATAGCGACAGCTTGGCAGCCTGTCGCTTAAAATTGCAATACCGGGAGTAACGGAAAGGGTATAACAAGCCGAAAGGAGGTCAAGGTACTCATGAAACTGAACAACTTTCCCCATGGAACATGGGTGGAAATGTGAAAAAAATTTTGGACCTCTCATAGTAGGTAAATCAATCAGCTCATCGGAGATTTTGTATGGGAGGTCCAAATTTTTTTTTCACATTTCGACCCATGTTCCATGGGGAAAGTTGTTCAGTTTCATGAGTGCCTTGACCTCCTTTCGGCTTGTTATACCCTTTCTGTTATACAATCAATACTCCCGGTATACAATCAACTCTCAAATAAGTCGCTTCTTAAGACATCCGCGGGAAAGATACCTAGATATTCCTAATTTGTTTGACATCATTGAGCAATTGACTTGATCACAAAATATGAAGGACAAATTTAAGCTTCCGGATCCGTTAGTTGTTATAAATTATAGTATAGTGATGAAATGAATGATGATATTTTGAGAACTTTGTTGCCAAAGTTCATCGGGTCGTTTATTCACTCCAATTTTTTGTTACGGTTAATCCATCTGACATTGCCAATAACAAGTCGCGCTCATTGAGGCTGATTAGATTATGATGAACTAAACTACAAACATAAATTGTCAAGAATGTTATTTTTACCATCTTGTTCATAAGTTGACCTACGACAATTCACTCACTGATACTCACTATGACGTTGTAATATATGGCGCAAGCTCCACAGAGGAGACGTGGGACGGAGACGTGGACATCGCGACGCTTGAAACCGTTTCCATATAAAATGTATGAAACAGAAGAGACAAAGCTATACGCGTGAGATGCGCGTCGCATCGATGACGGCAGACGATCACTTGTCTGATGACATCACATCTTACAGATCACATGACGGACAGGTCAGATAGGACAGGACAGACAGGTCTCCTCTGTATAGCTTGCGCCTATGGGATCATATGAGACACGGAACACCGCGGTACGTGTGTGATGACGTGCACGCGTGCGCAGGTAGTGTGCCGCACGCATCTTATACAGTTCCATTACATTACAAACGGTACGCCCACTCATGCGTCCTGCATACGCAGGCGGTGTGCTGTGCCCTTTATTTGTACACGTTTATTTCGTATACCTAGATACCTACAGGTTGCTACAATTAAACTGTTAAGGAGTTATTAACGCAATGTATTTATCTTAGCTGAATCTTTAGATAACAAAGTCATAAAACTCAATTCAGCTCGTTCTTGTTAAATAGCTAATACCAACGAATGCTATGTACCTACTACCAGCAAAATGATTGCTTATCCTTGTAATGGTCATACCTATAACATATCTAATAAATAAGTACCTACGTATTCCTAAAGAACTTCTAATATACTATAGACTAAATTCGAATAGACTAAACGAATAGCAGTAGGGACACTTCACTTGTTTCCATTTTTTAGGGTGCCGTACCCAATACTGAAACGTCGCTGTCTGTCCGTCTGTCTCCAGGCTGTATGTCATATATAAACTGTAATCGCTAGACAGTTAAAATTTTCAAAGATGCCGTATTTCTGTTGCCGCTGCAACAACAAATAGGAACTATAAATTTTAATTAAATTAAATTTAAGGGGGCCTCTTCATACAACGAATCTGATTTTATGCCATTTTTATACAAAATACATCATCCTTCGTGCTCAAGTCCGACTGGAACTTAGCTGATTTTAATAACTTTAACTTCGTTTCTTTTTATGGACATAAAAGATTTTCCGAGCTATGTATCATACGGTCGTTAATCTCGTCATAAGTTTTGGATAATTCCATAATTTATGATGAGGTTAGCGACTATGTAGCTATGATACATGGTCCATACCATGAGATCATACATATATCACGCCCATGTCCCTTGCGGCGTATTCAGAGCGTAAACGGCTGTAAAAACTGCCATTTACACTGACAAAAGATCGAGAGTCATTCAAAAGACTACGTTTCACATAGTGACAGGCCTGTCGCCAAAAATTGAAATATTTGAACAAAATCTGCAGGAGATAATGGTAGAGAGTAAACTGCGGACCCATTTTCTATGTTTTGCTGAAGAGTCGTTTCTAAAGGCGGCAAAAGCAAACGGGTCCACCATGTTTAAATAGGTTTTTCTTATAATTAAGTTACATAATGAAGTAAAAAAAAAAACTTACTAAGTTTACTAACACACTCGTACGTTACAATTTAAGTCACAGTATTAACTAATAACATGTACAGTCCAAAACGTTGGATTGCATACCCGTTGGTATGCAATATAAGTCACAGGGAGGGGGTTTTAGTCCGTAGGTCGCCTGGGGATAACCCAGCGGATTCGGGCATACCATAAACGTCTGGGCCTTATGGTATCTATGATGATTTCCACTTACCTACGTAAAAAAAAATAATTTGTACATATCAACTCTCCCCTTAGTCGCCGTTCTAGGGCGGCGACACACGGCATGAGAGCACAAGTTTGTTGTTTCGTTATAATTTTCATGACACAGTAGTAAGAGTAGGAAATTCCTATCATAAACCATTTATTGCACTCTACTCTGCTGTAAGAACAATCTTATCTGTTTGTAGCTTCTGTACACACTTTATGTCATAACAAGTACATACATACACACATATATCACGCCTATAGCCCTGTCATAATCATAATACATAATCAAGGATTAGTTTTATTATATTTCATCAGTGAAAAGTAAAATCTTATGCCTGCTACATATAGTGTTGAAGCTATGCAACTAATTTATGAAAACATTATAGCTACCCGGTAAAAAAAAATCCGACCTCCCATACAAAATTCGCGATCAGCTGACTGATTTTGTATGGGAAGTCAAAATTCTTTTTTGTTTCCCTCGTTTTTCGTTTCGTTCCATGGGGAAAGTTGTTCAGTTTCATGGTCTGAGCAGGCCTGCAAAGTTTTCGTTACACCGTCCCTTACACCCCGTATAATAGAACAGGTGGAACCTATAATATCCTCACTTGTTCCACAGTAGAACTAGTGAGCATAAATTTTTCCCCTGTTTTATCGTAGAACTGATCAGTAGGACACCTGGGAATTAAGGTATTTCTAACTCTTCGTATTCAAAAGCTTGGCCATTGTCTTTGATACCAATAGAGAGTGCAAACTCAATTTATTACTAGTTTAGATATAAAATTCAAGTTTCATTATTACTTTCATTGATATCACACAAAACGTAGCTATAGTATAGTTATTTGTGAAAAAAATACAGCTTTTTATGCCAATATTGAAAATAGTGTTGCTTTTCTTACTTAAACCTATTTGTTTCTTTGTTTTCGTATTCTTAAGGCCTATGTCCAGCAGCAGACTGCTATAGAAAAATGTTTATTTGTTACCAAATATTCCAGACACAGTAAACTTAGAACATAAATACAACACATACATAGGTAACAAAAAGGTGTCCACTCAGCAAAAGCTTTAAAAGTATACACTCTCAAAGCGCTGGTCTTCCGTGGAACCAGAAACATGGCAACAGAAATAACAATAGAGTAACAATATAATTTCTTAGCCTAGAATATACTACAGCAACTTTAGCCCAATGTCGGATTATTGTGAATAGCTAATTTACATCATAATTATATAAAACATACCTAGATAAATAATACAAGATAACTAGAAATAACCACAGCGAATAATAATAACTACAGACTATACTCACATTCTACCTATACCTAAATGAGATCGAAAAAATTTATACTTTAACTATGAATGATAACTTCTTCATCTTCTTGCTCAGGGGAACGGTTGTTGGTGCAGTGCTGATGTGCGGCAGACTTGGCTCAGTAGTGGGTGCTAACGCTGCTGGGTACTTCCTTGCTTTGGCCTGCTCATCCACTTTCTACACGTTCACAGCGATTCTTTTAGGTAAGAATGTTTTTGGACAAGTACAGCCGACGACCTTATAAAGTTAACCAGAAAAAGTTGGAAGCAGTTTGTCCAAAATCGTGGTCTGTAGAGGCAGCTGTTGAAGCTTATCAATACATAGTATAAATGACGTCGCTTTTTGCGTTTCTCTGTCGTGGAATTCGCTAACTCCTCCCAAAGCAACGGATTTTGATGCGGTCTTTTTAGGGTATCGTAGTCTACTAGAAACCCTTATAGTTTCGTCAAGTCTGTCTGTCTGTCTGTCTGTCTGTCTGTCTGTATGCCGCGCCCTCATTACTCCGTCAGTTTTGGAGATATCGACATGAAATTTGGTGTGAAGATAGATCGTGTTCACCCAAATTTAGAAATGTTGAGAAAAAAATATTTCAAATGCTTTTTCAACCCCCTCCCATACAAATTAAAGGGAGGCAAAAAAAAAAAACTCCTATAATATTGAGTAGGGTATCGTTGAATAAGTCTTTTAAAATTAAGTGGTGGTTTCTTTGGAACAAAGTCGCTAAAATGTTTATGTCCCGAGATATTTGCTTTTAAAAGGGGCGTTTTTGAGCCATAATTTGTTCCCGCTGTAACTCCTAAAGTATCAACGCAAAAAATTTGAAAAACATATGGAATATACTTCTCAATCTGAAGTTACCACGAAAACTATAACGGATACTGTATCACTAAAGTTTTAAGAGAAATAAAAGATTTTCAATTTGCGGTTGGTAACCATACAGCTGCAAACAAACCAACAACAAAATTAAGTTTGTAACTCTGAAAACCTGATATTTAAACGTTGACTACGAAACCCTATTTGTGGGCGTGTCTGACACGCTCTTGGCCGCTTTTTTAATAGATAAATTCAAGAGGAAGGTTTATGTTTATAACACATGCCGAGAAAATGCCTTTTTGTCGCGGGAAAATAAGTTGCAGCGGGTAAAACCCCTGAAGGGTTGCTAGTTTATTCATATGTACTTGTATAGATATGTGTACCTACAGCAGAAAAATATAATAATAATGCAAAAGTTCTGCTGGTACCTACGATTTTCCGTGTTATTAAATGTTTCCATTCCACCCGCATCCACTTTATTCCTCCACTCAGTTCTTCCGTCAACACTTCAAAGTGCGGAATTAATTAGAAAATAGGAATTTTGTACATAGCCAATTTGCATAAACCTTGTGTTTATTATTTTTAATACATTGACATTAGTACTTACTACGTACTTATATGCTAGGCTAGCTAGCTTAAATTATTTTAAATTGTTTTCTTTTCAGTGTGTGCAGTCTTAAGTCTCTTGTTACCAAAGGAGGAAAGACCCTCAACATCATTAGAGCCCACATAATACATGCCATTTTAAACACTGGATGGTAAAAAACAACTGTTAAGACCAAATAATAAACAGCTACTTCAAAGAACACATTTTCTGATTCCAAAAACCCCTACTCCTTGCCCATCTCTCTCTGGAGAGTTTCCCCTAAATGTCATACCATAGTGTATCTTTAATAATGGGTTTACTGTTTTTGTATTACTTACTGTAACAATCCTACTTTTGTCATTTCTAATGTTTTTCTGAGAGGTAATTAATTAATATGGCCCCAAAATAACTTTATTATACACAAACTCTACGCACTTGTGTAGTGTGAGTGATATGACCCAGCCTCTCAACCCCCAATCAGCTCATTCTTTACCAGCTGTTCATTGTGATTTATTGATATCAATGATACTTGTACCTAGTTGTGATTAATAATTCTAAACCAAATCACTGTTGAGGAGATGAATAAAGAGAAATATTGTTGTTAGGCAAATAAGTTTGTTTGCCTCCAGATCCATTTACGGTTGCAAAAACTCCGACACCAGGGTTCATCGGGTCGTTGGACGAATGGGCATCCCACGCGAGGTAAATATTTTCATGATTATCATTCATTACTATCATTAGTAGTCTTCTCGTTTAAATCTAAGGGAAATTGCACAATTTTCTATTTGAGTATTACATCATAATTATAGTTTCTCAGTTGTCATATTTCATTTGCAATTCTGCAACTGAACTTTGACTGGCGTTCACATTTGAAAGCGTAGTAGGTATTTTATTAAATGAATTACAACTCCAAATGTTGTTGGTGAGTGCATCGATTTTTTTTAATTCTAAGTCTACTTTCAAGAGCAAAATACTGATTAAATGCATACGTATTTCCCCATGATTATTTAATCAACACATATAGCATACAAGGTAGATAAGTATACACCTACATGATCTGAAATAATTACAGATAATTTCGATGACGCCTTGAGCATCACACACAAGACAACACGCAACATGAAGAACTGTATTAGACGGAGAGCTAGTCTACACGATTTTATCGTGTTTTTTTTTTCCACTTGGTGTCAACGCTTGGTGTGATACCGGCTTAGAATAGTTTTGCTTCAATTCTACCCTTGGGTGTCGTAAAAACCAACTGGGTCATTCATCTAGACTCTAGAGAATGGGCAGCAGCGTTCCTTGTGAATGAAACATTGCACTGCGCTCGCAAATCCGCCTGCCAAGCGTGGTGAAAGGAGAACGCCCATGACCAGCAGTGGACTATTGTGGCTGCAGAGGTGATAGTAGGGGAGATCAGCAATTCAGCATCCAAAAAGAGCGCGCTGCACGTAGAGCTAGAAAGCTGAAAATCGGCAAGAAGGTACTTCTTGGTCTACTGATCTAAAACCTGGGGAAGTGCAATAGTGCAAAGCTGACACCACCCTCTTTCACTTCCCCACCGCTAAATTTAATCAGTAGGTCAAGGAGTACCTTGACGATCTGCTTCGGCTCGGATTATAGTCCCGCGAATTACGAGTATTCTGGCCGCGCCGCGCGCAGAATAATTCGTTGCTTACATTTCCTTGTAAACTTGCAAAAAGCGACCCGGTCGCGGCGGCCGCGCCGCGGGACTATAATCCGAGCCTTCTAGTTCGACATCCAAAAGCAAGGACTCAGACGTAACCAGCTCTCCGGCTAAAAGGTACAAACATATTGGGTCATCGCTATCCAATGATAACGCATGACATTGCCCTTCGTGACTATTTAATCAGTGGGAGATAGATTTTATATCAGTCAGTGTATAAGTAAGTATACATATCACGAATAAATATACGAGTATACGTAGGAGGTAAGTATCTATAGGTAGATAAGCCACGTGCCTTACGACACACAGAAGAAGACAAGCTGTTGTTTATGATACATTATCTACATTTTTATGTAAAAAATATTATAAGAGTCGAAGAACTCTCGATTTGTATAAAATATCACTAGTGGCATAGTTTGATGCCACACAATATGAAAACTTGCAAAATTTTCCACTGCAGCGCAGGCAGGATTTCCATCTGCGACCTTCGGCATCTGTAGGCACTGCCAATGCCACTACCAATTAGGCTACCGGGCTCAATCTCAGCCTGCGAACATGTGGTTGCTACAGATAGCGTGCAGACAGTAGATACTTGAAGAGCCGCCTTCGATACAATTTCGCGCTTCTGATGTACAAGACTGCAGACAGCTGCAGACGCAGCAGCAGCTGTTCGATAGCTTACGTAGAAAAATGACGTCAAGCCGTCAGTCTCAAGTATCATACCGTTGACTTGACAATCACAATCTACCGCGCTGCCCCCCTGGGTCGTTGCGATAACCTTAAAAAGTTTATGACGTTATTTGTTTTGGAACTGCAGGGGTTAACAAATTTTATATAAGCAACTAGCAGCCCGGTAGCGGATTCACTTGCTGCAAATCATTTTCCCACGAGAAAAAGACCTCTTTCCGGTATATGTTATACCTACAAAATAAAATGTCCTCTTAAATCACTCAATCTATTAAACATTTATTATGTTTTGAAAAAAAAAATAGCCATCTATTAAATAAACCGCGTCAAAATCACTGTTAAGGAGAAGTTAGAGAATCTTACGACAGACAGACAGAAAAACACGATAATCGACGAAAAAGTTACGAAAATTTACAGAAGCTGAGTCCCTCCCTACTTAGGTACAAAAATTTAATAACATTAATTTATTGGTAAGTACATAGGTAGTTTATAAAAATAAAGGTACTGACCTGACCTTTACCAATATAAACATTATTGACTAACATCACATTATCTATCATTTTGAGTGGTTCTGATTGGTTTGTTTTTATGCTCAACTAGCTGCCCGTCAGCGGTTTCACCCGCTGCAACCTATTATTCCGCGGGAAAAAAAGCATTACTCGCCAAGAGATGTCGCTGTTAGTTTTCGGCGAAAACGTTTAAAACGCGAATCGGCTCAGTCACGCCACCTATGCAAAAATATTGGAATATGCATGATCCCGTAGGAATAAGACATTTTCCCGTGGTAAAAAGTAGCCTATGTGTTATTCTAGATACTCTTCTATATTTGTGCAAAATTTCATGTCAAACTAACCAGCCGTTTTAGCGTGATGTCGTAACAAACACACACACAAACATCCGCCTTTATAATATTAGTAGGATTGGCAAAAATTAACCTACTATAAAGTGAATGTGATGTCATTATGATAGATGTACATTCAGTCTCTATATTACCAAAATGTCCTCTGAAAAGAGTAAATTCTCTCTAAATTGTGTAAAATACGCCTTAAAAGCAAGAACGGTCTATCGATTATACCTACTCTTTTAAGCTCAAGTTCAGAATTTGTATAAAACAAGAGCCCGTGAAAAATCTTAGAATAGGTACTTTAAGACCGACTCTACATCTATTTTAACGAAATATGTTCCAGCAAACAACTCGTGTGCTTCTCGTCAGCAAGCACTTCGAACTATAGACCCGTATGGATAGCTTTTTAGGTTTAAAGATTATTAGAGTTGTTTCTTTTTTGACTTATTATTTGTAGATCATTTCTCCAAGCCAATTCATGATTTTGTGCGTTTTTAGGTATTTCGTTAGGTAGATATTTAGGTATTTCTGATTTTTGACATTATTCATAGGAAAAAAAACTAAAGATGAAAATTTATTGTTCTTTGTATTAAACAAACGGTAATAGATGTGCGAATGCATTTTGTGCCATTTTTTTCCACTAGAATATCGATTTTGAATTAAGTCCCCTATTTTACTCTACTTACTCAAAAGCAACTCATGAAAAAAAATTAGAGTCGTTTATATAGGTATTACAAATTTCGGATTACTAATATATGTCGCTTACAACAATTTGTGCGCAATTCACTCACACATAACTTTATTATAATTTTTTTTTTATTGTGACAACCTGTATACCTACAAAAAAATATTAAAGTTATGAGAGTTTGCATTTACATTATTTTATTGGAGTACTGAGTCACAATTTGTAATTTGTGCCTATTTCATCCGCTAAATATCATCATTATTATGTTCTTCATACATAATTTCGCAAGCGGCGTCAGCGCTGGGCGGCGCGGGCGGGGCAAACTGTGTGAGGGGTGCGGGCGGGCCAAAGCGGCTGCCGGCCTACGCGGCGCTCGCGCGGTAACGATCACGTGTTGTTTACAGCGTTGCCAAACCGTCTCCAAAACGGACGGTTGTTCGTTCCTTTTGGTGATGGACCGTCCATTTTGGACGGTCAAGAGTGTTGTAATAAATGACGCCCGTCCCGTGATGGGCATAAGGAAATTTAGTGAAATGGTTCGACCGCTCTGCTCTGCCAGCGTGTTTGTATGTGACTATATTTTAAATCCGGAAAATGGTATTTCATACATTCGGGCCCTTGTTTAGTAAGAACCTTGAAAAAGTCGGCAACCAAGGTGAAAAAACGCAAAATCTAAATAGCTATTATAGCTGGGAAGCCGACGATGCTACATGTGTAGTGGCTAGAGCGCACTTCTCAAGACACTCTTTGTTGTAATAAATGATGCCCGTGATGGGCATAAGGAAATTTAGTGAAATGGTTCGACCGCTCTGCTCTGCCAGCGTGTTTGTATGTGACTGTATTTTAAATCCGGAAAATGGTATTTCATACATTCGGGCCCTTATATAAGGTCCTATTAAATTCACTGCAAATATTTTAAGGGCATGCGTAAATATGTATAAGAAAAACATCTAAGGCATTTAAAAAGAAATCTACACGCTAGATTTTTTTTTTCATTTTCAAACAAACTTTTTAATTAATTATGTGAACAGCCTTTGACTGACCCGACTGACGTTCCGCCATGTAAACATGATTCACTTACACGGCACGCACACTAACAACCAACCAATCACAGCACGGCGCGTTTGGCGCGAAATTTAAATTCATCGAAGTGTGTGTTTCTAGGACAAACAGGGTGCACTTTTTGCGTTTCCTTTTTTTTAGTTAAATGCAGTTTTCTCGAAAACTAGCGTGTAGATTTCTTTAAAAATTTGCCTAGTACATACTTATATTTTATTTGATCTGCCCCTAAAATATTTGCAGTGAATTTAATAGGACCTTATATATTTAGTAAGAACTTTGAAAAAGTCGGCAACCAAGGTGAAAAAACGCAAAATGTAAATGGCTATTATAGTTGGGAAGCCGACAATGCTACATGTGTAGTGGCTAAAGCGCACTTCTCAGTGCTTACATGGGTACGTATTTGAATGTCTAAAGTTAAGTAATATTACCTAAGTTCAAAATACCTAAAATCTGAAAACCTAATGGTTGTTACACCTTAATTCAAAATACCTAAAACTTAAAATGTCAATTGGATATTTCACCTAAGTTCATATAGGTAAAACTTGAAATACCTTAGAACAAAATTCTTAAATTTAGTTTACCTCACAGTTTATTGACCTAAATGAAAATAACCCTCTTAATTAAGGATCGAAATTTGAAAACTGTACTAACACCAGTACATAAACCTATCCATTCAAGAGAACATCTTATTCTGTTTTTTACCCGATTGCCTCAGGAGGTTTATATTTATCGAGAGTATGTATGTATGTATGTATCCATAAATTTGTGACAGCCGATATGGCACAGTGGTTAGTATGGCTGCCTGCCATGCAAAAAGTTTCCGGGTTCAATTTCCGGTAGGGTCACTCACAAAGTTGATATTTATCACTTTGTGAATTTGTTCCCAGTCAGGTTAAGGATATTGCAGGCTGAACCACCTGATTGTTCGTAAAGCAAGATGGTTCCGTGCTTCGGATGGGCACGATAAGCCGTCGGTCCCGGTCGCTGTCTATGATGGCAGTCGTTACACAACCACGTCAGAGGCCTGCTACTTGCAGTAGGCGGTTGAAAAACTCTGTCACCAGGATTAATCGGGTCGTTGAACGACTCGGTGACCTACACGAAGAAAAAGAGAACACACCTATTAAAAACTATAGATTTGTTATAAATCTTAGGTATTATCATCACTCGGCCAGTATATCTAACATAAGGCACTCGAGAGCTTCATGTGTATTGGAATTTTAGGCGAAAGACTGACAACCTGTCGCTAGTGATATACGAAAATAGCTAAGCTAAAGCCTTCAGATATTTGTCAGACGTGGCGATAACGACCATATTTTTACAACCATTGAGGCTTCTCTAACCGTACCGATAATCCGTACTTCTCTAACCCCGTAAGGCCCCGCAGGGCGTGATTTATGTAGAGGTATGTATGTAAAAACTTGTCAATTTGTTCAAGAAGGAATGATTTAAGGAAAAATTGTTTTTTTTCTACCAGACAGGATTCGAGCCTACGAAGCCCCTACCATGTGGACTACCACGGCGCAATCTTAGCCTGCGAAACTAAGCAAGGATTCGAACCCACGTCTAAGTTTTTGTCTCTTATAGTTTAGATGGGATGCTGGTGGTCTGCATCAGGTACTCCAGATCCTCGATGACCATGTGCCAGCAGAAGCGGCCCGTCATGGTGAATAACTTTTTCTATGAAGCCATAACCGTATCTGTTATAGTTTAGATGGGATGCTAGTGGTCTTCATCAGGTACTCCAGATCCTCGATAACCATGTGCCAGCAGAAGCGGCCCGTTATGGTGAACAACTTTTTCTATGAAACCATAACCGTATCTCTTATAGTTTAGATGGGATGCTGGTGGTCTTCATCAGGTACTGCAGATCCTCGATGACCATGTGCCAGCAGAAGCAGCCCGTCATGGTGAACAACTTTTTCTATGAAGCCATAACCGTATCTCTTATAGTTTAGATGGGATGCTGGTGGTCTTCATCAGGTACTCCAGATCCTCGAGGGCTGACAAAAAGTAGTCCATGTCCATCTTTAATATGCTAGTAATATCAGTGTCAAATTTCGCTAAGAAAGGTAAAGCGGTTTAGCTAATTTTGGTAATATCCGCTATATTTCCGGAATGAAGAATTTTCCCGTGGTAAAAAGTAGTCTATGTTACTCAGGGATGTTGTAGCTTTCTAACGGTGAAAGAATTTTGGAAATCGGTCCAGTAGTTTCGGAGTTTATCGATTACATACAAAAAAAAACAAAAAACAAACAAACAAACCTTTCCTCTTTATTATATTAGTGTAGATAATATAAAGACCTGACATAGGCATGCCAATATACGTACAGACTTGGCCCTTTTTTACCTTTAAGATTTTGAGGGTTCGTGTTTTTTATCTTAACAAACAATACATTCACTAAAACATTGTTTGCCATTAGTTTAATTTACGCTGTGATTTTTTTTTAATATAAGTAGGTATTATAAAAATGAAATAGTCATGTAGGTACCTATTACTGCAGCGGGCGACACGCGCTAAGAAGCTAATCGCCGCCAACGCCGCGCGCCGCGCCGCGCCTCGCTCCTTAGATCCGAGCGGGATTTGTATTGTAGGTATTTATGCCTTGTTGCCAAGCGCTAGTGCTCGGACGAAAGAAATCTAACTTCCCAAGTAGTTACGTTTCTACACTTTTGGGTAATGATTATTCTGATAGTTTTGGTGATGATTACTTGATGTTTACAATTTTTAATTCTATAGAAGGCACGAATTTATATAAAAAACACGTTATTTATGAAATCCATAATTTTATTTTCTAAGCTTTTGGGGCCATGTTAAGTACAACTTTTACAGACGTTGCTATCAATATGATGACTTTTAAATTTATATTGGAAGAATTATAATCATTTTTTAAATTAGGTATGTTCCAAGAAAATTATCATTTCTACCTACGTATCAAAATTCAGAGAATAATGTATTTAACAAAATGAACTATTTTTTTTCAGTTTTAATTCAATATTTACTTATCATTTTACGTAAAACACAAATACCTAAATTTCTACAAAACCCACGGTCCAAATTTTCTAACTTTTTAAAATATACCTGACAACTATGTACCAAATAACATATCCAAAACCCAGGACTTCTAATTATTTCAGAAGAGACTTTTTTTCAGCGACTCATCTATAGTGCGAATGCCTGCGATGTCATTATGGGACATTCACAACACTAAGTTGATATTTTATCACATAGTGATTGTATTACCAGTTCCAGTCTGGTAAGGGCATTGCATTCTGAACTACCTCATTGTCCAAAAAGCAAGATGGTTCCGTGTTTCGGAGGGCACGTTAAACCGTCCGTCCCGGTTGCTGCCTATGATTAATAAAACGGCGGTCGTTAGACAACCATGTCAGAGGCCTGCTATTTGGAGTTGGAGTAGGCGGTTGAAAAACCTGGGTTAATCGGGTCGTTGGACGACTCGGTGACATACTCGAAAAAAAGAAGTTTACCCTCCCATTATTTTTCAGGGTTCCGAACTCCAAGGGTACCCAGTAACTGATACTTCACTGATACTTACTGATACTGGCTGTATATCATAAACCGTGATAGCTAAAGTTGAAATATTCGCACGCGTCGTATTTCTGTTGCCACTATAACAACAAATACTAAACATTGAAATAAAATAAAATATGAGGGGGGCTGTCATACAAATATTTGTTTAATATCGTACTTCTTGTGGGAATGAGCGACTTTCCCGCGGTAGAAAGCATCCAACCAGGGCTAGTAGCTACAGTACGCGAATGAGTTCATGACCATGTTGAGGAATGCGGTAGTGCTGTGACTAATTCATGTTGATGTCGATATCGAGAATTGTTGCCGAACAGTTCAGTTCAGACTACTCATAGTTATTAGTTAATGGGTTGTTTTTCCTACAATATTGAGTAGATAGGGTATCGTTGAATAGGTCTTTATAAACTAAGGGCAGGTTTCTTTAAAACAAAGTAACTAAAATGTATACCTATGTCTCGAGACATTTGCTTATTAAAGGGGCCTTTTAGCCATAGTTTGTTCGAACTGTAACTTCACTGTTTGTGAATAATATTAAAGAAGTATTTATGGTTTCTACACAAAACACAACACAACGACAAAATATCGACAACTTTGTGACACACTTTTTTCCAATCACTCGACTGCGGGCGAATGCGGGTAGTTGGGTAACCGCGGGGCGCGCCGCCCCCGCGCGCCTCCTCATTCCCCGATGGCCAAGAACTCATTCGCGTACTGTACATCATATCATAAAAAGACTCATCATTAAGTTTTACCACACAATACATTATAGTAGGTACTAGGTACGACATTCAGGAATTTATTGCATTCAAGTTTTAATAATTTATTTCTTTCGTTTTGACATATTCTACAATTTGTAATAATTATTAATTAATGGACCTTATATTTGTTGACATTTTTGAGATTGTTTGACTATTATATTGATTACCTGTATTTTTATTGCCTAAGACATGTTTTCTTGAAATTGTTATTAATGTAATTATGTTCTTATTTATTTTTTATTTCAATTCTAGTTTTGACATTGTGTTTTTATTATTTAATTTATTTGCTTGACATTTTTAAATTCATAATTTTGTATTTGCATGCCAATGAACGGCGCTGCACGCTTGAACATTACAAATTAATATTGTAAAATGACCATCTTTTGTACCGTGTTGCTTGTGAATAAAGAATCATTCATTCATTCATTCATTCATTCATTCATACAGAACACGCACTCCGCCATAACAATTCAACAAATAGAAACCTTTACTCGCGATAATAAAGAACAATTTCCCTCGCGCCGGCTTTGAATACCTATTTTATATTATCCTACTCATCACGCGCTCAAGCAAAAATGAGCCGAATGGCTGCGCGCGAGAGTTCATCTGCCGCCGACTACCTCTGAAGGTGACAGCCGGCGCGCTTTGTAGGGATGCGAATTTCAAGATTTATATATGAAAGTAGGTACCTACGAAAAGTATAATGGGGTACATTTCTACAACTTCTGTAACTTAATGCGATACCGATTCGGTATACGGAACCTCCATACAAATACCGTGGCGGTATAAACGGAGTCCATACCCGCTCAACCCAGGCTCGACTTGGCTCGAGTTTTAGTGGTAGGTATAAAAAGAAAAGATCGATTTAAGTATGTTTGTAAGCACTGAGGAGTGACCCTCGAGCCACTACACATGTAGCATCGTCGGCTCCCCAGCTAATTAAGCCGTTTAGATTTGCCGTTTTTTTTTCACTATCATTCAGTTCTGATCTACCCATAAACATGATGGTAGGTAAGTAGGTAGCTAGGTACCTAAAAAAATATGCTTCAGATTTACTTAAATAATTATAGTATGTCCATTTTAAAAATCGCATTTTGATAGCTGCCAAATCCATACCAGAAGACCGGTCAACATAGAAAGTTAACTCTCATGTCAAAGCATTGGTATGATTTTTACAGCAGCTGTCAATATTGGCTTTTATAAAAGACGCGAGATTAAAAAGATTTAATCGAAATGACGATAATCGAAATCAGATTAAATGTACAAAAACAGGTACCTACGTAAATACACAAAGGGAGTTTTTCTAAGAAATCACACGCATTGTATTGCCGTTTGAGCCGTCGCAGCCGCCACCGCCACGCACTGCGCCGCCGCCGCCGCGCCGACCCCGCTTCACTGCGGTCATTAACCTCTGAACGCATTTTATTGAAAATGTGGTCGATTTCTTGAAATTATTGAATAAACTGGCACAACTTCATACATCCGAATTGTCACAACTTAACAGTATTAAATTTGTGAACTCTAATGATTGTAATATTCTTTTCTATGTCATGTAAGGCATTTCAGTTTTTTTTAAATAATAGAATGAAGTATTGCGTCAATTAGGCACATTTTTATAATTTGATCTTATTTATGCTTTTTAAGATCAGTTGTACATATTTCATTGACTCTAATATTTTTTTTATCTCGTTTATGTAATGTTGACATTACTATGGTTTGTAGTGGTCGAAAATTACACAAAATGGAAAATTACACTATCCAATCTGTCACATTCGCAATACTGGCATATTTTCAAACTTTAATTTATTTACAGATACTTATAAGTTGAAAATAAAATATGTGTCACCAATCCCTGAATTGCCAATTTTGGAAGCATGACAAATGGCACAATAATGCAAAATGTGCTTTATAGACACACATTGCACCACTATGCAAAAAATGAGCGACTCTAGAGTTTTTGTAAGTTATAGCCTCAAATCAAGCTAGCCGTATCGGACTACTAGGCCTACGAGTATGTTTGATATTCCAGCATTTAGTGCAAAATTTGTGCAATCAACTTTTAAAATATCAAAATTAGCGCCACAACACTTAAGACGCTACAAGCTAAAAACCATGGGCAAGCTGACGCGAATGTCCTCAGCAATCAAAAGCTAGATCTCACAATCCGAACATGGTAACAGCTCGCTGAAATAAACAATAGGTAGGTACTGAAAGAAACCTGCCCTCTGGAGGTCCTTATAAGTTTAGTAAAACAGTTATTACTTAGAATTGAAGATGGCCAATATTAAGTGTGATCGTCTATTGGGTTAGGAATACATTGCGTTAAAGTAGTGACTTGTTAGTTCTTACGAAGTGGAGCAGTGTTTTGCTTGAGATGTATAAGGAGGAAACATTTAAGTTTAAATACAAAAAAAACTACAAGAATACGGGGCTCCCATCCATCCTACACACCCGTCCGAAAGGGGCCAAGACGCACTCATACGACTTTCCTAAACGACCGAAAAATTTTGAATTACACGACGCTCTGCATATTGAAGAAGAAAACCAAAAGATCAAATACTCCTAATATTATGAAAACTAACGAAGTTAATTGTGCTCCACTAGGAAGCAAGTTAAAAGGGGTCTAGGTTGGGGAACCAGGTCCGGAGATACCTGGTCCATGGCAACCCCGGGGATAGTCCCCGTGGCCAACCAACCCGGATTCCTACCTATCTAAGCCTACCTAACTAGCTCAAAGTCAAAAGACTGAGCATCCGCGCACCCTAAGGCCGAAAAGTATTTTGGGGACAATCTTTTACAAGAAACCCAGAAGGTGAACTGTAGAATAATGGGTGGGTGGCCAAACCCTTCGTGTTGTGTATCTTTGTTGAGGTATGGAAGCTTTCCCTCTAAGGCACCAGGGCCGGGAAAACTACGCACCTCAACGCGGGGTAGTCTGGACTAGACCATGTATAGTAAATTATGCTTGCAATACCAACCCAGGAACTTAGAAGTAGATCTTGTAATACTAGGTGTTGTGGCAACTAGCATTACCTCACACCCCTAGTCCGAGAACAGGTATAGAGTGTAGCGCTTACTCTACAGTTCAAATCAACCTCTGTACGCGCGGTGGCACTTCACAGCATACATACACAGGTTAATAAAATTTAATATTTAAATTAAATTAGAAAATTCGTCAGTCCCCCTTTTAAAATTTGTTAAAACAATTTTTATTATAATTTGGAAAATTAATCCGATTTAAGATATATTAGTGTTATAAAAAAGGTTGTAACGTTTGGAATAATTAAATCATTAATTTACAAAGGCATTCCTAGCTGAAGATAGCTTTTTAGATTCTAGCAGATTCTGATTGAAGTAAGTATGTTGTGACTGTCCTTCATCCATATCCATTCACAGAAAACGTTCATATATCAGCATCCATGAGTCTCCTAGATAAAAGATATAAGGTTGAAAACGTTCACTCCTTTCCTTTCTTTCCGATTTTATCAAAATGTTCCCAGTTCCAATTTAGAAAAAAAGAAATCTCAACGTTGAATTATTATCTAATCTAAATATAAATAAAATTGAAATCATAATTCAAAAATAAATTAAAAGAATTTATACTTACATTTTTCCTCTTTTAATTCACTCCTATAAAACACGAGTATATTGTTGCACTCACTTTCAAAGAATGATATAATTGCTTGTTGTCAAAAGGCCGAGTTGACGCAAATTTTCAAATTTGAAATAAAAGAATTATAAATAAAACTAGACATCTGAATGTCAAAGTGTCAAAGATAGTTTATTAAAGAAAGAATAAAAGTGTCAAAATTTGAAATATTTCAAAATATTTTAACTTAAGTGACAAACTTGTGAACTCTTGAAATATTCTATGTTAAGTGTCAAACTTGAAAACCCTTGAAATATTCTATGTTAAGTGTCAAACTTGAGAACCCTTGAAATATTCTATGTTAAGTGTCAAACTTGAAAACCCTTGAAATATTCTATGTTAAGTGTCAAACTAGAAAACCCTTGAAAAATTCTATGTTAAATGTCAAACTTGAAAACCCTTGAAAAATTCTATGTTAAGTGTCAAACTTGAAAACCCTTGAAATATTCTATGTTAAGTGTCAAACTTGAAAACCCTTGGAAAATTCTATGTTAAGTGTCAAACTTGAAAACCCTTGAAATATTCTATGTTAAGTGTCAAACTTGAAAACCCTTGAAATATTCTATGTTAAGTGTCAAACTTGAAAACCCTTGAAAAATTCTATGTTAAATGTCAAACTTGAAAACCCTTGAAAAATTCTATGTTAAGTGTCAAACTTGAAAACCCTTGAAAAATTCTATGTTAAGTGTCAAACTTGAAAACCCTTGAAAAATTCTATGTTAAGTGTCGAACTTGAAAACCCTTGGAACCTTAGCTAAATAACTAGATTGTAATATCACACAAAAGGGAAACCACTCAAAAGTAAAATCTAAGTAGAACACTTTAGTTTCTCAAACTTAAATTACACAACACTACACTTGCACGAAATCTCCAGCTCAACGTTAGGTTCGGGAACCGTTGCTCCTGCGGAATATGACACGAAAACCAAAGGGTTCACAGGACGTTACACGTACAATAATAAATTAACACAACGTTACACTAGTTATATGTCACTCGCACAATAATGAATTCACAAAACATTACACACGCAGAATGTCACTTGCACAATAATAATTTCGCAAAACGTTAGACACACGGGATGTCACTCGCGTAATAATAAATCGCAAAATGATGTACACGCGGATTGTCACTCGCACAATAATAATTTCGCAAAACGTTAAACACGCGGGATGTCACTCGCGCAATAATAAATCGCAAAATGTTAGACACGCGGGATGTCACTCGCGCAATAATAAATCGCAAAATGTTAGACACACGGGATGTCACTCGCGCAATAATAAATCGCAAAATGTTAGACACACGGGATGTCACTCGCGCAATAATAAATCGCAAAACGATAGATTCGCGTAACACATAACTTTACGATCACTTTGCCTAAGCATTAATTTTGGAATTTCCTTCACGCTTATTTGATACAAATGGTAAGTAAACACTTACGTCTGCAGGTTTGGATCTCAAACCTGGCATTCTCAAAGTAGTTGCCCCATCATAATCCAGTTCTATATACAGGACGATTTTTCATTGTTACAAGACATTTTTTTACTTCTTCCTTTACTCACCCTTTGTTCGATCTCCGCCCTACAAATCCAAATGAGATTGGTCACTTTATAGGAGCACCCTAGCAGCGATGTCTGCAGGTTTGGATCTCAAACCTGGCATTCTCAAAGTAGTTGCCCCATCATAATCCAGTTCTATATACAGGACGATTTTTCATTGTTACAAGACATTTTTTTACTTCTTCCTTTACTCTGAAAAATACGAACAATATTAGTATTTCTTATATAATATAGATAAAAACATAATTCTAGAAAGTTACAATAAACAATTTTTTGTCAAATTCACGTATTCCAATTTCATACCACCCTTTGTTCGATCTCCGCCCTACAAATCCAAATGAGATTGGTCACTTTATAGGAGCACCCTAGCAGCGATCTGCAATAGAAGATATTACTCCATTCTATCTTTCCTAGATATAAAAAAAAATACTTATCTTTAAAATAGAATTTCACAATGCTCCCAGGCAGGTGGAGCACCTCCAGTTTGGCAGTTTTCACCATTTTTTTTGACTTTGTTGAGCTCTGAAAACACGTTTTTTTTTCAGTAGCTCCATTTTGCTCCTTCCTTCAACACATCCAAAATTTGACTCCATCTTTCCTGTTCTAAAACTGTCAGAAAAACTTTCAAACCAAAAACGTCACACACATTTCAATTTTCTATGCCGCCTACAACATTTGTCGCCTTATACTTTGACATGAAGTCTTCATAAAGAAGTTCCTTACTCCAACACGGAATATAAAACCAAAATTAGGGTTCGATCGGTCAAATGGGTCAAATATTTAATGTTTTAGCAAGATAAACATTTTCAATTTTTATGTCGAACGACGTGGTTCTCTACAATCCTCCCCCAGATTTTGGTTCTATACCCATAGATTCAAAATCTTATACCTCAAAGAGAGCTAGACGTTTATCATAAAAATAAAAGAGGAGAAAAAAATTTAAAACTTTAATTATAATTAGAAAATTAACAAATATTAAATATTTATCTCAATCATTGACAATGCTAAATGGGTTTCTCTAAACATAATATCGAGATAAATGTATCGCACTAAAAGTTCCTCGAACTGTTAATCTATCTGGATCAACTAAAACATAAATATTTCCAGGCTTCCTAATTAAAACTCTATAGGGACCTTCGAATCTAAGTTTAAACTTTTGAATAAAGATTTCCTAGTATCTGATTTATTTAATTTTCGAATTTTCACTAAATCTCCCACTTGAAATTCTATCAATCGGTGTGTCTTATTATAAAATTCCCTTCTAATTTGTCCTGCCTGCCTTAAATTTTCCTTAACCTCTTCTCTAATAGTCTCAACATCCCTAGTATTTTCAAAATGAGGCAAAACCCGATCAATGGTTAACCTGGCCGAACTCCCGAAAACTATTTTTGGGGAATATTTTGTCGAATTGTGATAAGTGTTGTTATATAGCTCTTCAACATCTCCCAAAATCTTGTACCATCCTTTATGATTATGATGACAAAAAATACGAAAGTATTTGGATAACTCCTTATTCACCCTTTCTGTAGTATTGGGTCTCGGATTCCTAATCGAAGTATAAAGTGCACGAATTCCCAATTCTCTTAATCCAGTTCTCCATATCATACTAATAAATTGTCTTCCATTATCTGTCATAACTATTTTGGGCTTGATGATTCTAACAAACTCTTTTAATTTCTTTAAAACCGCTCTAGAAGTAGCCCTGCTTAAACCATACAATTTAATGTATTTGCTAAATGAGTCTTGTAATACAAAAATATAAGAATATCTTGATTGAGCTCTAGGTAATGGTCCGTACAGGTCTCCCATTACAAGATCTCCTATCCCTTCTGTAACAATCGAATTACAAGGTCCAACATATTTAATAGGATCATCCTTCGATAATTGGCAAACTCTGCATTTCCGAATAACAGATCTAACTGTTGTTTTCATCCCAATCCAATAAAACCGTTGCCGAATGTAATGATAAGTTTTATAAACTCCCAAATGTCCCATCTCAATATGTACTTGTCTACAGGTTTCCTCCCGTAAAATTTCCGGTAAGAAAATCACTTGACGATCAACATTAGGTGGGTCATAGTATAGAATTCCATTAATCAAAGAGCATCTGGATGCGATTCTACCCAATCGGTCCTCCCCCAAACCATTCAATTCTAAAACTCGTTGTCTAATATTCATAATAATATTATCCATCATTTGATATTCATTCAAGCGTTCTAATTTCTCATTTAAAGACCGGCTTGAAGAAACTCCCATATACATAATATTTGGGCATTTCACCTTTTCTTCCTGAATAACTCCCCCAACAGGATACCTCGAAAGTATATCCGGTACTATATTTTCCGTCCCTTTAATATGTTCGATTTTATAATTGAATTGTTCTAAAAACAAGATCCATCTAGTTACACGGGCATTAAACAATTTAACATTTTTAATAAATATTAATGGTTTATGATCGGTCTTAATAATTATCGGTACTCCTTAAATATGTCTCAAACTTTTTCAAATTGTAAATTATAGCCCACAGTTCCTGTTCAGTAACAGTCCACCTCAACTCCGGTCCACGTAAAGCTCTACTACAAAACCCAAGGATCTTCATATTTCCCTCATCATCAATTTGATATAGCACTCCTCCAATCCCTATTCCCGAACTATCCACTTGTAAATAATATTCTCTGTTTTGATCTGGATGGTGTAGTAAAATAGTTGACAAGAATTCCTTCTTCAACTCATCCATTGCCGATTGTTCCTCTTGACCCCATTTCCATCTTTGTTCCTTACGTAAAAGATTATTAAGAGGAATCGTCAAAAGGCTATAGTTAGGAATAAACCTCCGATAGTAATTACATAACCCCAAAAAGGCTCTTAGTTGTTTAACTTTCTTAGGTTCTGGGAACTCTTGGATCGCTTCGACTTTAGCCGGGTCAGTCCTAATCCCATCTATTGAGACTATATGTCCTAACATTTTAACTTCTTCACAAACAAATTTACATTTTTCTATGTTACAGGTCATACCAGCCATTTCTAACCGATTTAAAACCTCGTCTATATGATGAAGGTGTTCAACCCAAGTCCCTGCTGTCAGAATAGCCAGATCATCAAGATAATTTACGCAAAATTCTCTAACTTCTATCCCTAGAATTTTATCCATGGCCCTGCTAAAACTTCCAACCGAAGTTTTCAAACCTTGGGGTAATACGTTATAAACATAAGATTTCCCATTTACTGTAAATCCTGTGTACCTCTTACTATTTTCCGAAATGGGAATTTGAAAATACGCGTTATTTAAATCTAAAATCGTAATAAATTTCACCCCATGGAAAGCATTCAAAACATCTATCTGAAGTGGTGGTGCTTCCGACTCTGCAACCATGAATTTATTTATTTCTCTTGCATCTAGAAGAATACGAACTGAACCATCAGGTTTTATAGCAAAGGTTAGCGGACTACAATAAGGAGTTGATGCTCTTGAAATAATTCCCATTTCAATCATTTCGTTAATTTTATCCTCGACCTTTGATCTATAAGCATAAGGAATTGGATAAGTTCTATTAATCTTTGGTGTTGTTGTTTCCATTTTAATCTCATGAACGTAACAATTCGCCCTTCCTAATTTTTGTGAAAACACCGCTTTGTGTTTCTCCAAAAGTTTAAACAAAGAAAGTTTTTGTTTAGACGAGATTTCCATTCCCAATTTAACTTTCTTTCTATAGCTATTTGACTCAATTGTTTTAGTTTCCTTTTGAAGTACTTCTTTCTGAAGATTCACTCCTGGAGAATCCTCGTACACCTTCTCTAAAAATGGTACAACAACCTTGTTACCTCCCCCTGTGTTTAAGATTAGCGCCTTCGGATCACCTAAATCAATCTTAGCCTCATTTGCTATTAACCAATCAAACCCAAGGATCATATTTTTAGCCAATTTGGGAATAACTAATAATCCGATCTCAAATTCACAACCCTTAATCTCCAAGGTTATACTAGTTAAGAAATTTATTTTTAAGCTTTTCTGTCCTACTGCCCCTTTTATAGATAAAGGCTTTATTGGGAGCTTGGCCAAGTTTTGAATTGAATTCAGTTTGAAAAAGAAATCCTCAGCTATACAAGTTATTTCGCTACCCGTGTCTACTAACACCACAAAGACCTCCCCCAGAAATTTCACCTCTATTTCGGCTGTAATCCTAATATTCTCTCGTGTGATAAAGCTTTGATCTACCTCTAATTCATCTGTAAATAACGAGTTGTTTATATTGAAAACACTTAGATAATTATTATCATTTCCTTTATGAATTTTTTTAACTCAATATAAGGTCTTATTATCTCATTTAATTCTAAATATCCAAGGCCACGCCTATCATTTCCTACTCTATAATTTTTATTTTCAACAGGGTGACGCCTTCCTTGTCTTGATCTTCCCAATCCATCTCCAGGCTTCCATCCATTCTTAATGAGATAATTTACTGCAAAGTATTCTTTATTGCCTCCCCCAATTCCAGCTGACTCCGAGGCCAAAGATCCAGCCGCATCTAGTTTAAATCTATACAATCAGGTTCGGGTTCCATCTCCAGCTCACCCTCATTCTGAGTCATAATATGATTCAATGTTTTCGTTCTCTTGACTCCTGGTTGAGTCTTGTTTTGAACTGTACTTGCAACACGCTTTAATCCTCCTTGGGGATGATTCGAAACCTCCACATGGGTCTTGCATTGACGTCCCACATCATCAAGTTCTCTAAGAAACTCAGCTGCTTGTATAATTTTCCCTGACTTCTTCTGTCTCCAGACATATTGTACCTCTATCGGGAAATGATTCATTAGATCAGCCACCAATTGATCCTCAGGGATATTCCTTGCCAACATTTTTGCTTGACTCGCCAGATTTATGAAATAACTCATCATTGAAGGTTCTCTCTTCTCACTCCAAGTGCCACAGACTATTGACCGGCGAAGTTGATTTTGTTCTGTTTCAGACCAAAATGACTCAAGAAAATCCCTTTTGAAGTCTTCTTCATTCATCCACCTGTCCTTATAAATCCTTGCCCATTTACGGACTTCCCCTTCCAGACAAGCTATAATCTCTTCAATCACCTGGTCTTTTCTTGAAATTCTATTCAAATAGGCAAAGAGGTCTTCGATGAACGTTACCGGATGCATATTCGCTTTTCCGGGGTATTTCGGTCTTTCTAGTTTTGCTTCAGTCGCATGATAAATAGTTACAGGTTCCACGGTGCTCCTGGAAGTTTCTTGGTTTTCTTTCTCCTCATTAATCTTGCGTTCGAGCTCGCTTATCTTGTGCGACAAACGACCAATAGTAGTCCGCATCAATTGGAATAAGTTCCTCCCTCTATTGGTTTTCACGACAGCACGTTGAGATGTTTCTGTCCGTCCTTGGAGAATGCCCTCCTGGGATAATCCATCAGTTTGTTGTGTCCCGCCTGTCTGTCCTTGAGGTCCCTCTACTTGGTGTTCAATCATTTGTTGAGAACCCTCTGCCTGTTCATCTTGAATCTCTGGTTGTTGTGGAAGGTCTACCATTTCAATCTGATCTTCTTGCTCACGTTGTCCTTCTCCCCGTCTACCGACGACATTCCTTGTAATTCTTTTTGGCATGCCTATGATTTCCTTTTATCGAATTGACTGCAACAAAATTAAAAAAATTCAACCTTCCATATTAAAATCTAATATTTTCTTTAGGATCTTCCAATGTTTCTAAAATCTTGAAAAAATCTTTTAGAACTTCAGTTTCATTTTGATTCCCATCTATTATTTTTACTTCTGTATTATTGATTTCTCCATTCATTCTTCCTTCTAGTAACCATGCTTCATGACTTTCGTGTATTTGTTTTAGATAAGACAAGGTTAGTGAATTTTCGCCTTCTCTTTTCCTTGAGGAGACTCTCTGTAAAGCTATCTCTGGAGTGGTTCTAAGATAGACTATCAAGTCTTCTTGAACCCAAGCCTTTTCACATATAAAGTCATACCAATAGTCTAACATTGTTTTCTCAACATCGTTCAAATATCCTTCTTGAATGAGTGTTTTAATGAAACAATTCTTCGCAGAAAAAATACTTCGCTCCATGATCCTATATTTAGTAGTTATAGGTTCCCGGTGGTTCTCTAATAATGTTAGGAACACATAATTTTGGAAAGCATAACTCCATCGCTCTCTATCTTCCAAAAATGCTTTAAATAGATTGACCCCTCCAACATCTTGCCATTTTTCAATAGGCTCTTTCAAAACAGTAATATCCTTTTGTAATGCTAGGCCATCTAATAATGAAGATTTCCCAGAAGCAATATTTCCTTCTAATAGGATTTTGTATTTCCTCATGGATATAAATTTTATCAAATTTATATCAAAATATTTAATATTTGTTCTGTAACAAACAAAAAGCTAGCATCAAGACCTATACACTATAACTAACTGATTTTTCTTATTGTTTTCTCCCAACATCTCAAAAATACACCGCTCACTTGCGACTCCGATATCCTGGTCACGGCACCATTGAAAGAAACCTGCCCTCTGGAGGTCCTTATAAGTTTAGTAAAACAGTTATTACTTAGAATTGAAGATGGCCAATATTAAGTGTGATCGTCTATTGGGTTAGGAATACATTGCGTTAAAGTAGTGACTTGTTAGTTCTTACGAAGTGGAGCAGTGTTTTGCTTGAGATGTATAAGGAGGAAACATTTAAGTTTAAATACAAAAAAAACTACAAGAATACGGGGCTCCCATCCATCCTACACACCCGTCCGAAAGGGGCCAAGACGCACTCATACGACTTTCCTAAACGACCGAAAAATTTTGAATTACACGACGCTCTGCATATTGAAGAAGAAAACCAAAAGATCAAATACTCCTAATATTATGAAAACTAACGAAGTTAATTGTGCTCCACTAGGAAGCAAGTTAAAAGGGGTCTAGGTTGGGGAACCAGGTCCGGAGATACCTGGTCCATGGCAACCCCGGGGATAGTCCCCGTGGCCAACCAACCCGGATTCCTACCTATCTAAGCCTACCTAACTAGCTCAAAGTCAAAAGACTGAGCATCCGCGCACCCTAAGGCCGAAAAGTATTTTGGGGACAATCTTTTACAAGAAACCCAGAAGGTGAACTGTAGAATAATGGGTGGGTGGCCAAACCCTTCGTGTTGTGTATCTTTGTTGAGGTATGGAAGCTTTCCCTCTAAGGCACCAGGGCCGGGAAAACTACGCACCTCAACGCGGGGTAGTCTGGACTAGACCATGTATAGTAAATTATGCTTGCAATACCAACCCAGGAACTTAGAAGTAGATCTTGTAATACTAGGTGTTGTGGCAACTAGCATTACCTCACACCCCTAGTCCGAGAACAGGTATAGAGTGTAGCGCTTACTCTACAGTTCAAATCAACCTCTGTACGCGCGGTGGCACTTCACAGCATACATACACAGGTTAATAAAATTTAATATTTAAATTAAATTAGAAAATTCGTCAGTCCCCCTTTTAAAATTTGTTAAAACAATTTTTATTATAATTTGGAAAATTAATCCGATTTAAGATATATTAGTGTTATAAAAAAGGTTGTAACGTTTGGAATAATTAAATCATTAATTTACAAAGGCATTCCTAGCTGAAGATAGCTTTTTTTAGATTCCTAGCAGATTCCTGATTGAAGTAAGTATGTTGTGACTGTCCTTCATCCATATCCATTCACAGAAAACGTTCATATATCAGCATCCATGAGTCTCCTAGATAAAAGATATAAGGTTGAAAACGTTCACTCCTTTCCTTTCTTTCCGATTTTATCAAAATGTTCCCAGTTCCAATTTAGAAAAAAAGAAATCTCAACGTTGAATTATTATCTAATCTAAATATAAATAAAATTGAAATCATAATTCAAAAATAAATTAAAAGAATTTATACTTACATTTTTCCTCTTTTAATTCACTCCTATAAAACACGAGTATATTGTTGCACTCACTTTCAAAGAATGATATAATTGCTTGTTGTCAAAAGGCCGAGTTGACGCAAATTTTCAAATTTGAAATAAAAGAATTATAAATAAAACTAGACATCTGAATGTCAAAGTGTCAAAGATAGTTTATTAAAGAAAGAATAAAAGTGTCAAAATTTGAAATATTTCAAAATATTTTAACTTAAGTGACAAACTTGTGAACTCTTGAAATATTCTATGTTAAGTGTCAAACTTGAAAACCCTTGAAATATTCTATGTTAAGTGTCAAACTTGAGAACCCTTGAAATATTCTATGTTAAGTGTCAAACTTGAAAACCCTTGAAATATTCTATGTTAAGTGTCAAACTAGAAAACCCTTGAAAATTCTATGTTAAATGTCAAACTTGAAAACCCTTGAAATATTCTATGTTAAGTGTCAAACTTGAAAACCCTTGAAATATTCTATGTTAAGTGTCAAACTTGAAAACCCTTGGAAAATTCTATGTTAAGTGTCAAACTTGAAAACCCTTGAAATATTCTATGTTAAGTGTCAAACTTGAAAACCCTTGAAATATTCTATGTTAAGTGTCAAACTTGAAAACCCTTGAAAAATTCTATGTTAAATGTCAAACTTGAAAACCCTTGAAAATTCTATGTTAAGTGTCAAACTTGAAAACCCTTGAAAAATTCTATGTTAAGTGTCAAACTTGAAAACCCTTGAAAATTCTATGTTAAGTGTCGAACTTGAAAACCCTTGGAACCTTAGCTAAATAACTAGATTGTAATATCACACAAAGGAAACCACTCAAAAGTAAAATCTAAGTAGAACACTTTAGTTTCTCAAACTTAAATTACACAACACTACACTTGCACGAAATCTCCAGCTCAACGTTAGGTTCGGGAACCGTTGCTCCTGCGGAATATGACACGAAAACCAAAGGGTTCACAGGACGTTACACGTACAATAATAAATTAACACAACGTTACACTAGTTATATGTCACTCGCACAATAATGAATTCACAAAACATTACACACGCAGAATGTCACTTGCACAATAATAATTTCGCAAAACGTTAGACACACGGGATGTCACTCGCGTAATAATAAATCGCAAAATGATGTACACGCGGATTGTCACTCGCACAATAATAATTTCGCAAAACGTTAAACACGCGGGATGTCACTCGCGCAATAATAAATCGCAAAATGTTAGACACGCGGGATGTCACTCGCGCAATAATAAATCGCAAAATGTTAGACACACGGGATGTCACTCGCGCAATAATAAATCGCAAAATGTTAGACACACGGGATGTCACTCGCGCAATAATAAATCGCAAAACGATAGATTCGCGTAACACATAACTTTACGATCACTTTGCCTAAGCATTAATTTTGGAATTTCCTTCACGCTTATTTGATACAAATGGTAAGTAAACACTTACGTCTGCAGGTTTGGATCTCAAACCTGGCATTCTCAAAGTAGTTGCCCCATCATAATCCAGTTCTATATACAGGACGATTTTTCATTGTTACAAGACATTTTTTTACTTCTTCCTTTACTCACCCTTTGTTCGATCTCCGCCCTACAAATCCAAATGAGATTGGTCACTTTATAGGAGCACCCTAGCAGCGATGTCTGCAGGTTTGGATCTCAAACCTGGCATTCTCAAAGTAGTTGCCCCATCATAATCCAGTTCTATATACAGGACGATTTTTCATTGTTACAAGACATTTTTTTACTTCTTCCTTTACTCTGAAAAATACGAACAATATTAGTATTTCTTATATAATATAGATAAAAACATAATTCTAGAAAGTTACAATAAACAATTTTTTGTCAAATTCACGTATTCCAATTTCATACCACCCTTTGTTCGATCTCCGCCCTACAAATCCAAATGAGATTGGTCACTTTATAGGAGCACCCTAGCAGCGATCTGCAATAGAAGATATTACTCCATTCTATCTTTCCTAGATATAAAAAAAAATACTTATCTTTAAAATAGAATTTCACAATGCTCCCAGGCAGGTGGAGCACCTCCAGTTTGGCAGTTTTCACCATTTTTTTTGACTTTGTTGAGCTCTGAAAACACGTTTTTTTTTCAGTAGCTCCATTTTGCTCCTTCCTTCAACACATCCAAAATTTGACTCCATCTTTCCTGTTCTAAAACTGTCAGAAAAACTTTCAAACCAAAAACGTCACACACATTTCAATTTTCTATGCCGCCTACAACATTTGTCGCCTTATACTTTGACATGAAGTCTTCATAAAGAAGTTCCTTACTCCAACACGGAATATAAAACCAAAATTAGGGTTCGATCGGTCAAATGGGTCAAATATTTAATGTTTTAGCAAGATAAACATTTTCAATTTTTATGTCGAACGACGTGGTTCTCTACAGTACCTACCAACATTGTTTCTACCTACAAGATCTTTTTGCGAAAATTAAATCACTTTTTCATCATACTTATTTTTCTCCTCATCGCAGTCATACGCAAAAGCTTTCATTTTTATTATTTTACAAACAATGGTTTCCTACTAGGTATTTGTTGTCAAGTCAAATATAGGGTGTGAAATAATTATCTTTGTCCACTTAAATATACCGTCGGTCCCGGTTGCTGTCTATGATGGCGGTCGTTATCGTTACACAACCACGACAGAGGCCTGCTACTTGCAGTAGGCGGTTGAAAAACTCTGACACCAGGGTTCATCGGGTCGTTGAACGACTCGGTGTCCCATACGAAAAGAAAGACTTAAATATACTAATAATTAAAAAACACAAAAAAAAATGAAATTAATTAATAAATTGACCAGCCCATGAATACAAAGAACGTGAAAAAATCCGACTTGCTTTATATACCTAAGAACAACGTTTGCCGTTTTTCAAAATGTATTGAAAATTCACACCTTTCTTAGTCATATAAAAGTTGTTCAGTTCCATGAACCCTTGAAAAATTTCCAGCGTAGATATATTTTTTAACATTCTTTATTTAAGAGGCTACTATACCGAGCTGAAAGTTCGTGAGCTGTCAGTTGATAAAAATATATCTATCTCATTTATGCATGCCACCCATCCCGCAGCCGTAAAAGAGACAGTTATAGCTCGCCACCGGAAAATTTGCGTTCTGGGTTTACCAGGTTCCCCGTTTGGAATCTTCACCAAATTTTTTGATAGTGGCATTATTTTGCTGCCAATAAAATATTCTATGCCCGTATCATTTGTTTTGCTGAAATTATTGTCATATTTAGAAGATACCAAGGCGTAAACTTGATGATAATTTTAGAGCGTTTTGCCACGGCCATATCTTTTTTTAAATGCATTATTACAATCAGATAAAGAATATGGAGCATAGATCTAGTCAAGAAGAGTTACCGTGCCAAAAATTGAGTCGATTGGTTGCGAATTGGTAGAGGGATACGTTGAAAGAGTTTGTATGAAAAATAATGACTATAGATCCCTCTTAAATCTATCTACTTTATGATGTAAGATTACGAGAACTTCGCATCTCCACGCAGACCCAGTATCTGCTAGATATTAATTGATGTGACTGCACTGAAACTAATCAGTATTAATTTCGGTGCCAGTGCTATCGGACGCTTATCCAGTGAAAAAAAATATTGATAAAAAAAAACATTGACTTCTTTTGTATGAGTGGCTATGAAAAGAAAAATTTAAGACTTTATTGACGGAAATAGTTAAAAAAGTTACTTTCAAAAATATATTTGGATCGAAAGCATTCGAAGCTTTTATACTTTGACGTAAATAAAAAAAGGTAATTTCTATAATATTTTAATCCCGATGCCTGTAAAGATTTTTATGAAGGAACAATATTAGGAAAAATAACTTTAAAATGATCTACGGGTTTAAATTAAACTGACTGACATGGAACTTACTAAGCTGAGACTAATTTAATTATTTATGGTGTAATGTAACCAAAAAAAGCTTTCTACCTATCTGTATAAGGTACTATTAAATTAATTAATAATATTTTAGGGTCTGTTCTACTCGTAAACCTGCACCATCTTTCCCCAAGGAAAGATCTAAATTTGAAAAAAAGGAGAACATTCCTTGTCTAAAAAAAGTTTCGCGACTCACAAAACAAATTATTGACAATTCTAACAAAGAATAGCCAAGAAAATTGTTGCACAAAACAGGGAAATCATTAAAATATTTAAACTGTTAGGTGTTTTAGCAAAGATGTTTTACTGAGGTGTGATTTTTTTTACACTGCTTACCAAAGATAACAAAATACACGATAGAGCGCTAAAGATCAACACTTTTGTCTCTTTCGATACCCAACTTTAACATTCAATAACTCTAGAACTGCTGTCATAGATTTAAATTAGGTTCAGTGACAAAGATTTCTTAAATATTTTATGTCATTCTTTATCGATACTACCTCGAATACTACCATAACCATACCATAACAGCCACAACAGTCCAGTGCTGGACATCGGGCCTCCCCCTATCGGGGGGTATTGCCATATTCACCACGGCAGGCGAATTGGCGAGCGAATTGCAAGATGTTGCATTGACAGGGAACGCTGCTGCCCATTCCCTAGATGATTATCCCTTAGTCGCTTTTTACGACACCCACGGGTTGAATTGGGGTGATGCTATTCTAAGCCGGCATCACACGGCAAATCGATACTAAACCTACGTTAACTATATGGCACACACTTAAATTAACACCCTGTACAGTATCGAGAAAAGACATTGCCCAAAGTGGACCAAATAGCGACCAGCATTGAAACATAGTGCATAACGTTCCTAAGGCTAATACTAGTCTGAAACCCAAACCACATCAAAATCCGTCGCAGGAGTCTTGAGAAAAATGACATTATATTTCAGGTTTCCCATTAACGAAAAATCATAGCCAACAGCTTATTGCTAAAATAAAAGACGGCAATCATGGAATTAATCAACCACTTTAATCAGTCTATTACTTCCTGGACAGCTATTACCACCGGTGTTACTCAGGGTGTCGTTTTATCCCCTTTTCTTTTGTACGGGCGTTGAACCAAGTAGCGACCCGAAGTGAGACATAGTGCATAATGTTCCTAAGACTAATACCAGTCTGAAACCCAAACCACATCAAAATCCGTCGCTGGAGTCTTGAGAAAATAACATTACATTTCAGGTTTTCCGTCAAAGAAAAATCATTTGCAACAAAAACTTATTTCTATAATAAGAGATGGTAGTCATTGAATCAATCAACCATTTAAATCAGTCTATTGCCTGCTGAACGAACAGCTATTACCACTGATGTTACTCAGGGTGTCGTTCTGTCCCCTTTTCTTTTTTACGGGCTTTGAACCAAGTAGCGACCCGAAGTGAGACATAGTGCATAATGTTCCTAAGACTAATACTAGTCTGAAACCCAAACCACATTAAAATCCGTCGCTGGAGTATTGAGAAAAATGACATTATATTTCAGGTTATCCATTAACGAAAAATCATAGCCAAAGGCTAATTTCTAAAATTAAGAACGGTAATCATTAAATCAATCAACCATTGAAATCAGTCTATTGCCTGCTGAACGAAAGCTATTACCACTGGTGTTACTCAGGGTGTCATTCTGTCCCCTTTTTACGGGCTTTGAACCAAGTAGCGACGAAGTGAGACATAGTGCATAATGTTCCTAAGACTAATACTAGTCTGAAACCAAACCACATCAAAATCCGTCGCTGGAGTCTTGAGAAAAATTACATTATATTTTTAGGTTTTCCATCAACGAAAAATCAAAGCCAACAAATCACTTATTTCTATAATAACAAAAAGTAGTCATTGAATCAATCAACCACTTTAATCAGTCTATTACTTCTGAACAGCTATTATTACCGGTGTCACTCAGGTGTCGTTTATTTCTTTTGTACGGGCGTTGAACCAAATAGAGACCAGCATTGAAACATAGTGCATAATGTTCCTAAGACTTATACTAGTCTGAAACCCAAACTACATCAAAATCCGTCGCTGGAGTCTGGAGAAAAAAGACATTATATTGACAAGACAAAACCTGAAATATAATGTAATTTTTCTCAAGACTCCAGCGACGGATTTTGATGTGGTTTGGGTTTCAGACTAGTATTAGTCTTAGGAACATGATGCACTATGTCTCAATGCGGGTCGCTATTTGGTTCAACGCCCGTACAAAAGAAAAGGGGACAAAACGACACCCTGAGTAACACCGGTGGTAATAGCTATTTGTTCATCAGGTAATAAACTGATTTATATGGTTGATTGATTCATCGCTACTGTCTTTAATTTTAGTAATTAGCTGTTGGCTATGATTTTGGTTAATCGAAAAACTGTAATACAATTTCATTTTTCTCAAAACTCCAGCGACGGATTTTGATGTGGTTTGGGTTTCAGACTAGTATTAGTCTTAGAAACATGATGCACTATGTCTCAATGCGGGTCGCTACTTGGTTCAACGCCCGTACAAAAGAAGATGGGACAAAACGACACCCTGAGTGACACAAGTGGTAATAGCTGTTCATTCAGCAGGCAATAGACTGATTTAAATGGTAGATTGATTCAATGACTACCATTTCTTATTATAGAAATAAGTTTTTTGTTGCAAATGATTTTTCTTTGACGGAAAACCTGAAATATAGGGTAAAGTACGGATAGATGCGCACCTTTTGGAAAATGCTCTATAACTCAATAATTAAGAACTTATTTACAAAATTATCTTTACAGATTAAAGGATTGATCTTTAATCTTTCATGAAAGCCCTAATTCATGAATTAAATTGTTATTGTTTTGTTGTAAATCCAGTTTTATTTGACCTCTTGTAAAAGGGATAGTCGCGCACCCGCACGGATAGTTGCGCAGCTCTAAAATATCATGGGGGGATACTTGCGCTTTGAAGATTACATAGGTGACTTACTATGAAATTTGACTTTATTTAAATCAAACTAATTTGAAATTAATTTGATTAAATACTTATTTTAAAAATCGAATAGGCCTCCGAACCTTAATATTATTACTATTTCTAAAGTTATTGAGTGCTATGTCATTATTTCAGAAAAAAATTTGTATCAACGCGTAGGTAGCATAAAAATGTATGTTGAACAACGTCCATATATAGACTGTAATTAAGAAGCATTTTATCCATCTGCAACATACCTACTAAAATAAACAAAAATATCAATCTGCGCAACTATCCCCCAAAGCGCAACTATCCATCCAAAAAACCTGCGCAAATATCCTTTTTGATACGGATAGTTGCGCATTTAATTAAAAAAATAATGATTCGATATTTCGGAATAATTAATAAATGGGCACATACTTTATAAAGTAGTGCATATGAGGAAATAAAAATGTGAGAGATTCTACAATCGTGAGAAAAGATACCCGAGAAACAAAATGTGCTACAATAATTTCGACGCCCGGTTTGACCACGCTTCCGAAGATTTTCGCTTAAACTGGCGTAAATTGTGCAATTACTCCAATAATTAACGTGGTACTTGGGCTTTCAGGAGGAGGACTACTATGTTTTAATAAGCAATAGTGCTGCAATTCACTAGAACATAGTGTTTTCGAAACCTGCGCAACTATCCCAACGGCGCATCTATCCGTACTTTACCCTAATGTCATTTTTCTCAAGACTCCAGCGACGGATTTTGATGTGGTTTGGGTTTCAGACTAGTATCTGTCTTAGGAACGTTATGCACTATGTCTCAATGCGGGTCGCTATTTGGTTCAACGCCCGTACAAAAGAAAAGGGGATAAAACGACACCCTGAGTGACACCGGTGGTAATAGCTGTTCAGGAAGTAATAGACTGGTTAAAGTGGTTGATTGATTCAATGACTACCATCTCTTATTATAGAAATAAGTTATTTGATGGCTTTGATTTTTCGTAAATGGAAAACCTGAAATATAATGTCATTTTTCTCAAGACTCCAGCAACGGATTTTGATGTGGTTTGGGTTTAAGCCTAGTATTAGTCTTCGGAACATTATGCACTTTATCTCAATGCGGGTCACTATTTTGTTCAACGCGAGTACAAAAGAAGAGGGGATAAAACGACACCCTGAGTAACACCCGTGGCAATAGCTGTTCAGGAAGTAATAGACTGATTAAAGTGGTTGATTGATTCAATGATAACCGTTTTTAATTTTAGAAATAAGCTGTTGGCTATGATTTTTCGTTAATGGAAAACTTGAAATATCATGTCATTTATCTTAAGACTCCAGCGACGGATTTTGATGTGGTTTGGGTTTCAGACTAGTATTAGTCTTAGGAACATTATGCACTATATCCCTATGCGGGTCTCTGTTTGGTCCAAGGTCCATACAGAAATGGGCAATCTCCTTTAATATGAGAAGACCAAATAAAAATATCGCTCTACATTCTTCGGAGAAGTTGTTCAGATGAAAACATTCGTGTTATTTCGGTTTTATATCCTCTTTGTTATACGTTGTATATTAGGTATCATGATTAGAAGGTATGCCACCATAAATGCAGAAGCCTAGATTATAAATTACATGATCTGCGACAGTAACAAGACCTACCATATCACATACACCCATGATCACTCAATTATCCAAACAGTAGGTATGTTACGATTGCGACACGCAAGCATTGGACAATTTCAGGACGCTATTTGATCATGAAACTTAGGTATCATTAACTTGCATTGGATTTCTTAAACTGATTCTTCTTGTATGGGAGGAAGCGAAAAAAGAGATTAAGTTTTCTGGATAGAAGATCTTGTAGTTTAGACCCTTCTGTTACTAAGATAAGGAGAATCGCACACGTATGTAAGTACATACATGACAGCCACCATTGGAATGACAAGCTTTGACAAACGCAAATTGATGCGGCATCGGTTGACACGTTACACAGTTGGTATCCATACCAACACAAAAACCCAACTGCGGTAGTTTAAAAGTTGTATTTTGCTATAAAAATCCGCCATCTTGAATTTATGAATTTTTAGTTCCTATAGCCAGTGTCACTCGCGCTGCTGAAACGAAACTAACGACACCTCATATGTCAAAATCCAACTATCCGTTTGGGCTGTAGCCCGTGAAAACGAATTTTCTTGTCCACATACATACTTACATTTACATACTCTCGAAAAACATAACCCTCCTTCTGAGGCAGTCGGGTAAAAAGACTATTATTTATTTATTGGCAGTATTTTCGTTATTAACTTAGGTAGGAAAGTAGTATTTATACCTACTAAAGCAAATTCAAAACCTGTCCGCACGAATTCGATCGTCGGTTGAATGAACCATTTTACAAGACGCTAGTCTAGCCAGTCTAGGTATATAGTTTAGGCTATTTTTTATCTAATGTAGCATTTCCAATTCAGTAATAATAGTATCTAGACATTAAAAAAAACGTTGAAAGTACGTTACCCCGAAACCTGAATGAAAAACTTGTTTTAATGTCATTTATTCAAATTGTTTATTAGGAATATCATGTTTTGCGAACTATGAGCAAATATAGTAATCCTAGTATTAAAACACAATATAGTAGTGTTGATTTTAATATTATTGTTTGACATCTGCAAAGATAGTTGTAAAGATAAACGAGAAGAAATGTCATAATAATGATTTTAGGCTTATTTAAACATTATAATGGGTACATGATCTTGGATCCAAATAATATCATTTAGCTATTTGCTAAATATTTTGGTGCGTGAGTTCATATGGAGATAAAAAACAAAAGTTTTCCGCAGTAACCTGTGTTCACATGCATGTGGTACATAGGATTTAGTTTTAAATTGTGTGTGTTGTGTATTGAGCCTTTCGATTATCAACTAACATTTTTTGAACTCGATAAATAATAGGCTAATAAAATAAATTAACGAAAGTTCAGGAAGGTAGATAGGTACTATAAGTTTCATTCTCTTCTACGTTTATAAAATGTTATTTAAAAAATATTTTAGCTAAAATGCAGCTCTACTCCAAGTTACAATTACGCATATCTCCTAGGTTCATTGCAAGTACGATTACACATAGGTACAATATACATGAAAAGATACACGTATTTCTTATACTTTTTGTATAACTTTACTTATGACGAAATACCTATCATAAAATAATAAGTGTAATTGTATAGGATAGTAATTATTGTGGGAATTGATTTTGTTTCACTATTTTCCTATAAGATACCGGTTTTTGACGCATTTTCCTTCGTGCGTGTTTCTAGATTCGCCTTACTCGTGTAGATAATATGTTATTAGGTACTTGTGTCTAGAAATATTCTACTTCTCTACAATTCACTTACTATGGCTGTGCTATGGCTTGTTCGTTTTAAACTTGGAATAAAGTTCGTTGACACCTCATACACTTTAAAGCGCATAAGCCAGCCCATAATCCAACTGACATCAGGGTTCATCGGGTCGTTGAACTACTCGGTGTCCCACTCGAAAAAGAAGTATCAAATTAGGGAGATAGATAGTAGGTACTTTGGTCAAAAATCTCTTTGTACCTATTCTATGCCAGAAGCATTTAATCAGATAAATTCGGTAATCACCTCACGCTGCCGAATACTACCGTGACAAAAGTTTACTATCTCTGTAAATTGTTCTTTTAGCTAGGGTGTTTTTTTACTATTTGAAATTCGTATTCCATCGCCGTCTGGGATTCCTCCCTTATGTCGTTGATAAACCTCTATCGCACGAAGCGATTTGCTTCAACTTTCATCATGCGAACGACTAAGGAGTGGAATTCCCTGCCGGCAGTTCTGTATCCGGAACATTGTAACTTGGGCATTTTCACTGCAAGAGTGAATAAGCACTAACTAGGCATGCATGCCCCAACATCGTCTGCATCATCACTTACCAACAGGTGAGATAGCAGACAAATATGGGCATAAGTATCTTTAAAAAAAATGCGTCACGTTTTCCAGCGGTATAATCTCGACACGTGCAAGTATTTCTGATGACGTGCAAATCTAAGCCCAAAATTAGATATTCTAAAAATAAAATAAAGAGGTAGCAGGGTAAACTGGTTATATCGATGGTCTGCCTGGTTTAGGCCAAGAAAGGTTAAATTAAGGACTAACTTTATAAATAAAACCCTATACACATACCTAAATGTTGGGTCGCATACGCCCTTATTACCGGATCCGGCAAAATACCGCAATGACAAACCTTCCTCTTGAGTCACTCTATCTATTACAAATAACCAAATTAAAAATCGTTGAGTTATTTAGGAGGAGTTAGCGAATTCCAAATTCCAAGACAGACAGAAACGCAAAAAGCGACTTCATTTTACTTTATGCATTGATTTCTCACCTTTAAATGCCGAAGATTTCTGAATGACGCAAATCAGAGTGGGAGTAGGTACCTATATAGGTATCTTATTCAATACTAAACTAACAAAAAGTCAGAAATATTACTCAGGAATAGAAATTGCTTAGGAGTAAAAAAACAGACGTGTGTCTGTTCTGTATACTTGAGTAGAAACATAAGGTTGTTGGACGACTCGATGTCCCTAACGAATAGAAAAAGACGGAGTTACTTTTCTAAAATGAACTTTTCCTTTTGCAGATTTTGAAAATGACGGTGAAACCAGTGAAAGAGAAAGATGCATACGACGTGACGATGGGAGAGAAGGTGATAGCAACGCTTGACGATGCCATGCTTTTGACGGGTAAGTTGATGACGAAGTAGTATCTACTTATCTACATTTCTATTAGGTAAAGATAAATAAATTAGATGCCGTGTGATGCCGGCTTAGAATAGCATCTCCCCAATTATACCCGTGGGTGTCGTAAAAAGCGACTAAGGGATAATTATCCAGGGAATGGGCAGCAGCGTTCTCTGCGAAATAAACATCTTGCACTGCGCTCGCCAGTTCGCCTGCCAAGCGTGGAGAGTATGGCAATACCCCCAATACGGGGGAGACCCATGTCCAGCATTGGGCTGTTGTGGCTGTAAAGGTAAAGGTAAGTAAATCTCACAGTAGGAATTTATATAACCCGCTGTAAAGTCGCGTAGGTATTTTTAATTATAATATGTAACAAAATTCTGCGAAAGAATATCTAGAAAACAAATGACAGCCTTATATAATTTATTTTATTGATTAAAATGACAGTAGGTATAATGACTTGCGATTGTCGGTGCATGATGAAAGTATCTTCTCGCAAAAAAGAGCTTGCATATTGATGTATAGATCCAGACCACGAAAGGATCGCGTAATTCCAACGAAAAAAGTAACACTTTTAATTTACAGTGGAAAATGAAAATTGCTCATTTATTTTCTTCTCATGAATATTTAAAAAAATATAGAAACATGTCTCTATAAAAAAGAATTATTAGTTCTTCATGCATCATTTGAATAGAAAACAGGGGATGTAATGTACGAGTGTATGATTACGTTTTTAGGAAAACTTGGCTCTACGGATCGGTCCTAAGTTTTCGCGTGGTTCTACTTGGAAATAAAAACCATTGAAGTTGAAATTGATCTCTTGCGTGGCGAAGAGTATGGATTTTACATGTTTTTAAATACAATGTAATAACCGAAGGCTGTAGTATTGTCTCTACAAATAAGATCACAAGTTTCATCAGCCATCACTTCCTTAATTATGATAATCGATCCATTGTATTTATAGATCACAGATTGATGATAAACTCCCATTTGAGCAGTTAATAGATTGGAAATAATAAAAATGTAATGCAATAGTTGTCACCCTAGGATCATTATTGAAGTTATAATTATCACTCGATTTCACGATTTCATCGTAAACGATACTGAATTAACTGATGCATTGTTTGTTTCCAATGAATATACAGGGTGTTAAGGAAGTAGACATTAGTTCAACAGAAGAGTGTGGTGGGATTTTCCACTGACCCTCTTTAGTTTTAGAAGAGTCAGAAATCTAAAGTATAGAAGTTATGAAATTTCATAAACCTTTAGGTACATATTTGATAGTTGTGCACGTCTGATCCGCGTATCGTCAATGCTATCTCACTGCTGTAAGAAATTTCTTGTTAGAAATAAGTACCTGTTGTGTCGTTTTTATTTTTGTACTTGTCCTGTATTTGTTTATGTGTACAATAAATGGTTAAATAAATAAATAGTTCAATCAGTTTCAGTTTTCCCAAAACGTTGGTTGCAAAAAGACAGAAACCTACAGGTATTATCTTTATTTATTCTTCTCTCCAATTATAGGTATAGCGTATTTTAGTCATTTTTCCATAAAGAGTGAGAAGATTAACTAGGAATTACCGAAATGTGCTGCTTGTGTCAAGAGTAATATGGTAGTCCTTTATGTAGTGACTATTTTGAATACTGTTTTTTAATACCATTATTTTGTTTCATCTACCTCTCAGAATAAAGAACAATATTCTAACAAATGCGCCTACCTACATACATACATACATACATCATGCCTCTTTTCCGGAGGGGTAGGCAGAGACTACGTCCTTCCACTTGCTACGATCCTGACATACCTCTTTCGCTTCTTCAATATTCATCAATCTTTTCATGCACGCTCGTCGGTTTAGGGAACTTTCGACCTGGCCTTTCTTTACAACGTCCCCGATTTGGTCCAGGTTAGAGATGGGCGGTGGGTAAATACCCGGGTGGGAAAAAACGGGTAAATTGGGTATTTACCTTTTTTACCCGTTTTTACCGGGTATTTACCCAAAAGCATGGGTAAGAACTATAAAATTATAGAATTTTGTTATAAGGCGTTCTATTTCAATTTTTTTCTTAAAATATGAAGTAATGTAAACCTACCTATACATTTAGAATCTATATGTCACAGGAAAACCGCGAAAACGAAACCACTTAAACGGATAACGAATACGCATTGATCAATCGTCATCTCATTCTGCAAAACAAACGAACAAATTTGACATTTCACTAGAATAAATCTAGGAAAATGACCTATAAGTTGTCAGGCGTGGATGCATACGCGCATGCTATGACTTCATGTGTGGTGGTTTAACTTCTCGTACGCCACCGTAGCTTACACATAAGAGTACCCGCAACGTTTCGTAAGCTCGCGCCCGTCGCAGTAGCGGACAGTTTCGCATCAGTCAAGCCCCGCTCTTGTCTCCAGTTAGTTGTTCTAGCTTAGTGTTTGTTGGGTCTTTATGGTTTTTTATGTGGGTCTTTAGTGCTTGTTGAGGCGTAAGGGTTTGTACTACAACTTTGTAGGTTGGGTCGTAATGGTTTGTTGGGTGAGTCATTAGGGTTTGCTGGGTCGTAAGAATTTATTCGGTGGGTCGGTAGTGTATGTTGGGTCATAGAGTTTTGCAAATTGGGTCATTGAGGTTTGTTGGGTGGGTCGTTAGTGTATGTTGGGTCATAAAGGTTTGCAAATTGGGTCGTTGAGGTTTGCTGGTTCTTGAGGGTTTGTAGGTTGGGTCGTTAGTGTTTGCTGCATCGTGAGGGATTGTAGGTCGATTCGTTGGTGGTTCTTGTGTCATAAGGGTTTGTTTGGTGAATCAAATTGCAGCTAGACAGTTGGGCGTCCTGAATAAAGTCAAGCGGTACTTCACGCCTGAACAGCTTCTAACTCTTTATAAAGCTCAAGTCCGATCTTGCATGGAGTACTGCTGTCACCTTTGGGATGGCTCGGCTAAATACCAACTTGCTGCACTGGATTCGGTGGAACGCAGAGCCAAGAGATTAATAGGCGATAAAAAACTGGTGGCGACCAAGCTTCACAGCCTGGCTCACCGCCGCAAGGTTGCTTGCCTATCGGTCTTCTACAGATTGTACTTCGGAGAGTGTGCGCGTGAGCTGCATGAGCTCATACCACCGTCTCCTTTCTTCCATCGGACATCCAGACGCACGTCCGGCTACCATCCGTTCTTAGTTGATATACCCACATTACGCACTAAGCGCTTCAAATCATCTTTCATTATGCGCACGGCTAAAGAATGGAATTCCCTGCCTGCGTCTGTATTTCCGAGTGCATATAACTTGAATCTCTTTAAGTCTAGAGTGAATAGGCATCTTCTGGGCAAGCTCGCTCCACCGTAGATTCCATCTCTGCTCTAGGGTAAATTGGGGTCAAGAGTAAGCCCATCATAGATAAAAAAAAAAAACAAAAAAAAACGTTATGGTTTGCTAGGTTGGTCGCTACGGTTTGCTGGCTCGTAAAGGTTTATTGGGTAAGTCGTTAGTGTTTGTTGGGTCATAAAGGATTGAATATTGGGGATTTGTTGGGTCATTACGACGACTATGATCCAAAATCCAGATAGCGTACTGGATAGTACCCTTGCCCGCCATGCTCAAATAGTGGGTTTGATCCACCCGGACACAAATATTTGTTAAGGTTTTTTAAGTATTTGTGTTGAGTCTGGGTTTTTTCTATGTATAAATATAGATTTATTTACAAAATAGTATATCAGTACTAATATCAGTGATCTTGTTCCCATTTTGCTAGCTTTGCTTAGTTTGGGGCTAGATGGCGCCTCGTTCAGGGATATTTATTATAAGCTTTTGTAGGTTGGTTCGTTAGTATTTTTTTGGGTCGTAAAGTTTGTTTGGATGGGGAAACAAATACAAACGACCCACTTCTTACGACCCAACAAACACGAAAAATTAAAACCTCACCCAATTCAAAATGCAAAATTCAATAATTTATTTCTCAATAGGAATTTACAAGATTCTCTTTAAGAAAGTCACATTCTAATTCAAACTTAAAAAAGAGATAATTTCTAATGCATTTTTTTTTCTCTTTTTAATGACAATTTGTGTTACTACTCTAAACGTGGCTCGGGCTCGGGACAATAATCCCTAACGACCTTGAAAGCACTACCGACCCATCCAGTAACCGTATGACCCAACTAACCTTAACAAATCGCACAAGTAACCCTTACTTCCCAGTAAACACTAACGGCATCTTAACGAACCCTTGTGACCCAACAAACTCTTACGACCCAGCAAACACTAACCACCTACACAACAAACCCTACCGAACCAACATACACCAAAGAGCCTACCTACAAACCCTAAAGATTGGGTCGGTTGGTCAAACACTAACAATCAATCCAACAAACCCTTACGGAACAATAAACCCTTACGACCCAGAAAACACTAAAAACCCACACAACAAATCCTAACGACCCAACAAACACTAACGACCAAGCCAACAAACCTTTTCGACCCAGCAAACACTAACGAACCGCCCAACCAACCCTAACGACCCAATTAACCCTAACGACCCATCCAACAAACCCTTACGATCAAACAAACCCACGGCCTAACAAACTTTTACGACCCAATTAACCCTTACGACCCAGCAAACAAACTCTTACAACCCAATAAACCCTTACGACTTAGAAAACACTAACGACCCATCCAGCAAACCCTTACAACCCAAAAAACCCCTTCGACCCTAGCAAACGACCCTAACGAACCGCCTAACAAACCCTAACGTACCAACATATATAAACGAGCCACCAAGCATCCTTACGTCTCGAAAACAACCACAACCCCAACTACAAATCCTTACGACCCAACAAATACTAACGATCCACCCAACAAACCCTTAAGACCCACCAAACACTAACGACTCATCCAGCATACCCTTACAAGCCAACAAACACTCACGACCTACTCAAGAAATCCTTACGACCCAACAAACCCTTAAGACACACTAAACACTAACGACCCACCCAGCATATCCTTACGAGCCAACAAACACTCACGACCCACTCAAGAAACCCTGACGAGCCAACAAACCTTTACGACCCAACAAATCCTAACAACCCACCGAACAAACCCTTACGACCCAAAAAACATGTACGACCCGCCCAACAAACACAAACGAACCCACTTACAAATACTTACGACCCACCATGTAAAAATCGTTCAGTTTCATGATCTGAGCTGAGCACTGTGACCGCGCATTCACACTGAGAAGAATTTGGCCGGGGAGTTATCGGAAGTCCCTTTTACACACGAGGAAAAGAACGAGAGGTTCGCGGGACAAAAAAAGTCGCATCTATGAACATGGTCTAAGTAATGCACGACAATACCGACATTAAAAGCAATAAACGAATGACGATATCTTTCAAACTTAATCGTAAAATACGTAAAAAAATTCTTCTTTACATTGCACGGGTACATAATAAGTGTTTTTGTAACCTAGTACGAATTCTTTTGCAAAACACGTACCTTAAAAGCTGTAATAGATATGAAACTTATATACGGGTATTTACCCGGGTAAAAACTAATTCGGGTAGGAAAAAACGGGTAAAAATGGGTATATACCCAAATCTGGGTATTTACCTGGGTAGAATCCCATCTCTAGTCCAGGTACTTTCGTCTAGGTCTTCCCCTTCCAACGTTTCCATCTACACTCGCCATATATACTTTTTTCGTTAATCTTCTTTCATTCATCCTCTCAACGTGACCAAACCATCTAAGCATTCTTTTTTCTATGTCTTCTTTTATACCACAACATCCTTTCTAAAACATTCTGTATAATACCTAAAGTCTAGACCAGCCATTGATGATCAATTTACGTCATCAAATAGGAATGAAATAATTGATTTATTAGTCTGTTTTTTTTTTCTATTGGCTATTAACCTTACCTTTAAGTAGGTATAAAGTTGTTTCTTGTTATGTAGTAGTCGCCGTGTGGTGCCGGCACAGAATAGCATCATCCTATATCTTTCCTATGGGCTTCGTAAAAAGCGACTAAGGTATTGCAATTTTTGGCTATAGGCTGTCACTGTGTTGATAACTTGATACAATCTGAATTACTCTCAAACTTTTGTTAGACGTGGTGTATATAGCCCTTTTTACAGCCGTTTACGCTCTGCCTACTCCACAAGGGATGTATGTGTGATATTATGTATGTACATTGTACATACCTATATACAACTATGTTCCGTCTGGTAGGCGGCCGGTCGTAAAATTAAGCCAAATCTTTTGCAACACCATTTTGTGTTCAACAAAACGTGTTGCGCCGACCCCAAGTAATTGGGATAAGGGCAGGAAGATGATGATGATACAACTATGTTCCTTGGGGAAAGTAATTCGTTATCACAAACCCGTCCTGCATTTTTGCTCTTTGCTATCGGATCGGTTACTATTAAAATTTCATCCTGTAGTACTATGTAAGTACTATATAAGTATTACGTTTTTGTGAATCAAGCTTATCTCGACACCTGTTAAATTTGCATGCATCGTGCATGTTTGATTTCACCTTTGAGTGAGTCAAGTTCAAGGTCGTGGCGATATGCGACTATTGGCGGAATCTCGTTTTTTAAGGTCAACGAATTCAATATTACATTACCTAGTTTACATTATAAATCAGAGTTTGTGTGCGTATATAGAATGTAAAAAAAACAATAGCAAATATATTAAGGGGCGAACCAGCCCATGAAACTGAACAACTTTCCCAAAGGAACATGAATAAATAAAAATAAATGGACCTCCTATACAAATGCACCACCCTAACGAGTTGTATGGGAAGTCCAAATGTAATTTTTTTGCGACCTATGTTCCATGGGGAAAGTTGTTCAGTTTCATTGGCTGGTTCATCTCTTAATTATAGCAGTTAAATTTTTTACACCTTATGTTACCTCTTCACGCCCAAAACGGCTTGACGAATTTATGTGAATCTGGAACACAGGCTACCTACCTACTTTTTACTGCAGGAAAACTCAAAAAAATAACAACAGCTGCGAGTGAAACGATAGTTTTCCTACCCCTTGGCCTACTTGTATTTCTGCAAAGTATAAACCGGTATATTATTCACTATTACATAACTTGTGAGCTGTTTTGTTTGAAATTTTCCTTACACGTTTGTTAGAGTTAATTAACGACTAATCCATACATGATTTGAAGACCGATGTGGTGCAGTGTTAGTGCGCCTGCCTGCAATACTAAGGTACTAGGTTCACTAAATGATGAATTAATATAAAGTTGTTCAGTTTTATGGTTTGACTAGCTGCTCGCCCACCAGTTGCACCCGCTGTTAACCGCTTTCCCGTGGGAGTAAAACATTTTCCCGAAGTGGATAATGGGTGCAAATGAACTATTCTCTATTTTTTTTAAACGTGAACACGACTCAACACTCGACATCAGTTGGCGTTACTTTACTTAGCCCTTATATCTTTAAAACTACGCCCTGTATTTTAAAATGGGAACTTTCTTGTTCGAGGGGGGATAAAGGGCTATCATACTATATAAGTCCCTTTATCGTACCGGGAATCCTTTTAAAGTTTTATCGGCACGTACATTTTATCAACTTAGTTTTATTATATATAATGATTTATCAGTATTCGGAGGGTATAAATAAATTTTTATTTAAACGGACGAACACTGATAATTCAAACCATAAAATTGTACAACTTCATAAAAATATTTAACGTTAAAAACGTTGAGAAAGTTCCATAATAAATGTACATAGGTAATAAGCTGATCGTGATTTGGGAGTATGGGGGGTCGAAATTTATTGACCCCTGAAAAAAATCTCATAGAAAGTTGTTCAGTTTCATGGACTGAATGTACCCTATCAGTATTCGAAGAGCTGTTTCTTGCACCTTATATATGCGCTAATCGATCTGGGTGTTATATGTGTATCTTTGGGACCTTGATTTGAAACTAAGTGTTTTTTTTTGTTTGCTCTTTATTTACAATCGTTATTGCGACTTTTCTAAACTCGTAAAACAACAGTTTACTAACACCCCGTATAGAACTATAGACATAAATTTCACCTCTATCGTATGTTGCAACTGTTGCAAGCGTACTTATTTATCTATATTAGGTATTTATTACACTGTTATAGGACAAGGGCGCCCTTATTTTAAATAATCATCTACTAGATAAAAACAAACATACATTCATGTTATTTTTATAATAGCGATTGACTGCACAAGGTAAACTGTAAAGTTGAAGATAAGTAATTATCATGGTTTCATGGTACGTAATAGACAATAATATGTAGGGCAGCTAAAATCACTAAAATTCGTCACCAACGCATTTTCCTATACTTACATTAACATTAAATACCTATATACAAAGCATCTGATACATAGGTAACTAATAAACTACGTAGCTAGTTCAGTACTTTCAATTATTAAGAATAATTTATGTACTATAATAATAATTAAACCAGACCTAAGGAAACCTTTAACTATGTAACTGCAAACATTTTACTACGTCGTAGCACTTTGCTACGACGATGGCGTCAGATGCCGTAATGCAGCTTAAAGAGAAATTTCACGATCTACCTACAACATCTCTATTATGTACAAAAGTTGCTTGAATTAAATTACAAAAACAATATAGGAAGATAGATGAATACCAGCGCAACAGACGTTTCCTTTTATACAGGGTTATTTTTTAGTCAGTGCGCAAACTTTGCAGGATGTTTCTACTCGTGATTCTGAACAACTTTTATTATGAGGCCACCAGCGAAATCTAAAAAAAAATTTAGGTTGTTCCATACATTTTTGCCGAGTAGGTATGAAATTTTCTATGGAAAATCCAAATTTTTTTTTGCGATTTCGCAGGTGGTCCCATAGTAAAAGTTGTTCAGAATCACGAGTAGAAATACCCTGCAAAGTTTGCGCACTGATTAAAAAATAACCCAGTATAGGGTGAAATTTTACTAGTGTAGCGAAATCTCAGAACCGGCTGGTGATAAGGAACAACTTTTCCTAAGGAACATAGGTCAAATTATGAAAAAAAATTAAACCTCCCATACAAAACTGACGATCAGCTGATTTGAGTTACTATGGGAGGGCCGATTTTTTTTTCATTATCATCAAAGTTTTTCCTTATCACCAGCCGATTCTGAGTTTTCGCTATCGGTCACTAGTAAAATTTCACCCCATAGAATTAGAATTGGACTGAGCTCAGTGACGGAATTTAAGATTGTTTGAATATGACGTAAAAGACTTTTTATGTTTTTAATGCATGTTGTTATATTTTTTTTATACCTATATAGGTAAATCTGAACGCGACGGTGCATCCGATTACTGAATTGAAATAGGTACGTAAATAAAAGTTTACTTTTCCAAAGAACATCGGACCATAAGGTAAATAAAACTTAAAAATACTTTTGTGAATAATGAGAATTGAGATATATATTTTTAAAAATTCACTCGTATTTGTGAATTCTAATGTGTTCACATGTCTTAAATTAGATGTGCATGGAAACAAGTTTTAAAGTTTACGTGAGTACGTATTTTCCTTAAAGCCAAAAATAATAACCAAACGTTTTAACTTTTGAGATAAAATAATTTTATATACCTACACACCTAAAATAAAACAATAAATATAATACGATTATAAAAAGGTAACTACGATACGATGACGTTGAGCGTACGTTTTACAAAATATAATATGAAATGATTTGTTTATGTTATTAGAAGTAAATGATGCAATTGACTTCTTGCGCGCACTATGCGTTTGAACTTAGATAAAACGGATCAAATAGGTAGGAAATACATATAATGCTAAATAAAAGCGGATAAACTATTTTTTTCTTCTACTTACAATGAAATTGCCTATACGCAATTGCGTACTTAGATAAGGCCCTTTTCAAACCCGAGCGGTATCCACGCGGTACATGGGTAGCGGTATCTATCTTGATTCGTACAACGCTACAGATTGCTCGCTCGCTACCGATACCACTTACGTTTGAATGGGCCTACTTATAAATTCGCACAATTTTAATTTGCATGATATATGACAACTTACGTGGAAATTATTTTATGTCACTTCCAACATTCCGAATTTCTATGACATGAACATGACTGAACTAGATATTATAGTTTTCATATGGTTTTCATCATATTTATTTATATATCCTTAAATAGAAATAGGTACAAAACATTAGATCCGATATATTTGATAGAGTACTTCTAAATCTAAACACTTCTTAGTTAATCTAATCTGCTGTAACGCAGGGTTACATACGGGGCATAATAAATTGTTTTTGTTGGGATAGAAACTATTCTACCTAGGTATAGGTATTGCAATATTCAATCAATGTTGCTAATGATGTTAAAGTCCATAAGTATTATAAGATGATCTTATATTCACACTGTGCACGGAAGTTTACTGCCAATATAGGCTACAATAGCCACCTACGGGCGCATCAGCGCCGACTTGATTAGGAGTAGAGTAGTAGTCGTCATGCCCGAAATTATTCGGAGACCATCATCATCCAGGAAGTTTTCCAAAAACCATCATCATATTATTTAAATAAGTAGTTTATCTATATATTCGCGTTTGATGAATATAGGGTTAAATTTTACTATATAGTGACCGATAGCGAAAACTCAGAACCGGCTGCTGGTATTATGGAATAACTTTACCCAAGGAACACATGGGGATCAACTCAAAAGTTAAATATTATTTTGTAACTTTATACGGTGATAGGCACTGATAACGTTAGAAAAATACGTAATCTAATTTTAATTATGTTTGAGTAGGTAGTTGTAAATGTGTGTATCTAATTACTTTCATAATAACAAACTAAACAAATCCTTTGCCAAGTTTTCCTTTACGTAAAAACGGTATAGTTTTTCAAATGTTTGGGGAAACCCGTCTTAATCTTGTTATAACACCGTTCTTGTCATATTTTCACTTATCTATAAGCAAACAAAATAAATCAGAAGAGGCTCATAAATACTGTAGTATCTTTAGTAGACAACTAACAAACAAAACCTGTGTTAGGAGTAGTGATGTGCCTGCGGCAATATTGCCGCTGCCGGGAACTTTGCCAAGGCAATATTGCCGGTAAATTTCCAATGTTGCCGGCAACTTTGGCAATATTGCCAGGATTACATCATATGTTTTAACCTACTATAAAAGCTTATAAGTCTTATAACTAGCATCTGACGGGCATCAACAAGCTAGGCGATGCTGCCCTCGTGACAGGGCTATTAAAGCGTGAAAAGCATGATGATGTGATGCGAAAAGACGTTCCAGACCAACTCGTTCTGGTACTTTCAAGGTTCAACGGCCTAGCTAGTGAGAAAATTTTGAGGTTTTTAGTTGCTTTAAGGGTAAAATGGGACCCTATTACTGTAATTTCGCTGTCTGTGTCTCTGTCTACCCGTCCGTCCATCCGTCTATCATCAGACTTTATTTATCTTATGAACTGTGATAGTTAGAGAGATAATAATTTTCACAGCCTCCGTATTTCCGTTGCCGCTATGACAACAAATACTTTAAAGTAAATAAAAATTAAATAAGGGGAGCTACTATACAAAAAACGTGTTTAACGTACTCGATTTTGCGGTCCAAAGGCTCTATCTTTTGAACAGCTATAGTAAGGGAGATAAAATGTTCACAGAACATGTATGACTCTTTTTACTGTAACAATGAATACTTAAAACCAGAATATAACTAACATTTAAGGGGGCTCCGATACAACAAACTTAATTTTTATTACATTTTTATTCGTAATGGTACGATACCCTTCGTGCGTGAGTCCTACTCGCACTTTGTCGATATTTTTATATTCAAAAACTATTTTAAGTTTGTGAACTTAAAAGCAAAGTTGCCAAAATTCCCGGGAATATTGCCAACAAATTTGGCAATATTGCCGGCAACTTTGGCAATATTGGTCATGTGAAATGTTTTGGTTGTTATAGACTGGCGCTTACGATAAAGCACACTGCGAGGTATCATATAACAAAACTTACGTAAAGATTTATAGCATATTTTGGCAATATTCCCTAAAATTTCCAGTTGAGGCAATATTGCCGGCAATATTGACGGCAAAGTTCCCAATGTTGCCAAAGTTGCCGGCAACGGCACATCAGTAGTTAGGAGCAACCCACCACATGGGGGATTCGAGAATAGATAAGAATGTTAAACCAAGCTAGAGTATGAAAACAAACTTAGCTGAGTTGCCACTAGGGCTTCCAATACCGGTATACCGGTATTAGCCAATACCGGGATTTCTGATTTCTTCGACCTATTTTCAATACCGGTATTGAAATTTTTTTTCGGTATTGATGATTTCGATGTGTTTGGAATAAAATTTGCAGTCTAAGTTCCTATACATTAGCCTTTTCCTCCTTGCGTATTTTTTAAACTTCTCCGGAAAGCCATAATTTGAGTCTTGCCGGACCAAATACCTGTACCTAGCTAGTATGGCACCGTCAGCCGTCCGTTAATCAGTTGTTGGTCATTTGTAAGTACAAAAAAATAATCGATACGACCATAGCCATGTACCATACCACCGTCCCCAGTAAACATTTTTTAAATTACTTTGTTGTAAAAATTTGCGTAAGTAACTACTTTTTTATGATTTTCCGAATACCGTAATATCAAGATCCCGGTATTGAAGAAAATTATCCCGTATTCAATACCGGTATTGAAAAAGTCCGGTATTCAAAAGCCCTAGTTGCCACCGATGGCCAGACTGATAAGATTATAGGACCGAGAGGATTGGCACAACAGAGAAGAGGCTTTTATTCTGGAGAGGGCTTGGGTTGATGATGATAACGAAAATTAAAAAGAAAAGTATTACCCAAGCCTAAAATGTTGTATCTATGAAATTTGTTTTTATATAAATAGTTAGTTCGTCCAATGCCAATAGGGCACGAGCAGATCTACCGCGGGAGTAACAGAAAGGGTATACAGTAATACAGAGTAACAAGTCGAATGTAAGTCAAGGTAGGTACTCATGAAACTGAACAACTTTCCCTATGGAACATGGGTCGAAATATGAAAAAGAAATTTGGACCTCCTATACAAAATTGCCGATTGGTTTACTATGGGAGGTACAAATTTTTTTTCATTTTTCGTTCCATGTTCCATAGAGAAAGTTATTTAGTTTCATGAGTACCTTGACCTCCTTTTGGCTTGTTATACCCTTTCTACGTCGGTTTGTGCGTCGTTCATTCGATTCTCCACCCTACCTGCATATGAATACGGTTTGTGTCAAACGGCATCGCACAACGCTGCGTTGTCTGTCAAATCGTTTGACATAAACCGTATTCGTGTAAAAATAAGGTGGAAAATCGAACAAACGACGCACAAACCGACGTTGCATGTGTTCCTCGCCTAACGCCCTGTATAACAATACCCTTCATTTTCATGCTATTGGTTTTATCAAATTTTTATAACTTCTACGTTACTTTATTTTACCTACAGTCGTTTAGTCGCTGAGCTAAGAGTACACGGATGATTTTATGTTTATAATCCGGATTATGTTTTTATCTTTCCATTATTTATGAAGTGCATAAACAAATGCAATAAAACTACTGGAACGCATTCATCCTATCATCTTAAATTACAGCCTCAATTATGACATTGCTCTGCCATTTGACTATAGTCCGACAAGCTCGTGCGCGACCTTCCCTAGGGGTGACAGACGTTGGGGGGAGAGATGTCAGCGGCTAGCGGGAGGTGTAGCGGGGAAGGGAGACGCGCGCATCCGCGCCGCACGTCATATTAAAATGACGTGCTTCCTCGCCCCGCCACCGTCTGTACCCCGCAGGAGGGTCGCGCACGAAGTTGTTGAACTATAACTGAAATCCCAGTCAACCGCTTCTATCGTAAAACTATTCGACCACGAAATAGTGTGAGCACAAAGTTATAATGAAACATACAATACCCTGGTTTCTAATCCAAAGTCTTTGATCTCTTTCAACTGTTGCAACAATCATCATCTGGCTGCCCCATCCCAAATCATTTGGGATCGGCGCAACGTGTTTTGTATACGTTAGAGTTTCATGACCGGCTACCTGCCTGACGTCAACCCTCTTTGTGTATGCTATTGTAAGTGGTGTCACAGCCACCATGCGGTTGACCATAGGCGACAGATTTTTGCCGAAGTCAAAAACTCTACATCGACTAACGAAACATCCTGAGTGGACTAGGGGTGGCAGTATTCTAAGCCGCTACCTTTGGCTGATTTAACCACAAACTCCTATTTTTTGTTCCAGGCTTTGGAGTATACAACATCCTGCAAATGCTGTTGGGTGGTGTGATTCTCATGGGAGTGATCACGCAGAGTCTAGCACTGGGATATGTTCTGCCAGCAGCGAAGTGTGACTTGGAGCTGACTCCGCAAGTCCAAGGTCTACTGGCCGCCACGCCCTTCTTAGGTGAGCATTTCACTTTGTCCACACGGTGCCCTAAGGGATTAATGAGACTGATGTTTTTTGTAGAGTGGTCTAGGGAAAAACAATTATTGGCGAGATATAAAGATCAGTGTCGTCATCATACTTACTCCGCCTTAGCAATTCCTTTCTCTATTGCGAGGTAGCCAGCAGAGTATCTTTTCTCCTTTAGAGTTGGAGTTGATTTCACTGGATACGTCAGCAGACAGGCTATTATTTAATTAATAATTTCTAGTTCTGCTAGATTTGCTGTCGAAGTTTGGTAGCTTTTCCGATTCGACTGGCATAGTGCCACCTTCCAGATTTGCTCCTTCTAAGAATTCTCGTTCTCTAGATAGAAAGCGGAGTCTGAAATACCATACTCAAACACCATAATCAAAAGCCTCTTGACGCATAAGGCCGTTTCTCAAAAAATTGGCCGCACAACCTGTGCATCAGTTTACGTCAGATATTTTTTATATTTATGCACCCAGCTGATAACTTTTGCCATATTAGTTTTTAAACACAGTTCTTGCACAAAGGCCATGTGTATATAATATCGCTCGAGGTATATTATATACTTTTAAACTGATTTTTACGTATATTTGGTCGCTAACCTGCGTGTCTTTTCACGATGTGCTTAAGTTTAAGCATTAAAAAAATATATTAATGCGCAAAAATAAAATATTCTACCAAAAGTTTCTATTTACGTATATCCATAGGAGAAGAATCACACAATATAATATTCTAATATTCATTATTCATAACATAAAATACATGTTGCGGACGGCGAGCGCGAACCCACCCTGAAGACTGTACATAGGCTAAAATACATAGGCATTAGGTTTAGGCATTTAGGCATTAGGTTTAGGCATTTAGGCATTAGGTTTAGGCATATAAATACAGGCATTGTTGGCATTGTTTATGTATATAGTTGTGTTATAATTTCTTTCGTCAGATTAGTCATTACTTTTTAATAGTTCTGAATTAGCTAGCGTTTAGACGAGTAATTTGTTTGTTTGTAATGGTTTTAGGCGTGGCTATTTCATTGTGTGAGTTCGTTCGTATTAGTTGTTAATTTGACCTTTATCCTGATTGGCTGATAAATTGGGAAAGATCTAGAACTTTTAGGTCCGTCATCACTTTTTGATGGTTCTATATTAGATAGCTTTTGAGCGAGAAGTTTTTTTTGTCAGTATTGCCAGTTTTGCCCAATGTTTCTTAATTCTGATTGGCTAGTCATAAGAAAGAGACCTACCGAGAGAGATACATAGATTTTTGCCCGAAAAATCACGGATTCTGATTGGATGCTTATAAGAAAGTTCTAGATTTTTCATAGTTATGATATATTATATATAATAACTTCCGCCCTCTCCGGATGTGCGTAGGTAGTGCAGAATATTCTAGACTTGGCTGATTTTGTATATATTGGCGTACATCCCGGGTGGGAACACAGTTCAGTTCGGTATCCAGTACAGTGAAGAAAAAGTGAAAAGTAAAAGTGAAAAGTAGTCCAGTCTAGTGAAGTATCCCTAGTATTAAATAGTTTGTAAAGTAGTGCAACCAGTGTAAATACAGTCCATATCGAAGAAACCCGAGGTGTTTTATTTGAGGTCCTCAACAAGTTTGGACCTTCGAGCGCCGGATTGCTGCCCGTGCTGCGCACCCCGTCAACGCTGCCGCTGCTCACCGGGCCCGCTCAGACGTCGCTGAACCGGGTCACCGCCGCAGCCGCCGCCACCGCCGACGCCGCCACCGCCGCCGCGTCGCCGCCGCCGCTGCCGCCGCTCCGCAGCCGCAGCCCCCGCCGCATCGCAGCCGCCGACGCCGCCACCGCCGCCGCGTCGCCGCCACCGCTGCCGCCGCTCCGCAGCCGCAGCCGCCGCCGCATCGCAGCCGCCGTCGCCGCCACCGCCGCCGCGTCACCGCCACCGCTGCCACCGCCCCGCAGCCGCAGCCCCGCCGCACCGCCGCCGCCGCTGCCGCCGCTCGCAGGGCCGCCGCCACCGCCGCCGCCGCTGCCAGGGCCGCTCGCAGGGCCGCCGCCACCGCTGCAGGGCCACCGCCGCCGCCGCCGCTGCCGCCGCTCGCAGGGCCGCCACCGCCGCCGCCGCTGCCAGGGCCGCTCGCAGGGCCGCCGCCACCGCTGCTGCTGCTGCCGCCGCTCGCAGGGCCGCCGCCACCGCTGCCGCCGCTGCCAGGGCCGCTCGCAGGGCCGCCGCCACCGCACCGCTGCACCGCCGACGCCGCCGCCGCCGCAGCACCGCAGCCGCCGCTACCGTCGCAGCACCGCAGCCGCCGCTACCACCGCGCCGCTGCACCGCCGACGCCGCCGCTGCCACAGCACCACAGCCCGCGCACCGCCGCCGTTCTACGCCGCACCGGGCATTCCCACCGACCACCCATGGCCCTACCAACCTTGCGGTCATAAGGACCGAAGAGTTGAGACCGAAACTTGCTGGGACTTCACAGGGGACTTGAGCTCATCCTGCGAAAATGCCATCTGTCCCATACAAATATGATTTTTTTTTTTTTTTTTTTTTTTTGTGCCCCTTGTTGCGCATTCTCCCCTTTCTGGGGCTGCACACACCACATGACGGACTGTCCTCTCTACTCCGAATCGCTCGCTCTCTCTATATCTCCGAGTACTTGTGACTCCTCCGTGGGCTCTTCTAGCCTCTCTCTTCTGCTCGCCTCGAGTTCTTCTAACTCCTCTATTCTCCGCTTCCGGTGCCACCCATGGCAGAACTTCTTGAAACGCGCGAAGTTCGCCTCCGAAGATACCAGTTCCGCAAAGAAAACTGGTCCCGCTTCCCCTACGCTCAACCCCTCCAGCATCGCCTCCCTTTCCCCGCTGTAGTTCCTACATGACCACAGTACGTGGTCCCTATACTCGTCCCCTTCCCCACAGGTACATAGCCCGTGATCCCGCAGACCCAGATCACGCAGGCGCCCCCTGAAGTGACCGTGCCCGGTCAACATCTGGGATACCACGTAGTCTGGTTCCACCCACCTATGCTTCACCCGGTCTCTGACGCTCGGGAAGAAGCGATAGAGATCCCTCCCTTTCTCCGTCTGGTCCCATCGCTCCTGCCAGAGGTCTAGAGCCTCGTCCCACGCCGCTTTCTTGCGAATACGCCCCTCTTTTGTGCCACAAGGTTCGGATACGCGACGCTCCTCCAGTTTGCCCGCCCTAGCCACCTCCAAATCCGCCGGCAGCACTCCGGCCAATACCGACAAGCCGTCGGTGCTTGTCGTGCGGTAGGCCTTAGTCAGAAGGACTAAGGCTCTCCGCTGCGCACGCAGAAGCTTCGTGCGCACCACATATGTGCCCACCCGGTGATGCCAAACTGCTGCAGCGTACGTAATTGTCGCGACAAAGGTACCGTGATAAATTAACCTAAGAGCCCTGTACCTGACGCCCCACGCAGACGTAGAAACTCGCGACATCTTCCCGAAGCAATTTGCGGCACGGTCGCCGATGTCGGTCGCGTGCTGGATAAATGACTGGGTCTCGTCTATGGTGACCCCCAAAAGCTTTACGGCCGTGGCAGACCTTACAGAGCTTCCTCCCATACGAACAGTAGGCGACCGTTTGAACTTCCCTTTGAGGGTGATCATCTCCGTCTTAGCTCCGGAGAACTGAAGACGGTTCCGATCCCCCCACTCCAGCGCCATCGCTAGGGTAGTTTGTGCCTTCCTTTCGATCTCCGCCCTTGAGTCCGCCTCTATAAGGACCGTCACGTCGTCTGCGTACGCTACAAATGTTACACCACTCGGAACCGGCAATCTGAGTAGGTCGTCCAACAGTACGTTCCACAACGTGGGACCCAAGACCGACCCCTGGGGACAACCCATTGTCAACGTCTTCCACTCCTGGTGGCCCCCCGCGAACATCCCCACCCTCCTTCCGATGAAGTAGGATGAAAGGAGTCTATACACATTGGCAGGACACCCCCCCTGCTTGTACTTAACCAGGACCATCGGCCACCACGCGTTATCGAACGCCCCGGATATGTCCAGCAGAATTGCGTGGACATATTTGTGGCTTGAGGACTTCACAGTCCCCAAGACCGCACCTAACGCTGTCACGGTACTTCTCCCCTTAACGAACCCGTGCTGGCCCCCCGAAATACGACTGTACAAGCCCGGAGTACATTCGATAATCACCCTCTCCAAGATCTTGCCCATCAAAGGGAGAAGCGTAACGGGTCTGTAAGCCTTTGGGTCTGATGCGGCCTTCCCGTTACCCTTCGGGATCACCACCAACCTACCTACTTTCCAGACGCTTGGAAAGACTCCTTCGCGAACACATTTCGCCAAGAGCTCCGTGATTTCATACGCCGAGACTTTCCAAGCCATCTTCAAAATCCTGGCGGTAATACCATCCAGGCCCGGGGACTTGTTTGGCAGGTCCCTTATGATGCGCCCGATCCTCTCTCGGTCCAGTGGTTCTGAGTCTTGGCCAGAAGGTACGCACGCTGCAGCTCCCCTAATTTGGATGTGGTACGCAGAGTCCGCCTCCGTCTTGTCATCCGGGAACATAAGCCCTAGCACGCCCCGCATTGCTGAGCTGGTATCACCAGCAAACCCCTCGGCAAGCCTCAGTCCATTGACGACCCCCGGTGGCGGGCGCACCCTACCACTAGAGGCACGGTACGCCAGCCCCCAAGGATCCTCGTTCCCACTATTTGCGACTTGCTGGAAGTGGTCGGTTTCGGCTTGACGCATCCCCGCCCTGTACTTAGAGCGAGCAAGGTGGAAGCGCTCCCTAGCGAGTACTTCCGCAAGTCCCCCCGCGCGCCTAGTCGCTTGCCACGCCCGGCGTAGCCGGTTGTGGACTGCCCTCAGCCTATCTAAACCCTGCCCCCACCACTCGTACCCCCCAGCCGGCCCCGGCTTCCTAACACCTAAACACTCGGCGGCTGTTTTCCCCAAAACCTTGCTAAATTGCGCGCACGCCTGCTCCGCAGGAGCCCCCAAGTCTATATACCCTATGCGCCTATGAAAGACGGACTGAAAACGGTCCCAGTCCACTCCCCGATCCCGATACCTCATTGGTTCCTCCGACGCCTCGCTCTGCTGACATTCTTGGCGCCGAGGGATAATGTTACCTACAGGGACCTCCATCAATATAAGCTGGTGGTCGCTGCAGCTCTCGCCCTCCATCACCCTCCAGTTGGCAATGTCCACGCCCCTGGTAGTCAAAGTAATGTCAATAAACGATGATCCTCGGTCACTACTTTCGGGGAGCGGTTGCTACAGAAAAAGCAGCCGCAAGGGATACTCAAGCTCTTCGCTGGGAAGCCGCCGATCAGGATGGTTTTGACAAGGCAGGGGAAGATGCTCGCCGACACGCCGGCATCACCGTCAACCACCGCGGCTGAAGGGACACCCAGGACAGGACGAGCATACGAGACTGGCTACGACACGCAGAGTGAAGCTGGCGCCGGCATGTTACGGGCCACAGGCGAGCCCGTCACAGCGCCAGCTGCCGCGGCCGGCAGCCGCGCCCTCGCGCCACGCACCAGCCGTTCGCCCGAGGGATCTGTGCGCTCCGTACGTTCCACGGAGAGCGCCAAACGCCGATGGATAGCAGAGAAAATGCGTCTCAACGAGTTGGAAGCGGAAAATATTCGCCTGCGTCAAGAAATCGAAGCGATCGACGAAGAAGAAAGAAATCAAGTTCTTCATGAAGATCCGAGGCTAGCGGAAGAAGAATTCACTGGTTGGCTGAGGGATGAGCGTTCAAGGATACTCGGCACGCCTACCCCGGGCCGTATGGGTGGTGTGCAACCAGCAGCCAGTTTACATTTGGACTTCGCGCCTTTCTTCGGAGCGAAATCAGACCACGCCGCTGATGAAAACGATCGCAAACGGAGCTTCGATGAGACCATGCAACGCTACTTCGGCGAATTTTATCGTCGCACAGCGCGCGTCGAGGAAGACGGCCGCAGGTCCCTGCCGCCGCCTCCGCGCCTCGAGCGACACCCGCCAGCGCGCGTCGAGGAAGACGGCCGCAGATCCCTGCCGCCGCCTCCGCGCGCCGAGCACCGCCCGCCAGCGCGCGTCGAGGAAGACGGCCGCAGATCCCTGCCGCCGCCTCCGCGCGCCGAGCAACACTCGCCAGCGCGCGTCGAGGAAGATGGCCGCCGTGACCTGCTGCCACCTCCGCGCGTCGAGCGACACCCGCTAGCGCGCGTCGAGGAAGACGGCCGCAGGACCCTGCCGCCGCCTCCGCGCGCCGAGTTACGCACGCCAACACGCGTCGAGGAAGATGGCCGCCGTGTCCTGCTGCCACCTCCGCGTGCCGAGCAACGCCCATCAACGCGCGTCGAGGAAGATGGCCGCCGTATCCTGCCGCCACCTCCGCGCGATGAGCGACGCCAACCAACGCGCGTCGAGGAAGATGGCCGCCGTGACCCGCCGCCACCTCCGCGCCAGGGAGACAGACATGAAGAGCGTCATGACGACCGCCAGCGCGACGCTGAAAACCCCCGTCGGGACGGCGACAGAGACGACGACGACCGCGACCACCGACGACGCTCGCGCTCGCCAACGCCGTACCGATCAAGAGAGCGGGCGATAGATAAATTGGCCGAAGTCATGGTGAAGCTGAGCACCGTGCGCCCGCCGCCGCGTCAAGCGCAGGAGCTACCAACATTCAACGGCAACCCAGAGGATTGGCTACCCTTCAAGGCCGCCTACCGCGACTCCACCATCCTGTATAAGTTCTCCCGGCCTGAGAACTTAGCACGACTGCGCTACAGCCTGCGTGGAGAAGCCCGAGAAGCTGTGTACTGCCTCATGTCGACGGCCAACGACCCAGAAATTATAATGCGGACGTTGGAGCAGCGATTCGGCCGGCCGGAGTACATCATCGACAAAGCCTTGGAGGACTTGTCCAACCTGCCGCGCCTGGGCAATTCGTCGCACGACCTCAATCTGTTCGCCGTCAAGCTGCAGAACATCGTGTGCGTACTGTCGACGCTTGACGACCAAGGCTACCTGCGCAACCCGAAGCTGGCCCGCGAAGTCACCGCCAAGCTGACCCCGCATCTGCAGACCCGATGGTGCGACTACGCCGAGGAGAAGGCCGACCGCAACCGCCCGCAGATTGAAGTCCTGTCGGAGTTTCTTATGCGCGAGGCTGACCGCGCCGTTCGACACACATACGACAACCCGAAGAATACCGGCACTGCATCGCGACGAACGGAGCAGGCACCGCGCACACAGACACTGCGCGCTCCGCCATCGCGCGTCCCGCCGCCGCGCAACTCTGTCTTCGCTACCGAGGCAAAGGACGACGAAGCGAGATGCCTGTGCTGCGGGGGACCACACGACGTGCCGTCATGCAATAAATACAGACGAATGAGCCTCGACGAACGATGGCAGTGGCTCCGGGACGAACGTATCTGCTTCAGCTGCGTAAACAGCAGACATCGACGGACCATGTGTAGAAAAAGGCAATGCGGGAAGAATGGCTGCGACCGAGACCACCACCCGTCGCTACACTGGGACCGGACGAATACGCCGCCGCCGCGAGACGACGCGGCAAAGCAAGATGACGCGGCACCTCAAGATGAAACTGTCATGACTGCAACTAGAGTGAAGGAAAAGGTGCTCCTGAAAATATGCAAAGTCATCGTCAAGGGACCGACAGGCATCGAAGTCGAGACGCACGCGCTACTCGACGAAGGCGCAACGCTCACCCTGATAAATAAGGACCTGGCGCGACGACTGCTGGCTGACGGGCCAAGGCAAGGCCTGCGCATCCGTGGAATCGGCTCGATGCGACACCAAGCAGCCAGCAAAAATGTCACCGTGACAATCAGAGGACTGAGGATGGTTGATGAGCACCGAATCCACGCCCGCACCATTGACAAGGTGACAACCGGACATCAGACTGTGGCAAGGGAAAATCTGAACTTCGACCACCTCAAGGTGCTGCATAAAGACGAGGTCTGCTTTGATGACGCCGTGCCAGAGATCCTTATCGGCCTGGACAACTGGCACCTGATCGTCCACCAACGACTGCTGGAGGGGAAGCCGTCGGAACCCATCGCCGGACTTACCCGACTGGGCTGGGTAATCTACGGGAAGGTGCCACCCCACAGCAATGATGACATCGTCCTGCATCTACGGACCTGCAGCGACCTGAAGACCGCCGAGGACGTCGAGCTCCACGACAGGGTGAAGGCTTACTCCCACAAGGCCTTGGGAGTCACCGCCGTGGAGCTACCGAGGGACGACGCACCGGTCAAGACGTCATCGAAGAACCCTGACGACGACGGAATACGGCGCAAAACGGGGGGAGCCCGCAGGGACCGTGAGCTCCGCGTGCCCGACAGCGCCGACCGACGCATCAAGATGCAGCGCAACACGGGGGGAGCCAGCCGAGGCCAGCGACAGCTCCGCTTGCCCGACAGCGCCACTCATCGCGTCACCAACCAGCATGGACGGCGAAGGATCCCGAAGGACCCGAACAAGAGAGACGACGCGACCTGCAAGAAGCTCCGCTTGCCCGACACGGGGGGAGCCAGAAGAAGACGAGGCCGAAGAAGACGACAGCTCCGCTTGCCCGCACCGGGGGGAGACGACCGAAGACTCCGCTTGCCCGACACGGGGGGAGCTCGCCGAAGACGACGACTCCGCGTGCCCGGCACGGGGGAAGACCGACAGACTACGGCAAGAAAGAAGACGCCGAACTGTAAGCCACCTTCGCGCAATGACGGCCTGCGCTCAAGACCGAACGGCAGATCATCGCACCTGGAGCGACAAACCAGGGGGGAGCTTGGCAACGCCTCATCTGGACAGCACTCCACGAGGAAGCCCCGCGCGATGAAGTTCCCGACACCGAGAGGCGACAAACAACTCCAGCGACGTCGGAGAAGAGGACATCGTGGTCGACGCCAACCTGCTCCGCCACGACGAGAAGACGCACCCACGCAATGAAGTCCTCGACGAAGCCCTAAACGCCAAACCACACACAGGGAGGAACATCCAGCGGCCAGTTCGCAGGCAAGCTCGCCGCCCTACCGGTCCGAGATGGCTTCGGAGACTTCGCCGGGGGGAGGATGTTGCGGACGGCGAGCGCGAACCCACCCTGAAGACTGTACATAGGCTAAAATACATAGGCATTAGGTTTAGGCATTTAGGCATTAGGTTTAGGCATTTAGGCATTAGGTTTAGGCATATAAATACAGGCATTGTTGGCATTGTTTATGTATATAGTTGTGTTATAATTTCTTTCGTCAGATTAGTCATTACTTTTTAATAGTTCTGAATTAGCTAGCGTTTAGACGAGTAATTTGTTTGTTTGTAATGGTTTTAGGCGTGGCTATTTCATTGTGTGAGTTCGTTCGTATTAGTTGTCAATTTGACCTTTATCCTGATTGGCTGATAAATTGGGAAAGATCTAGAACTTTTAGGTCCGTCATCACTTTTTGATGGTTCTATATTAGATAGCTTTTGAGCGAGAAGTTTTTTTTGTCAGTATTGCCAGTTTTGCCCAATGTTTCTTAATTCTGATTGGCTAGTCATAAGAAAGAGACCTACCGAGAGAGATACATAGATTTTTGCCCGAAAAATCACGGATTCTGATTGGATGCTTATAAGAAAGTTCTAGATTTTTCATAGTTATGATATATTATATATAATAACTTCCGCCCTCTCCGGATGTGCGTAGGTAGTGCAGAATATTCTAGACTTGGCTGATTTTGTATATATTGGCGTACATCCCGGGTGGGAACACAGTTCAGTTCGGTATCCAGTACAGTGAAGAAAAAGTGAAAAGTAAAAGTGAAAAGTAGTCCAGTCTAGTGAAGTATCCCTAGTATTAAATAGTTTGTAAAGTAGTGCAACCAGTGTAAATACAGTCCATATCGAAGAAACCCGAGGTGTTTTATTTGAGGTCCTCAACAATACAATTTAAAGTTTTGTACGAACATTTTTGTCGTTAATCTGCAAATGTGAAAACACGATCATACCGCGGGTACCACTTCACCTCTCCCGTCTCACTCTGCAACATCCGAACCAGCCATTCACTAGCAAACATCTGCTGAGAGAAGGCCTTGTCAGTTGTTCAGTTTCCGGAGAAAAGGCGAGCTATATATCGGATTCTGGAGTTTGTAGCGGGTATGTAGTCGTTTTTATGCCTCTTTTATGTAAAAAACTATGCTACCCGTTGCACTCATTTCAAGTTATAATGTGTAAAATAGTGTTTGTTTTAATGTGTCTAAGTGAGCAATCCTTGTACAAAATGGTTTTCCTGTGATGACGAAATAACTGCTATTTAGTCGTTAACCTGCCGGTCGTTCACCTGTCTCAAAAATGCAGGTGAACGACCAAATAGCAGGTTAGCGACAATTATCATACAAATGTGTAATTAATAATATAAAATAACTGATCTAATTCATTGCTTAATATTTTACTAATTTGATAAAAGTAGTCCTAAATTTATTAAACAATAATTTTAGAAGTGTTTTTCTAAAAAACATTGAATTGTTCATAGAGATACTTTATTATACTTATTAAAAGTTTGATTTAGTTAAAGTGCAAAAATGTTCATATGTGTGCTGTACGAATTTAAGTTACTAAATGATTAGGTATTTTGTGTTTTTATTGCTGAGAAATTACAGCCAGTACCCGTAGTCGTTAACCTGCTGACGTTACTTAGTAAATTTGTACTAAAATGTCGTTAACCTGCACCTATTGTCCTTAACCTGGCGACATTGTCGTTCACCTGCCCTCCTCGTAATTTAGATTGCACATATTTCCTAAAGTAATGAAAAAAATTGCTTCCCTCCACTAAATATGTAATAAAGAACCATTAATCTAGCTAGCAAGATATTTTTTTTCGCGAAAACACGAACTTTTTAAAAACACGCAAAAATGAAATCTTGCGGCCAATTTTTTGAGAACTGTCCATAATCATTATCCTACTAATATTATAAAGGCGGATGTTTGTGTGTGTGTTTGTTACGACATCACGCAAAAACGGCTGATTAGATTGACATGAAACTTTGCAGAAATATAAAAGGACACCTGGAATAACACATAGGATACTTTTTACCACGGAAAAATGTCTCATTCCATTTTCCAATATTTTTGAAATAGGTGGCGTGACTGAGCCGATTCGCGTTTTAAACGTTTTCGCTGAAAACTAACAGCGACATCTCTTGGCGAATAATGCTTTTTTCCCGCGGAATAATAGGTTGCAGCGGGTGAAACCGCTGACGGGCAGCTAGTATATAATAAAACTAAGTTGATAAAATGTACGTGCCGATAAAACTTGAAAAGGATTCTAGGTACGATAAAGGGTCTTATATAGTGCAATAGCTCTTTATCCCCCCTCGAACAAGAAAGTTTCCGTTTTAAATTAAAGGGCTTATTTTTAAAGATATAATGGCTTTTCCAATACCTCTACAGTGGCGCCATCTGTTGTCGAGTAGTTGAACTCCATTCAGAACAACGATTATTTGAGTTGCGTTTATAAATGCTGTATTTCAAATATTTTTATTAGACCAAACAGCTAAATACCGCGAGTGAAACCGCGGGCGGAAAGCTAGTGTTCAATAAGCAACTCTAATCTTTTTTCCAGCTATAATCCTGACGTCGTACTTCTGGGGCTACCTGGGCGACACTCGCGGCCGCAAGCCTGTGATGCTGTACACCATGTGGGCCTCCATCTTCTTCACTGTACTGGCTAGCTTGGCGCCTGATCTGATCTCATACGCTGTCCTCACATTCCTCGCTGCGATTTTGTAAGTTTCCTCTTATACCTGACATCCTAGTAGCCAGTGATGCTGTACACCATGTGGGCGTCTATCTTCTTCACCGTGCTGGCGAACTTGGCGCCTGATCTCATCTCCTAAGCTGTTCTAACGTTCCTCGCCGCCATCTTGTAAGTTTCCTCTTATATCAGACATCCTACTACCCTGTGATGCTGTACACCATGTGGACATCCATCTTCTTCACTGTACTGGCCAGCTTGGCGCCTGACCTCATCTCCTACGCTGTTCTGACGTTCCTCGCCGCCATCTTGTAAGTTTCCTCTTATATCAGACATCCTACTACCCTGTGATGCTGTACACCATGTGGGCATCCATCTTCTTCACTGTACTGGCCAGCTTGGCGCCTGACCTCATCTCCTACGCAGTTCTGACGTTCCTCGCCGCCATCTTGTAAGTTTCCTCTTATATCTGATATACTACTAGCCTGTGATGCTTTACACCATGTGGGCGTCCATCTTCTTCACTGTACTGGCTAGCTTGGCACCAAACCTCATCTCTGACCCAACGTTCCTCGCCGCTATCTTGTAAGTTTCCTCTTATATCTGACATCCTACTACCCTGTGATGCTGTACACCATGTGGGCGTCCATCTTCTTCACTGTGCTCGCAAGTTTGGCGCCTGATCTCTTCTCTTACGCTGTCCTGACGTTCCTCGCCGCCATCTTGTAAGTTTCCTCTTATATCTGACATCCTACTACCCTGTGATGCTGTACACCATGTGGGCCTCCATCTTCTTCACCGTGCTGGCCAGCTTGGCGCCCAACCTGATCTCCTACGCTGTTCTGACTTTCCTCGCCGCCATCTTGTAAGTTTCCTCTTATACCTGACATCCTACTAGCCTGTGATGCTGTACACCATGTGGGCGTCCATCTTCTTCACTGTACTGGCCAGCTTGGCGCCCAACCTCATCTCCTACGATGTTCTGACTTTCCTTGCCGCCATCTTGTAAGTTGCTTGGTTTTCACTTCGGGTCCGCGGAAATTGAACTGAATCTTTTGTCTATAGACAAAAGACCGAGAGTGAAAATAGGTATCGCGAACATTTATAATGCTTTTCGTAACTAAACTTGTTTACCGTATATGCTGCGCATACTTTGCACTCCGAGCGCTTAAATTATTATCATTATAAACAGCCCGAATGAGACCAATACAGGGCATAGACCTACGAGTATTTTCGTTCATCAGTATTATGTAGATTTTTGCCCTTACCTCCAGTACCGTCCTATTACAGCCACAACACTGTTTGATTTCACCGTCTGGTCGATTGCCTACTGAATGTTAAGAGTTTTAATACACTTATCTAATCAATCATCATTTCCCAGCACCGCAGGGTCAACGGCAGTCGTTTACACCTTCATTGGAGAGTTCAACAACCTCCACCACAGAGACAAGATGGTTGCCTTTGGCTCGTCCTTCGTGGGAATTGGAACCGTCGTTCTGCCAGGTAAGCCCTTTTTACCTTTAGGTAGGTATGCTTTATTTATTTGTATCCAAAATACCAGAAGAGTGATGATATAGATTTATTATTAATTTATAAAGCTTAGGTACCTACTACATTCGGTATTTTGCCGCAGGCTGTTTTATTTGAACCAGCTGTGACTTACACTTGCACTGTATCTATATGGAATAACCTATGCATTTCATGACGTACCTCTTAAGCATCTAATAGCGGTTGACTGGGTTGAATGCACTAGGATAAGGTGACAATTGAGTTGAAGACCTTATAAAATATCTTCTAAGTTTTTCCTACCTTGGTTGACTGCATAGATTATCTTTTTCAATCTTCTTTCCCAGCAATCGGTTGGCTGATCCTGCCCTTCGATTTCTCCTTCTACATCGGTTTCCTGGACATCTACTACCGGCCCTGGCGTCTCCTGGTGGTCGCCTGTGCCATGCCTTACTTCTTCTCCTCAATCGTACTCTATTTCACCCCTGAAAGTCCTAAGTTCTTGTATGCTGCTGAGAAATATGATGAGACTATGGACGTGCTGAGGGCTATGTATGTGGTGAATAAGCGGAAGCCGGCAGATTCTTTTCCGGTAAGCTTTTTGTCGAATTATATTCTTTTAGGATTGAACTTGGCCGCCCAACAGGCTTTTAAATTTTTAGCTACAGTAAAGACATTTTGATTAGTGATGGGCCGAACATAGGTTTCACCGAAGCGAAGCGAAGCGAACCGAATATTCGGTTCGGCAATCTTTTTACCGAATATTCGGCCGAAACCGAATATTCGGCTCATCTCTAATTTTGATATAAAAAATTTGACTTCGGACTTTTTGCAACTTTCGGGAAATGGAAAGCTTGAAGTGACAATACGAATTCTCCAGTATCCGATGAGCTGAAAGTTTCCATCGCACTTTTATGTGCTGGGTATTCTTTCTTATACTAAAAATACTGACAGTACCTATCCACTTCCATCCGAGCAACTAATTCTTATCTTTATATTGTTTTCCAGGTGAAGGCTCTGACACAGCCACTATCAACCAAAACAGACACTCCCAAACTGACAGGCTTCGCGGGACTGTTCAGATCTATGAAGGACCAGACTCTACCTCTCTTCAGAATGCCTCTTCTGCCCTGGACCTGTCTTACATGCTTCGTTCAGTTTGGGATCTTTGCTGCGTAAGTATTTTTGTAACTGGATTGTAGAAGCACCTGACCAATATTTAAGCTCATTGATGCAGTAGCGTATAGCGTGTTGGTGTGGCTTCTCTCTTGTTTCTTTTGACGTGAAATGTTAGGTTAACTTTGTTCGTAATGCATATTCTGCCTGAGTAGTGCAGTTCAGCGATAGTAGTCTATGTAATGTGCTGGATCTGAAGCTGTATACGCCATTGCATTGATGCGGATAGTGTTAATGGTGCTCATCCGCTCGCTTCGCTTGCGATTCACACAGGCCAGTGCTCGTGGGCTGTTTTGGGCACTTCTACAGCTATGGTGAAATATTCTCAACTCCGTGAACAATTTTTTTTATTACCTTTACTGGTGTAAATAAGAATGAAAAATTGCCAAAAAATGTGTTTGATGAAATGGCGCTAATTTGCCACTAATTGCTTTACGAGAACCAGATTTATAATTTGTATGGTCACGGAGTTGAGAAAATTGGTCACGGAGTTGATAATTTGCGAAATTTGTTGATATTTTTAGGGTTTTCACAGAAATATCAAGTAAAAAAATATTGAAAGTAAAGAAAAGGAACCATGCCAAATTACAAATAGCACATTTGCAAACACTTGGTTAATTGTTTTTGCTGTTTTGTTAATTTAAAGTAGATTATGTAAAACCGTGAAGTTAACTATCAGAAAACGGCAAATATATATTCTAGTGCATTATTATACTATATAAACCGTTGTTAGAATATAAAGTGCTTAAAAAACTTTAATTAAGTTTTAAAGTCTCAACTCCGTGTGCAATTTTCTCAACTCCGAATACAAAATGTACACGGAGTTGAGGTTACGGAGTTGAGAAAATGTTGTACTACCAGGAAAATCTCATTTTCTTTTTAACTTGAGACAAACGTTTTAAGACCTCTGTAATTATATTCAGGCGAACTATATTTAGGCAAAGAATAAACTCATAAACATTAATAGTTTAGAAAATATTGACGATCCGGAGTTGAGAAAACACCCTGCACCAAAAATCGGAACCATATTCAATCTATTGAAAATCGTAAAAATCTGTATTACGCAATTTTATTCAATTAGACCTCATGGGAACAATGCCTAGTTTACGTGAATCTATTGACAACGTGCAAATTGTAAATATTTCATGAAATATTCAAAGTAATATTAGAAACACTGAAAAAAGCTAACGTGTGGGACAAATTTTTAATTATCTGAAAGGACATCCAAATATACAATTAATGAAATTTTCATGAGCTACACCTCTTCACTATATTTCTCTCCATACGTGAACAGTAAAATATTTAAGAAAACTGTGCGATTTATTATTTTACAAAACACACTTCATTCAATTTCGGCAACGGGACAGGGGTAAACTAACGAAATTTCACCAATTTCTTGACTTTAAAAATTATTTTTGTAAAAATGAATATAACTACGGAAAAAATTGTATGTTCTCCAACAAGTATATACATAAGAGAGTATGTGTATTTTTTTTGGAATTTTTATCTTGTCTTGAAAAGCGATTTATGAAGCCAGACAAAAAAAAAACTGTTTCTGTAGAAATGCCCTTTTAAAAGAAGACTTGTGTGCCCCTTGCCCAGAGAAGTTCTGTATCTGAACTGCCCTTGAACACAAATAGAAATAGAAATAGAAATTCTTTATTTGCTCAAAATGTGGTGTAGCAGGTAACAAGATCTTAAATATGGTATCACACATTTTACCAGAATCTGGCACGCAAAATAAAATATACATTAAAATTATTCAATAAGCGAATCATATTTACAATAACTTTAATATAATTATCATTCATTAAAAAGGATGTCATAATTTATATAATAATATTATTAAAATCATAAATTTATTTTAAATCTAAATATTCATTCAGTCATTAAAAAGGATGTCATAATTTATATAATAATATTATTAAAATCATAAATTTATTTTAAATCTAAATATTCATCGACGCTATAGAAACAATTACTTATAAGCCAACTTTTCAAACATTTCTTAAATTTAATCAGAGGAAGGTTTTTTAAATCATCATTTAATTTATTATAAATTCTCACAGCCATGCAATGCGTACTATTACTGAACAATGTGGTTGTTACACGAGGCAGTACTAGTCTGTTCGGATATCGTGTGTTAAAGTTAACAGTTTCATGTTTTCTCGTAAATAGGCCATACTGAGTTTTTACGAGAACACATATTTCATAAATATAGATACTGGGCACTGTGAGTAGTCCTAGTTCTTTAAAGAGTGGTACACATGAGGTCATGACATCAACATTACATATGGCACGAATACACTGTTTTTGTGCTATCAGGACTCTTTCTGCATGACTTGAATTTCCCCAGAGGATAATACCGTATCTGAGTATGGAGCACACATAACCGTGGTACGCCTGAATAGCCACTTGTTTGGTGCTAGTTTGTGTCAATTTCCATAAAGCATAAGAGAATGAGTTTATCTTAGAGCAAAGCCTGTCAATGTGTTCAAGCCAAGAGCACCTATCATCCAATACTATACCCAAAAATAAGGTGGAACGAGATTCTTTAATAATCTGATCAATAAAACAAACTTTAAGAGACTTCTTTTTAGCATTGTGGTTAACAAACTGTATAAATGTTGTTTTACTGATGTTCACATTAAGGTTATGGTCGTTCATCCACTTTATGATATTTGAAACAGTTAAATTAATTTCATCATTGTAGGTTTTCACATTATGACATGGCACCACCACAGAAATGTCGTCAGCGAACAAAATGCACTCATGCTTTGTCACCTTTGGTAAACTGTTGATATAAATCAGAAATAGCAATGGTCCCAAAATGCTACCTTGCAGGACACCAACTCTGTTAAAAGCTGTAGAGGATTTATAGACTTCAATCTCCTTACTAGTAAGGTTCTGACTTTTATCTCGACATACTGTTGCCTATCATGTAGATAGGATTTAAGCCACATAATGGCTAAACCTCTTAGTCCGGATTACTCACATTTTTTAAGAGTAATTCGTGCGATACATAATCGAACGCCTTACTCATATCGAAAAAAATCGCAGATACTGGTAAACGCCTATCCATATATGTTAAAATAGTTTCCATTAACGAAAACGCTGCCAGACTAGTAGATTTCCCTTTTTGGAAACCATACTGTTGAGGTACTAATATCTGAAACTTGTTTATGAAACTAATAAGGCGATTGTACATAGACTTTTCAAATATTTTAGATATTACTGGTGGCAGACTTATAGGGCGATAATTATCAATGTTATCTTTGTTTCCCTTTTTATGAAGCGGTTTTACAACGGACGTTTTAAGCGGATAAGGAAAAATTCCGCTTGTGAACGATAGATTTATAAGATAGTTTAAGACTGGGGCAATAATGTTAACGCATTTTTTCAATATAAATGTATGTATTTCATCGTGACCTGTGGCGCTAGTATTTTTCAGAGATTTGATTATTTTGATAACTTCATCTTCATCTGAAGGATACAGGAAAATACTGCGTTGGACAGGATTTTCACGGTGAGATTTTTTATTAGTGTCATATATGTGTGTTTAGTTTTCGTATAAAATGGGCGCGCGGTGCTGGCAACACTGCCCTGTCATCTTGTCACGTCCTCTGCCGTCGCCCGCATCGTGGATGCGAAGTTTAATTATAAATAAGTAATTTAGTGTGCTTTCGGTTTTCTCGTGTGGTTTTCCCTGTTCGGTGGGGAAGTGAACCAAGTGATTTTTGGTTCCGGCTTTTTGATTGAGGCCAACGTGGTCGCCGGTAACATAACCTCACTTTGAGTCGTCGCTCGCGTCGCGGCTGCCGATAGCCATATATTTTTTGATTGTTTTCTTGATTGGGGCCAACGGGGCCGATTCCTCATTCGGAGAGGAATCTTTAGTTGTTTTTGTGTTGAAAACATTGTTGATGTCGAACTGTGAACTGGTGAATGGTGGAGTGATGAACTGAGGTGAAGCCAAAACTGTCGGAGGGACGGAGTGCCACACGAGCTGGTGCCCGGGTGCAGTAAGTCTAGTACCTAAGTCCCAATCCAAAAGTCTTCCTCAAACCTGATACCTATTTTTCCTGTCAAAAACTAGACTTACAAGGAAACGACGGCGTCATCGTTCGCTCGGTAAGCAATTCGTTGCTGGGCCCTGTTTAAGTAGATTTTGGAAACAAGAATTTCTCGGCCGGAAACTTTCCGGAGCAGAATTCTCTCATTAAATTTATTTTATTTAGCTATAGTAAAGAGCACTACGAATCGTAGTCAAATGTTGTTCCGAGGCTGATCGACCATTTAGTTTTAGATTTTAAGATAACTTTAATTTGCTTCCACTGCGCTAAGATCAGCTTCGGAATCAAACATTTTTGGTAGCAGAGCGTGGTTGCTTTATTGCAACATAGTTAGCCGTAATTTAGTATTAAGCGTGTTTTTATATTACCCACATATTTTATTAATTTTGGAAAATATTGTTTCGGTTTTTTGTGACTGTATTGTTTGCCTAGTGAACGGTACCTTATCGGTAAGGTCTAGGCCAGTCAACTAACATTTATTTTGTGGTATTTGTTTATTGGTTTTTCGTTTTATTAAGTCGAGTGTGTAAAAGTTGGTACCATGGCTTCCTCGATCGCCAGGTATAAGGCTGCTATAAAGACAGAATTAAGGTGGTTTACTACCACAGCGGCAATGATCGGCCGCGAGGACCGGGAGGACGCGCTCTTGAAAGGTGCACTACAGGCAGATGAACGGGTTCGGGTTGTGTCGGAACACCTCACAGAGTGCCTCATGCTCCTTGAGGAAGCTCCTAACCCTGAAGATAAGGAGCTGGTTGAGGGCGATGTAAGCCAGTGCTTGGAGCTGGCACAGGACATTGCGCAGGCAGCTGCGGACATATCTAGGCGACGTGACGGAAAGGAAAAGCCATTCCGTGGTAAAGTGGGACAAGGATTACAGGTGCCTCTTCCGCCTGTTACGGTTCCAGTCTTTGCAGGCGATTACGCCGACTGGCCGGCGTTTGAGGACCTGTATAGCAGTGTGGTCCACACACGGACGGACATAACGCCGGCGTACAAGATGGCTCAGCTGATGTCCAGGCTACATGGAGAGCCTCATGAATTGCTGACGCATTTGGCTGTCTCGGATAGCAATTATGAGGTGGCGTGGAAGATCCTTACCGACCGGTATCGAAACAAGCGCCTGATTGTAGACAGGCTGTTAGACCAGTGGCTGTCAATACCAACCATAACGCGAGGTACGGACCTCCGCGAGAAAATCTTCCACCCAGTCAGTGTCGCGGTCAGCGCACTAGAGCGACAGGGTTTGCCAGTGGCGGGCTACGGTTATATCTTGGTCCACACAGTGCTTCGCCGCCTGCCGAGCGAAATGGTCGCTCGATTCGAGCAGCTACATGGGGCAAGTCCTCGGACCACCTCCCGACCTACGAGGATCTGAAGTCGTTCCTCGAGGCCGAAAGCAGGCGAGTGGACGTCCAGGCTGGTGAAGCCCTCGCAAGGAAACCTCTGCCCCTCGCCACCCGGAACGGCCGGGTGCACCGGCGCGAGGAGGCAACAGTGGCAACCCAGGCGGTACAACACCGCATTGGAATCAGGGTGTGCCTACTGCAGGGAGACAGGCCACGGGGTGGCAGCGTGTCAGGAGTTTGCTGCGCAGCGGGTTCAGAGGAGACGGGGTGTGGCACAGCAGAGGCGTTGGTGTTTTCGGTGCCTGGGGCCGCATCAGGTGCGAGTGCCCTTCAAGCACCAACTGTAGGTACTGCCAGGGTGCACACCATCCGCTGCTCTGCATGAATCGCTCCGGAGGCGCCGGGGCAGCGCTGGATCGGATCAGCGAAGGAGCCTGCCCACCAAGGGAGGGAGCAACGCTCCCCACCCCCTCCAAGGAGGAGCCCACCTCCGCATCGGTCACAGGGACAGGCAGGGGGACGTCAACAGACGGAGCCCACTTACCCAAGGACGTGGGGACAATCCCCACCACGGCAGCAGGTGCCGGATTGGGGAAGAGCGGCACAGGAACGTGGCCAGGACACCCATCCCAGGTACGGGATTCAACGGGCGGGTGTCAGGGGAGCACTAGGCAGCCACCAGGGTACATGCAGTATTCTGCGGGCTTGAGCCACCTGGTTGGGTCTCAAGACCCACGCATGCCCCCGCCTATGCCTGAGTACCCGCGGCTACAGGCGCAACCTCGGTACGGACGTTTGCCGTCGGGGTACTATAGAACTCCAGCCATGGCCTTTATGGGCAGACCTTCCTACCAGCAGGAGTGGGACCCATACACAGGTTTGGGTAGTGAGGGGATACCCCCGCGGGACGCGGCCTCACCGCGTTTAGATTCCCGCTAGGTAATCGCCGCCTACTCATCAGCTTCGGCTCCCCGTCCAATCACGGTACTTTTGCCAACGGCTAAGATTTGGGTATGGGGATACGGTGGCCGGACCATTCAAGTAAGAGCCCTACTGGATACAGGGGCTCAGGGATGTATTGTATCGAGTAAGCTGGTGAGTAGGCTAGGCCTAAATGTACAGCCAAGTGCGGATGAAGCTGTAGGCATCGGGGCCTAAATGTGCCTGACATTCGGGGTCAGACGAACTTTGAGTTCGCATTAGGTAGCACATGTACAGGGGTCAGCTATCAAGTCTCAGCCGTGGTGCTGGATGAAGTGGTTGGGAAACTCCTCAGGTTAGGTTACCACCAACGGTAAGAGGGTTAACCACAGGGTTGGAGTTAGCTGATCCTGATTTTGATACTCCTGGTACGGTGGACGTACTTCTCGGGTCAGACGTCCTCGGGAGATTATGGTGCGGTAGGAAGAAGGTACTCCAGGAAGCTGGTTTGGTGGCCGTAGATACCACAGGGGTATGTTGTTTTCGGCCCAGTTTGGAGACCTCAGGACCTACCAGAAGGGGATACGGTCCTCTATGGTAGTGTGCTGTCAGAGGTGCTGCAGAGGTTTTGGGAGTTCTGAAGAGCCGCCCACGGCGGACAGACGGAAGCCAGAGGATGACGAGTGCGAGTTGTTCTATCAATACAACACTGCGAGATGCCCGTCAGGCAGATTCGTGACCAGGCTACCTTTTCTCCCAAACCGCCCTGCTTTAGGTAGTTCGCGACAGCTCGCGGAACGGAGACTACTCGGAATGGAGCGGAAGATGAGGCGAGACCCAGCACTTCGGCAGAAGTATATAGAATTCATGCGGGAATATATTCAATTGGGCCACATGTCGGTGTCCAGCCTGGATTGGAGGTGTGTCGAGCATTATTACATTCCACACCTGGCTGTCTTGAAGTCACCTGAGGCGAAAATACGGGTGGTGTTTGACGGTTCTGCTCCTACCTCGAATGGTGTGTCTGTGAACCAATGTTTGCACGCGGGTCCTAAATTGAACCGGGACATTGTGGACATTCTCACAGACTTTCGATTACACCAGGTAGCGTTCGTCGCAGACGTCAAAATGATGTTTCGCCAAACCATGATACATCCGGATGACCGTCGGTATCAGCTGATTTTGTGGCGTGAGAGCCCAGATGAGCCGATGGTCACATACGAACTTAACACGGTGACGTATGGACTTAAGCCAAGTCCGTATTTGGCAGTACGTACGCTGCGAGAGTTGGCCGCACAGGAAAGGGTAAGATACCCTCGAGCCGCAGCAGTACTGGATCGCGACGTCTACGTGGACGATATCTGCACGGGTGCTGATAGCGTGGAGCAGGCGCTAATTCTACGAGACGAGTTGATCGCGATCATGGGTTCAGGAGGTTACGAGTTGCGGAAATGGTTGTCCAGTTGCCCAGAGCTCCTGGCCGGTTTGCCAGGCGAGTTCCATCAGGACCCGCACCTCTTTGAGAACCCGGACAATCCAAACACGTTGGGCATCCTCGGGGTGCAATATAGGCCAACGCATGACGTATTCACGTACAAGATTGAGCCCGGCCTTTGGAGAAAACTTGGACTAAGCGGTCGGTACTGTCGACAATTGCTAGAACGTTCGATCCTAACGGATGGATCGCCCCGGTTACGTTCATGGCGAAGTGCTTTTTACAAAGGTTGTGGCTAGCCAACTTAGGTTGGGACGACCAACTCTCCGGAGAGTTGTTGAAGGATTGGCTCAAGTTTGTGACCACCTTACCAGGGATTGTGCACATCGCGATACCCCGCAAGTTAGTCCCATCGGTGGGATGTAAGGCTACCCTACATGGGTTTTGTGACGCCTCGGAGCGAGGGTACGCGGCAGCTGTATACCTTCGGACAGCAAGTTCAACGGGAACTGTGCACGTGCGTCTGGTTATGGCCAAAAGTAAGGTGGCACCAGTCAGAACTAGATGGACCATCCCCAAATTGGAATTGGCAGGGCAGCTCTTCTAGCGCGCTTGCTAAATCATGTAACCTGCAATCTGCGTGGTACCATCAACTTGGATGAAACGGTGTACGCGTGGACTGACAGTCGGATAGTTCTGTGCTGGTTGCAGACGTCGGTACATACACTTGAGGTTTTCGTGGCAAATCGGGTGTCACAGATTACGGGGTCGGAAACTCCGTTAGTGTGGAGGCACGTACCGGGAGAATGGAACCCAGCGGACTGCGCTTCGCGCGGGTGCAGGGCACCTGATTTGGTGAGTCACCCACTGTGGTGGGGACCTCAATGGCTGACTGAGTCGCCGCAGGAATGGCCATTCAACGAGTGCAGGGCGCCGCTTGGGCCACCTGATCGAGGTTTGCGAGTGAACGTGGGGCAACTCGTACCGAAGCCTAACCCAGCTTTCTTGCTGGAACGGTATAGCTCCTCGACAAACTTCTTGGGGTGACAGGTTGGATCAAGCGGTTCGTGAACAACTGCAGGAAGCCTCAAGCAGAACGGAACTTTACACCTGTCCTCTCGCCTGCGGAGCGGAATGCGGCTCTATGCTCATTGGTTAGAGTCGTCCAGGCGGAACATTTTGAAGAGGAGGTCAGGCTGCTCAGGGATGGACGTGGAAAGCTGAAGGGAGGAATTGTGCGCCTCAACCCATTCCTGGATGAGCAAGGTATGCTCAGGGTTGGAGGCAGACTTCGGAACGCTAGCCTGCCCTTTTCGGCTCGGCATCCACTGTTACTTCCAAAAGGGGACCCTTAGTTGAGCTCTTAGTCAGGGATCGTCATGAGAAAAACTCGCACGCGGGCTGTAATGCGCTATTGGCCATTCTACAGCGCGAGTTTTGGATCTTATCGGGACGACGAACGGTACGTAGCGTTGTGTTTAGGTGCTTGCCTTGTTACCGCTTGAAGGCAGCCACAATGCAGCCACAGATGGGAGATCTCCCACCGGACCGGGTGACGGAGGCCTGGACGTTTGCAGGTGTGGGAACGGATTTTGCAGGCCCTTTCATGGTAAAGGCATCACGCCTACGGAACGCAAAGTCTATCAAGGCGTACTTGTGCGTGTTCGTGTGCCTAGCCACCAAGGCCGTCCACTTGGAGCTCGTGGCCGACCTTTCTACGGAGGCCTTTTTGGCAGCGCTGGAGAGACTTACGTCGCGACGAGGGCGACCAGCGCTGATCAGGTCGGATTGTGGTACCAACTTTAAGGGTGCTGATCGGTGTATGAAAGAAATTGTAACGTTCTTACGGGAGAACGAAGAAGCCATCAGCACGGGCCTCCCGTCAGGGCATTACCTGGGTGTTCGATCCACCAGCGTGCCCTCACTGGGGTGGTATTTTTGAAGCGGTTGTAAAGTCCGCTAAGACGCATTTGTTGCGCGTCGTAGGGTTAACAATTTTGACTTTCGAGGAGCTGGCGACCGTGTTTTGTAAAATTGAGGCTGTACTCAATTCGCGTCCTTTGTGTCCGCTCAGCTCAGACCCAAATGATTTAGAGGCCCTGACGCCAGGGCATTTCTTAATTGGCCGCCCACTTAACGCCTTGCCGGAATATCCCTATACGGAGGTGAATAGCAATCGTTTATCGCGTTATCAGTTGTTGCAGCAAATGACTCAAAACTTTTGGAAGCGTTGGTCGCTTGAGTACTTGCACATTCTGCAGCAACGCCTTAAGTGGACGGACAGGACTGAACCCCCCTGCATTGGGGATCTCGTTCTGGTTAAGGATGCCAACCTACCGCCACTGCGTTGGCGCCGGGGGCGCATTCTCAACCTGTTTCCGGGTAGTGATGGCACTCCTCGAGTTGCAGAAGTTCAGGTGGGGGATTCAGTCCTTAAGCGAGCAGTAGCTACATTATCACGCCTGCCATGCATAGAGCGGACCGATGGGTCGGTCCGGGGCGGGTGAATGTTTAGTTTTCGTATAAAATGGGCGCGCGGTGCTGGCAACACTGCCCTGTCATCTTGTCACGTCCTCTGCCGTCGCCCGCATCGTGGATGCGAAGTTTAATTATAAATAAGTAATTTAGTGTGCTTTCGGTTTTCTCGTGTGGTTTTCCCTGTTCGGTGGGGAAGTGAACCAAGTGATTTTTGGTTCCGGCTTTTTGATTGAGGCCAACGTGGTCGCCGGTAACATAACCTCACTTTGAGTCGTCGCTCGCGTCGCGGCTGCCGATAGCGCTAAATGAGCCGCTTCTGGGTGTACGAATTTTGTATGTGTCTTAGTAGGTACTGCGAGCGAAGTGGGTCCCGGACCGGTCACTGCCACCGCTACCGCTGACACTGCCGCCGCCTCTAGTTTGTCAAGGTTGAATTCCGACTGGCTCATGCGTTCCAGCGCGCGGTACGTCGTCAGCAGGCGACGCTTTATGTAGTTCTGTCGGACCGAGCGAACGACTCAAAGTGAGGTTATGTTACCGGCGACCACGTTGGCCTCAATCAAAAAGCCGGAACCAAAAATCACTTGGTTCACTTCCCCACCGAACAGGGAAAACCACACGAGAAAACCGAAAGCACACTAAATTACTTATTTATAATTAAACTTCGCATCCACGATGCGGGCGACGGCAGAGGACGTGACAAGATGACAGGGCAGTGTTGCTTATTATTATTATTCTTATTTGTCATGTCAATATAAAATTTATTAAATGCAGTTGCAATGTCATGGGGATCTTTAACAATCCTTTCATCTATTACTAATTTTTCAATATTATGATTTATGGGGTTGTTAATGTCCTTATTCTCAATTATTTCCCAAGTAGCTTTACAAATATTTTTAGCTTTTTCTAAGTACTTAGAGTTCGTTATTTTTTGGGATTTATTTATACAACGTTTTAAAAGCTTTGAGTAATTTCTGTATTTATCCTTATTTAATCGAGTTGAAGATTTATAGAAGCTAAAACGCAGGTTTCTTTTGGTAATTACTGATCTTTTGATTCCTTTTGTAAACCAGTTTCTAGACATTTTTTTTGGATTGCTTTTGATTTTTCGGACAGGAAAGCATAAATGTGGGCGTCCGCGCATGAAGGGTCCAGTTGTCGGCTTTTAGTTTCCGAGATATTTGCGTTTTTATGAAGTTGGGTGAAAATATGTCATTTCGAGATTTTGAAAGAATATTATTATACAAACAATTAACTACAATTTCATGTAATCAACACTTATAAGTTTTGTTTCTAAGTATGTTTTTTTTTAATGATAAAGTTTAGTGAAAAGGGTCCAGATGTCGGCAAGTCTTGACAGTCGATGTTTTCATGACTGGGTTTAGGTATTTCATGTAAATACTGTTTGTACTGTCACTCTGAACTGGATTGGACAATGTCAGGTCGACATAACGATTTCTCGACACAAGCCATCTCAACAGATCTCGATACACGTTATCTCGACACATGCAATCTTGACACACGCCATCTTGACACACAGTATATCGACACCTGGTATCATGCCACACGTTGTTTCGACACATGTAATCTCGACATACGTTTTCTCGACACGCGTTAACTCTACACAAGTTAACGCGTAATTTCAACACACGGTATTTCGATACACGATATCTCGACATACGATATCTCGACACACGTTATCTCGACACGTGTTATCTCGACACATGCGAGGTGGGGCAAGCTTCGGCAGGGTTGAAGCAAGCTTTAGTAGAGTGGGGCATGGTGAGGTAAGATGAGGTAACGTTTGGTGGGATGGAGAGATATGAGATTAATACAAAATGATTTGGTGGTCTGGTTCATTTTATGTTGGAGGCCCGAAACTTTTTTCATATCCCATAACTTGGTACGGGAGACTCTTATAGTATGTTGCTTTGAGTAAGTTGTAGGTCTTGACAAGATCTGCATTTTCAATGACAACTGTCAAACTTTAAACATGTTTATCTCGGTAACCATGCACGCTAGACTACCAGTTGGTTTGAGGAAGTTGTAGTCCTTGACCAGATCTATATTTTCGACGACAGCTGTCAAACTTTAAACTTGTATGTATATCTCGGTAACTATGCGCGCTAGACTACCAGTTGCTTGGAGGAAGTTGTAGGCCCTGCCATGATCTATATTTTTGAAGATATCTGTCAAACAAGTTTATCTCGACAATTATGCATGGTAGACTACCATTTGCCAGAATGAAGTTGAAAGTCTTGACGATATCCACATTTTAGATGACAGCTGTTAAACTAAATCCTCATTACTCTTGAGAACCATGCATGCTAGGCTATAATTTTGTTTAGGAAAGTAGGCCTTGACGAGATCTACGTATTAATATATTTTTAATGTGATCATGTCATTTAAATAATTGACATAATTATGGTCAATAAGGACTGTAATTGCTTGTACCATATTTACGACTCCACTATCAATTTTAAAGTTAATAAAGTGGTACAAGCAATTTTGATCCTTAATAGGCACGTCCACACGACGAGCGGCAAATTGCCGAGGCAAACCATAGGCGCGGCATACGCTCGGGTGGCAGGCGAGCAAAGTTCGGCCCATTTGGACGCTTAGATCTGGAACCGAGGCAGCCGAGCACTCAAACGGCTTGGCCTGCGCGCGCTCGCTCGCCCGAGCATGACCCTGGGTGAGCCTGAGCGTATGCTTTACCTCGGCAATTTGCCGCTCACCATGTGGACGCGCCTATTGACATTTGCCAAATTCGGTTATTTTAAATACGTTTTTTTTATTAAAAATAGGTAAGCATTTGTCCACAATCTCACCTGATGTTAGGTGATAATGCAGACGATGATGGAACATGCTCACACAGATAATGAATATTCACTCTCGCCTTGAAAAGGCCCAGGTTGTAACGTTCCGGAAATTGATCCGCAAGCAGGGAGTTCCACTCTTCAGCAGTTCGCATTAAAATGTAGAAGCGAAGCGCTTTGTGCGAATTTGCGGGATGTCTACGATACAAGGGTGGAATCCCAACCGGCGTCTCGTGCACCGGAGATAGAATGGTCACAGAGGTATCAGGTCATGGAGAGACTGTGCTCACTCCCCGAAATGTATCCTGTAGAATACCGACATGCAAGCTACTTTGCGACGGTGTTCGAGGCTCTTTGTGTCAATAAATCATTACAACATTACATTTAATAAGTACCTAATTACACATTTATAGAAGAAATTTTAAAATCCGAGTCATTCTGAGCTATGTCAATAAGGTTGAAAAATATGGTTTAGGCAATTTTCAAAACATATTTACAATATTGGTAAAAGCAGTAAAAAGCAAGAGGCACAAAAGCGGACCTAATGTGTGTCGAGATACTTTGTGTTGATTTAACGTGTGTCGAGTTAACGCGTATCGAAATAACGTATATCGAGATAACGTGTGTCGAGATACCTTGTGGCAAGATGCCGTGTGTCAACATACATATAAATTAAGTTGCAAGTATGAAATGATACGTAACGCTATAGATTTTTTGGGATTTTAGTAATTACCAAATCGCTGAACGCTAGCTAAAGTGTAGCATAAAAAAGGTCCACTTGTCGGTGTTTCATAAAATCTTAGAGAGAATCAATAAAATTTAGTACTTTATAATCGATCTAACACTATATAAGGCAAAAGAGAGTTCGAGGATAACATTATGGCTATTAATATCTGGTCAAAATATTAAGTACTAATCCTTGCAATAAAAGGTACCAGATGTCGGCTTTAGTGTTTTCTGAAATCGACACGCTTTATTTTCTTACCTTGATTATTTAAATTAAAGTTGTGGGCACATGACTGAATGCACATTAGTGTAATCTTTATGAAAAAATAATGACCTATGTAACAAACAAGTAAAACTGTGTTTTTTTGTAACCTAAACCTTTAAACTCAATTTTCTCGAAACCACTTTTTTCAGAGTTACAACTTTGGATGTCTGTAAAAAAAATACATATTTAAAATATGGTCTTTTTTGTAGTCAGTATGATAGAAGGATTATTCTAGATTCCGAAACTGGTCTTAACTCAATACCCTACAACTGGACCCTTCATGCGCGGACGCCCACAAATAGTAAAATAGTTTAAAATTATCATAGAACTTGTTAAACGCAACCGTCATATCTGTTTCTGTGTATACATCTGCCCAAGACAAGCTGTTTAGACATTCAAGAAATTTCATTACATTTTCTTCACTATAATCTCTTTTCATGAAATAACAATATTTTGGAATATGTATTTTGTTAGAGACCTGAATACTTAATGATTGTGCGGTTTCGTGGTCAGATAAGCCTGTTAGAATCACCTCACTCACAGCTGTGTTTACATTACTAAGGAATTGGTCCAAACAGGCTCCTCTGCGAGTTGGAGTATTGATGTGTAAATTAAAGTTGGTGTTATTTGCAATTCGATAAAGCTCATCAGCATCATTTTTAACTTCTGGTTTTAGTATATCTATGTTGAAGTCACCGGCTATTACAATTTTATATTTCTTTTTACGCTCTAATTGATGTAAAAGTTTTTCTAGTTTTGCAAGAAATTTCTTAACATCTGAAATTGGGGTTCTATAAATACAAATTACTATGCATTTAAGTTCGGGAATCTCAACTCCACAACATTCAAATACGCTATTTTCAACGTAATTGCTTAAGAAAGTTAGTTCGTGTGTAAGGAGATCATGCGAGCATAATATACAAACTCCACCTCTTTTATGATGGGACCTAGAATAAGAGGACGCAAGGCGGTACCCAGTTATAGCCACATTACCCTCACTGCCTGACTTGACAAAACTTTCACTAAAACATAGCACATTATATTTTTTACCCAAACTGCCTAATTCATGCAGAGTAAGTTCGATTACTTCTCTTTTGCTTATGACACCTGCTATATTTTGATGAAAAATTACAAATTTGTCTTGTTCAATTTTTGCATCATTAAATACTTTTTGGTCAAGATTAGGCACGAAAAAAATCTTTCTCAGTTTTTTTATTATTTTTATGTACTTTGAAGTAAAATGGTATGGTTCCCTATGGGCCGGAACCAATTATACCCATTCCGGCAGGTAAATTCCGCTCCCTACTGAGAGAACGTACAAAAAACGAACACAACACATACTGGACCGGGTTAGAAGACTGCAGGCAGGCCAGAGAGGCCATGCCAAAACTGTCCAGTCGTCTATCCAAGAAGTTGCTCCGACTGAAGAAACCCCAACTTCGCATGTTAACCAGTATCATAACCGGGCACGGTCATTTTAACAAGCACCTCTCAGTCATAGGTGTTACTGACAGTCCTCTGTGCAGAGCATGCATGGAAGAAGAAGAAACAGCTGTCCATGTGGTGCTGCACTGCAAAGAGGTAGCAACATACCGGGCAAAGTACCTCGGAAATCCGGGGTCAATCCCCGAGGCACTCAGTGATTTGGTAGGGTTGCTGAGTTTCCTCGGGGAACTAGGATGGCTCGAGTAGTGGGCCCCCACCCATCACGCAAAATAGGCGCATGTAGACGTCGAGTTGCGGAAAACAGCCCGTATAACCATTACCATTACCATTACATGGTTCCCTTTTGTATTATCGGAGTTTCTACTTGTTTTTTGTTTTTGTTAGCTTCAATGCAAGCAAAGTAGTATGGGATTGTACCTTTTGGGTATAGTTTTGGTTTCGGTTTGTCTTTTTCATCTTGGTTACATTTCGGTCCACGCTCTATGAAACTTTTAACTGCTTTAACATCAAGATATTTTTTATCGTAATCATGGCAGTCAATGACAAAATTTATAGACTTGCACATATCATTGCTATAATCTACATAATAATGGTTTTTAAAGCCATTACATGTGTTTTTTATCTCTTCATTAAGTTTATATACATTCAAATATCTATTTTTTAAAACTTTTAGTATCAAAACAGTATTGTTTTTATATTTATTATGAATTAGATTTAGTTGTGAAAGAATCTGATTTGGGTTAGTTTAGTATCATTTTCTCCCATACATATGATGACTTTATCGCCAGGGTTAACTGTGTTTAATTTACAAGAGTTAGTGATAGCACATGAATTTGCGTTTGGTCTAGTTTCAGCAAATATTTCGTATTTTTCGTATTGTGTTCCTTTTCTTGAGTTAGACAAGGCTGCAGCTAGTCCTACACATTGTTGCGTGCCGTATATTATTATTGTTTTAGCGTGACTATTGTTTTGTATCACCTTTTCAGTATCTTCAGTTTCATTCATAGTTTTATTCTGAATGGATAAGTCTAACACATTTTCTTGTGCTAATTTCCCACTTAATCTTTCGATTTTCTGATGAAGATGCTCAATTTCTTTTTTCGAAATTTGTAGTTCCTGTTGTAGATTATTTATCCTTTCGATTAGTTCGAGAAAATAAGTGTGCCTTTTTTCTGAACTGGTACTTGGTAGATTCACTGACATCCTTTTTGGGGTACCACCACATGTAGAATTGAGTCTTGATTTGGAGCTGTGTATGTTTTCCGATGATCGGCATATTATTTTAAGTGCTGTTATTTCTTCCTTCAGTTTTAATAACTGCCGATTTAGGTGATTGTTTTCAAGTATTTGTTCTTCAAGTTGCATTTGTGTACTGTCTCTGTCAACCTTCAATAACTTAACCTGTTCCGTCAATTCCTGTATCGTCACTGCAGCACCATTTGAAAAATCCCAGCTTCTATATGTTTTGTCGTTATTACCAGATGATTCATCACTGTCATCAGACAAATCCGATTTGGTATTATTGAGCTCATTTCCCAGCAGGAGTTCATCTTGATTTTTATTGGTTGTGTTTAAGGAACTATCAGTAAAGGACGCAACTGCTGATTTGGTTGGTTTTTTGTCACGAATCGTTACAAAATTTCCTCGTTCCTTCACAGAATTTGAAGATAATTCAAATATATCATTATTTCCATAATTTTCTTTGTTTTCCTCGTCAGCTTCTACGTTGCAATTGCTTGCATCAATGTTGGAACCCTCAGTAGTATTTACAGAGTTTTGGGATATATTTATTTCTTTCAGTACCTCGCTAGTCCGATTTTCACAAGAATTGTCGTTGCCATCTTCGTAGTTCCCTAACTCACTTTCTTGAGTTTGGACTTCTACCTTTTTGGTATTGGCATCAAATTGCTCTGCCATGTCAGTGTTTGATGTAGATGGTTGAGGTGTGTGTTTTGGAGTGCTTGTTGAAGTTTTCGATTTGCATTTCCGACATTTCCATTTTATTTTATTTTCTGCAGTCATTATATAAAAACGGCCTTCGAAAACATCTTCGCATCTAAGATGATGAGGCTTCCTACACACATTGCATATTAAAAATTCACCGCTTTCTATAGCTTTACTGCATTTTCCACACTGTTTTTGTGCCGCTGGAACCATCTTCCAATCTTAGAAAAAAAAAGTCGAATTAATAAAAAATGCAAAAAGATAGTCTTCCGGCCAGACTTGAACTCTCGATACTCAGCACCATCGCCTCCAAATTCTGCCACGAAAACCGCTAGACCAAAGCGACCACTAGCATGGCTTACGAAACTAGTGATCGGCTTGCAATCGTCTTGCGTAGATGAGTCACACGTAGCGGGTCGTTGAGCAGGTCATTAGCAGTGGCGAACTGAACCACGATCGCGAATAATTCCGAGCACTTCCGAGTTTTGTTTACTCTTTTGATGGCCGTACGTTATTTCGATATTAAGTACTGTTTTCGAGTTAATTATTGCAAAGCACTGAGTCCACTTAACTTTAAGTAATCCTATTTATAGTGAACGGGACGCCTCTGTCGATGTAGCGATGCGATGTGACTCACGCGATGTGACGGGACGTCTCACATCATGTGAGACGTCCCGGTTCCACTCGATGGGTGTGTTGAAGAAAGTCGAAGGCGGTTCGGACTGCAGACTCGCGAATGGTCGACGCAAGCGAAACCCTGTCCTGTACTTGAAACTATTACTGTTAGCCACTTGAAACTATGACGTGGGGCTTCGCTGTGGACCCGCGGACAGCGCGGCGGTCGCTGTATGGCGGTACGGAGCGGTGCGGAATCGCGACGCGGCTGACGGCGGCTGTTTCCACGGCGACGGGACGGCGGGCGAGAGGCGAGGGCGACGGACGATGATATTACACGACGAGGTCGATGGGGGCGAGGAATAAAACCACTATAGTACGGTGAAAGGCTTCCTCCTCGCTGGGGCTTCAGGCAGAGCTTTCTTCTATAAGTTGCCGCTTCGAAGGCTCTTCTCAGAATGCGCGCCGACTCGGTGCAGTCGGCCCTATATTTATATGAAATCCGCCATTTTGCGGGGCTAGGGGTGCGCGGGGGGACCGCGCGCGGTAGGGAGGACGAACGCGGGGCGATGTGCGGCGTGCGGGGGGAGGCTCTGCCTTCTGCCTTTCGCGATTTGGATCTATTTATTAATTCTATCAAACCTGTTTACAATCTTATAAGATTATCTATTTTCTTATAAGAATCCTATTCAAATCTTATTGGAATCTTACTACGATGTGCCTATAAGTTCTGTCTATCCTATTAGAACATTGCAATCCAATAAGATTCTATCTATACGAACGAACTGTACTAATCTTACTAGAATCACTCAGAAACTAATAAGATTAGCTTATCTGTAAGCTAGTGCGTGTTTCGGAGTGCATGTGCTATGTCTGTAACCTGTCAAGTTAGGTGCAAGTGTAGGTACATGCCTGTTTTACTGTAATCTAACTATCCGTGTGCGGTGTAGCCTAACTGTGTACCTAGCATTGAAACACAGTAAGGGGCGATGGTTTATTTAGGTTTACCTACCGAAACCTACCTATTACACGCTATTAGCTCTCTATTTACTATCTAGCTATCGTACAACTATCTATTACCTATCCTATTACAATAGCACCGACCTATAAGTATGCAATACAATCATACGAACGAACTGTTTATCTAAATACCTATTCTGTTACGACCTATCAACTATTTACAAAGCTGTTATCTATAGAAACGAAACTATCCTATGTGGCATCGACCTATTTACTTATTATTTACATAAAGTGACCGCAAACTATCCTATTTGATGCTATACAATGATAAGAAACGAACTATTAGAGCTATGTCTATACGAAACGAAGGAAAACTATTATCTACCTATGAGATCTTATCTATTAGTATCGAACTATCCTATTAGCCGAACCTTAACCTAAGTGAGCTATGTACATAGGTGGCCGGCTGTCCCGCACATTACTCCCGCCGTGCGCCGTCTGCTGCCGCTCCAGACGACGCATCTCGTCCGTGGGGCGGGTCAGCCGGCGCCTCGGTGATGATGACCATCTTGCTGGTCGGCGGTCGTGCTCGGTCGTCGCGGGATGCCCCCTGTCGGTGATGCCCGCCGTTCTCGTGGTGCCGTCCGTTGCGGGGTAGGCAGTGCTGTCTGTGTCGCGTGGCCCGGTGTGTCGTGGGTTCGTGCTGTCCACGACGAGTGCGGGGTCGATGCCCTATGCCGCGGGGCGCCTGCTGTGACGCTCCCGCCGGTTGCAAAGGTGCTCCCGCCGGTGTAGTGCGGGCTCCCGCCGGTGCTATAGTGCGGGTGCTCGCCGGTGCGGTGGTGCGGGCGCTCGCCGATCCTGTAGTGCGGGCGCTCGCCGATCCTGTAGTACGGGCGCTCGCCTGTCCTGTAGTGCGGGCGCTCGTCGATGCTGTAGTGCGGGCGCTCGCCTGTCCTATAGTGCGGGCGCTCGCCGATGCGATAGCGCAGGCTTACGCCGGTGCTGTGTTGCGGGTACCTGCCGGTGCTGTGTGGACTCCCGCCGGTGCTGTCGGTGGGTGCGGTCGTCCTTTACGATGTTGGCCATGCGATTTTCTTTGTTGACGGCGGCTTGGGGCTCGATGTGCGGTTTCTGTCTTGCGTTTTGCGGTCGATGTCGATGCTTTGCGCACGCTGTCGTACGGTGTGCCGTGCGCGTAGTCGCTCTCCTGTCGTGTCTGTGCGACAGTGAGGGACTCGATGGCGATGTGTTGTCGGTGCTGTTCGTTCTTCCTGTCTGCGGCTGCTGCTGTGCGGTGCGGCTGGGTGCGCTGTCTCGTGCCGTGCAGAACCCAGCCGAGCGGCGTCATGGATGCGACCGGCTGCCCCTTCTCTCCTGTGCGTGTCTCGGTCGTGCGCAGCAACTCCCAGTTGTCCTGGCCGATGAGGATGGTTGGCACGCCGGTTTTCATGAGCTGTGGGAGCAAGTCGGTGAGATGGTCGCATCCCTCGAAGTCCTGTTTCGTGACGCGCTGTGACGGGAACTTCGTGTTGCTGCAGGTGTGGGCGTCGATTCTGGCGGTGCCCACGTCGGTGCGCAGCTCGAGCTCGATGTGTTGCGATGTTTCATCTGTCATGTCGCTCGCGAGGGCTTGTATGTGCAGCGGTTCGATGGGCCCTTTCGCGCCGATCTTCTTGGCCACGGTGGCGTCGATTAATGTGGTCGTTGACCCGTCGTCCAGCAGTGCGAAAGTTTTCGCCGATCCGTGCGGTCCGATGGCTGTAACTGGGACGATCTTCAACAACCCGTGGCTGTTCGTAGCGGTGCGCGCGTGGCTGGCGATTTCCCGTCGACGGTCGGTGGCGGTCGTGTTTCTAACGAAGTGCAGCAGCGGGTGGTGCAATTTGGTGCACCCGTCGGTGTCGCAGGGCTGTCCGGTGCAGCTGTGTTTCCTGTTTCGTCGCCGAAGGCAGCGGTAGCAAAGTTTCTTTGCCTTGGCGGTGGCCCAGCGGTCGTCTACGGCGAGCTGTGTAAACTGGGCGCACTTCCCTGCGCTGTGCGGTTGTTTGCCGCATACGATACCTACATGTTTGCGGTGCGTTGGCGGCAAACTGTCGGTCGTCGGTGCTGTGTTTGGCGCGGCGTGCGTGCGCGGCGCTAGCGGGTGCGCGTCGCTTCGGTGCTATTTCTTCTTGTGGCGCGCGCTGTGTCGTCGTGTTGACGTACTGTTGCTGTTGCCGGCGCGGGGGACGGAGCTTGCTGTTTCTATCGGTGAATTCCCGCGCGGCGTCTTCTCCCGCCGGTGTTGGAGTACACGACGGCGGCGGTGCGATGGCTGCTCTCCCCGTAGCGAACGGTAGAGATGGAGGGCAGCTTTCCTGTTGCTGTTCGGTGCTGTAGGGCTGCGGCGATTGTAGCAGCGCAGCGTGGGCCGGCTCCCCGGTAGCGAACGGAGATGGAAGCGCGGCGAACGGTGGGTGGCGGCGTGCCCGATGAGGCGGCACGTCGCTGGCTGGCTCCTCGGAAGCGGACGGTGGTAGGAGCGCAGCGTCCGATGGGTGATGTCGCGGCTGTGCTGGCGACGCGGTGTGGGCCGGCTCCCCGGTGGCGAACGAAGGTGGGAGCGCGGCGTGCGATGGCGTGCGGCGTGTCCGATGCGGCGACACGTCGCTAGCTGGCTCCTCGGAAGCGGACGGAGGTAGGAGCGCAGCGTCCGATGGGTTGCGGCGAGCCCGGTGAGGCGGCACGTCGCTAGCCGGCTTCTCGAAGACGAACGAAGGTAGAAGCACGGCGTCCGATGAGTAGCGGCAAACCCGATGTGGTGGCATGTCGCTGGCTGGCTCCACGGAGGCGAACGATGATTGGAGCGCAGCATCCGATGAGTAGCGGCGCGGCTGTTGTAGCGGCGCGTCGCTGGCCGGCTCCTCGGAGGCGAACGGAGGTAGGAGCGCGGCATCCGATGGCGTGCTGCGGCGTACCCGATGAGGCGGCACGTCGCTGGCTGGCCCCACGGAAGCGGACGATGATTGAGGCGCAGCCTGGGCCGGCTTCTCGATAGCGGACGATGTTGGAAGCGCGGCGACGAACGGCGAAGTGCGGCGTGTCCGATGAGGCGACACGTCGCTAGCTGGCTCCACGGAAGCGGACGGTGGTTGGAGCGCAGCATCCGATGGCGTACTGCGGCGCGGCTGTTGTAGCGGCGCGTCGCTGGCCGGCTCCTCGGAGGCGAACGGAGGTAGGAGCGCGGCGTACGGTGGCGTGCTGCGGCGTACCCGATGAGGCGGCACGTCGCTGGCTGGCCCCACGGAAGCGGACGATGATTGAGGCGCAGCCTGGGCCGGCTTCTCGATAGCGGACGATGTTGGAAGCGCGGCGACGAACGGCGAAGTGCGGCGTGTCCGATGAGGCGACACGTCGCTAGCTGGCTCCACGGAAGCGGACGGTGGTTGGAGCGCAGCATCCGATGGCGTACTGCGGCGCGGCTGTTGTAGCGGCGCGTCGCTGGCCGGCTCCTCGGAGGCGAACGGAGGTAGGAGCGCGGCGTACGGTGGCGTGCTGCGGCGTACCCGATGAGGCGGCACGTCGCTGGCTGGCCCCACGGAAGCGGACGTTGGTTGAGGCGCAGCCTGGGCCGGCTTCCCGGTGGCGAACGATGTTGGAAGCGCGGCGTCGAACGGCGAACGATGGCGCAGCTGTGGCGCGGCGGTGGTGGCCGGCTCCCCGGAAGCGGACGGTGATGGGAGCGCGGCGACGGACGATGGCGAACGATTGCGCAGCTGTGGCGCAGCGGTGGCCGGCTCCCCGGAAGCGGACGGTGGTGGGAGCGCGGCGACGGACGATGGCGAACGATTGCGCAGCTGTGGCGCGGCGGTGACCGGCTCCCCGGAAGCGGACGGTGGTGGGAGCGCGGCGACGGACGATGGCGAACGATTGCGCAGTTGTGGCGCAGCGGTGGCCGGCTCCCCGGAAGCGGACGGTGGTGGGAGCGCGGCGACGGACGATGGCGAACGATTGCGCAGCTGTGGCGCAGCGGTGGCCGGCTCTCCGGAAGCGGACAGATGTGAGAGCTCGGCGTACGGTGAGTCGCGGCGCGGTTGTAGCGCGGCGGCGGCCGGCTCTCCGGTAGCGGACGGATGCGAGAGCTCGGCGTACGGTGAGTCGCGGCGCGGCTGTGGCGCGGCGGATGCCGGCTCCCCGGTAGCGGACGGTGGTGGGAGCACGGCGTACGAACGGTCGCGACGCGGCGGCAGCGGCGGAGGGGCCGCGCTATACGGTGGCGGACGATCGCGTCGCGGAGGCAGCGGCATAGGGGCCGCGCATATCGGTAGCGGAGGGTCGCGTCGCGTAGGCAGCGGCATAGGGGCCGCGCAGAACGATGACGGCGGATCGCGGCGCGAGTGCAGCGGCATAGGGGCCGCGCAGTACGGTAGCGGTCGGTCGCAGCTCGCGGGCTGCGTGGACGGAGGCGCACGACTCGGTAACGGCGGACTGCGGCGCGGGGGTACCGGCGGCGGCAGCGTCGTGCGGTCGGTTGAGTCGCGGTCACGGTGCGGTAAAGGCGCGGCGCGGCTGTCCTGTGTGCGGCGCGCGATGACCGTCGACTCGGCTGTGTGCTCCCACTGTAGCTGTAGATCCCCTTCGAAACTGTAGGTCGACTCGCTGCTCGATGTACGTGGCGATGTGCAGCGGCTATCGTTGATGTCATCCATCAGTGCGAGGTGGCGTTCGATGAGCGTAGTCAACTCGAGTATTCGAAGCTCCGATGCGTGCAGCTTGGCTCGAACATCTTCTTCAGTTTCGGTGTTTTCAGAAGTTTCGGTCGGGTCTGCAAAACCAATCAGCGATCGGTGGGCGTGGCTAACTTCTGTCATGGCTTCCATGTTGACTTGCTTCACTGTTGGGTCCGGTGTATTTCCCTCGCTGAATAGGTGTCGAGTTGGGAACCGTTCCGGTAGGTCGGGTTCGACGAGGGGGGGGAGCGCCCCCTCGGGGATCTTGACGTCACGATGCGCTGGCGACACGATGTCTAGCCGAGCGTTGTGGCCGGGCGCAGCCTCCGGTGCGGTAGACGATGCGATGACGATGCGGGCTGGGCCGGCGGTGACGGTGGCGGCGAGGGGCGCGGCAGTAACCCGCTCGCCACCCTGTACTGTATGCGACGCATTCAGCTGTGCGATGGGCGCTCGATCGCTAGGCGATGGAGCTCTCGACGTGTCGATGAATTCTTCTCTCGGCGCCTTGCTGTATGACGATGACGATGACGAATGCATTCTTGCGTCTTCCATTCTTGAGTCTTCTCTCTTCAAACACGCTGGCTACGACGATATCCGGCTGCCGAAGGACCAAAATGAACGGGACGCCTCTGTCGATGTAGCGATGCGATGTGAGACGTCCCGGTTCCACTCGATGGGTGTGTTGAAGAAAGTCGAAGGCGGTTCGGACTGCAGACTCGCGAATGGTCGACGCAAGCGAAACCCTGTCCTGTACTTGAAACTATTACTGTTAGCCACTTGAAACTATGACGTGGGGCTTCGCTGTGGACCCGCGGACAGCGCGGCGGTCGCTGTATGGCGGTACGGAGCGGTGCGGAATCGCGACGCGGCTGACGGCGGCTGTTTCCACGGCGACGGGACGGCGGGCGAGAGGCGAGGGCGACGGACGATGATATTACACGACGAGGTCGATGGGGGCGAGGAATAAAACCACTATAGTACGGTGAAAGGCTTCCTCCTCGCTGGGGCTTCAGGCAGAGCTTTCTTCTATAAGTTGCCGCTTCGAAGGCTCTTCTCAGAATGCGCGCCGACTCGGTGCAGTCGGCCCTATATTTATATGAAATCCGCCATTTTGCGGGGCTAGGGGTGCGCGGGGGGACCGCGCGCGGTAGGGAGGACGAACGCGGGGAGGTGCGCGGCGTGCGGGGGGAGGCTCTGCCTTCTGCCTTTCGCGATTTGGATCTATTTATTAATTCTATCAAACCTGTTTACAATCTTATAAGATTATCTATTTTCTTATAAGAATCCTATTCAAATCTTATTGGAATCTTACTACGATGTGCCTATAAGTTCTGTCTATCCTATTAGAACATTGCAATCCAATAAGATTCTATCTATACGAACGAACTGTACTAATCTTACTAGAATCACTCAGAAACTAATAAGATTAGCTTATCTGTAAGCTAGTGCGTGTTTCGGAGTGCATGTGCTATGTCTGTAACCTGTCAAGTTAGGTGCAAGTGTAGGTACATGCCTGTTTTACTGTAATCTAACTATCCGTGTGCGGTGTAGCCTAACTGTGTACCTAGCATTGAAACACAGTAAGGGGCGATGGTTTATTTAGGTTTACCTACCGAAACCTACCTATTACACGCTATTAGCTCTCTATTTACTATCTAGCTATCGTACAACTATCTATTACCTATCCTATTACAATAGCACCGACCTATAAGTATGCAATACAATCATACGAACGAACTGTTTATCTAAATACCTATTCTGTTACGACCTATCAACTATTTACAAAGCTGTTATCTATAGAAACGAAACTATCCTATGTGGCATCGACCTATTTACTTATTATTTACATAAAGTGACCGCAAACTATCCTATTTGATGCTATACAATGATAAGAAACGAACTATTAGAGCTATGTCTATACGAAACGAAGGAAAACTATTATCTACCTATGAGATCTTATCTATTAGTATCGAACTATCCTATTAGCCGAACCTTAACCTAAGTGAGCTATGTACATAGGTGGCCGGCTGTCCCGCACATATAGTATTTAATAGGTTTTTTATTTTTAAAAGTTCAATAACACGCAAAAATCACTCATAATTTTTCACTGGTTATAAGTCCGTTTGTATTTAGTATTTAGTACCACAAACGATAATCCTTCGTATTTGGAATGTAAGTAACACCCTTTAGTATAAACTTTAATAAAATTCTTAATTAGTCTATTTATATCACAACAAAAATACGGAGCCACACGTACAATAGTCATGCGTTGACTTCGCAATCGCATATATAGAGTGTAATTTTACTAGTGACCGATAGCGAAATCTCAGAACCGGCTAGTGATAAGGAACAACTTTCCCCAAGGAACATAGGCTGAAATACGAAAAAACATAGTAACTCCCATAGTAACTGAAATCAGCTGATCGGCAAGTTTGTATGAGGGGTCCAAAAAACTTTTTAGTTTTTTAGTTTTTGCTATCTTAACATCTATTTTTCGGTCACTAGAAAACTTTCACTGTATATTTGAATTGTACCGTTTGCGCCTCCCTAAGAGATTTTTTTGTATCCGCCACTGCTTTCACTACTAAAAACCTCTTTATTTCAGGACCAACGGCTTCTTCGTGTGGTTCCCGACCATCCTCAACGCGCTGGCAACGCACAATGGACAGTCTACCAGAGTGTGCGAAATATTGGAGGCCAGCATACTGCCCGCTCATAATGGAACTAATGTCACTGTTACGGTAAGAATCTACCCTATTTAGCTCTCTCTCTCTTCGTGTGGGATACTGAGTCGTTCAACGACCCGATGAACCCTAGTGTCAGAGTTTTCCAACCGCCTACTGCAAGTAGCAGGCCTCTGACATGGTTGTGTAACGACCGCCATCATAGACAGCAACCGCGACTGACGGCTTAACGTGCCCATCCGAAGCACGGAACCATCTTCCTTTTCGGACAATCAGGTGGTTTAGTCTGCGTTTAGGACCCTGTTTAGCTATTGCTAGTAAATCTAGTTACAGTTAAAACGTCTCAACTCAACTATAGTGAATCTAGTCTAGTAAGTAAGTCCGATCGACAAGGCCATATTTGACAGCTATCAACGGTTTCTTCGTGTGGTTCCCGACCATCCTCAACGCGCTGGCTACGCATAATGGCCAGGCTACCAGAGTGTGCGAAATATTGGAGGCCAGCATACTGCCCGCTCATAATGGAACTAATGTCACTGTTACAGTAAGCATGTATCTTATTTAGCTAATTAATTAGCCGTGTGATGTCGGCTTAGAATTGCATCACCCCATGTCTTCCCCGCGGGAGTCGTATGATGTGACTAAGGGACTCGAGGAGTTAAACCATTTACACTTTATTTGAAAGAAAATTGAGTCATTCTGAAGACCTTGTTTCACCCTAGTGACAGGTTGTCAGCCTGTAAATTGCAATACACATTGACTCTCAAATCCCTAAGTCGCTTCTTACGACACCCACGGGATTGTATCGGGTGACGCTATTCCAAGACGGTGCTCTACACATACTTACCTCTTTAATTACTGAAAATTGTCAACTAAATAAGCAAATTATATTGTCGGTCGTTCGTTATAGCATTATATTTATCGTACACGAAATATTGTATATCTACTTTGAAATACTTTAGTTTCACTTATAAAACGATTTCTCCCCAGACGGTATGCAACGACGTGATCAGCACCGACACCTTCATCCGTTCCATCTACATCGGGCTGGTGTTCTGCTCCATGTACATCATCGTGGGCTTCCTGGTCGACTACGTGGGGAAGAAGATCATCCTTGTAGTGGTTCTGACGGTCACGGGGGCCTGCGGGATCGGAGCACATCTGGCTACCAGTCAGCAGGTAATTATAGATTGAGTGAAGGTCTTATTCAGTTACTATGTCGTCGATATAGTGGGGGTTCCTGGTGGACTATGTGGGGAAAGACATCATCCTTATAGTGGTCTTGACGGTCACGGGGGCCTGTGGGATCGGCGCGCATTTGGCTACCAGTCAGCAGGTATTATTTCTATTAGTGGCTATGTGGTAGATATCGTGGGCTTCCTGGTGGACTACGTGGGGAAGAAGATCATCCTTATAGTAGTCTTGACGGTCACGGGGGCCTGTGGCATCGGCGCACATTTGGCGACGAGTCAGCAGGTAAATAAATAGTTTAGGTACATTCTATAGATATAGTGAGAGGAAGAAAACCCCTGTCCAGCTATGTCCAGGTTGTAGGTGTTAAGGTTTGGTGGAGTTCTTGGTGGACTACGTGGGGAAGAAGATCATCCTGATAGTAGTCTTGACCGTCACTGGGGCCTGTGGGATTGGTGCACATTTGGCTACCAGTCAGCAGGTAACTATCGGTTAAGTGAAGGTCTTATTTAGTGACTATATAGAGAAGAAGATCATCCCTATAGTAGTCTTGACGGTCATGGGAGCCTGCGGGATCGGTGCGCATTTGGCTACGAGTCAGCAGGTAAATAAATAGGTTAGGTACATTCTATAGATATAGTGGGCGGAGGGTAGCCCCTGTCGAGATGTGGACTGTTGTAGCTTTTGGTGTAGTTTTTGTTGGATAACGTGGGGAAGAAGATCGTCCTTATAGTGGTCTTGACAGTCACCTGGGCCAATGGAAGCGTAGCATTGACGGTCATATGAAATAAAAGTATTGACGGTCAATTTCGGAGAGGCCTATGTCCAGCAGTGGACTGTTGTGGTTTATGAAGAAGCTCAGTATAGAATATAGTGTCTATAATCTATATGCAATGTGTTTCCAGGTTCTAACCGGCTAAACCCTCAATATTCAAAGTTTAGAATGTATTTATCTTTGTTTCAGGTGGCGGTAGTGCTGTTTGCTCTCTTCCAGATGTCTGGGGCGTGTATAGGACTGATGAATGCGGTCGCTGTTGAACTCTTCCCTACTAAGTACAGGTGAGCCAAGGGAAATACTAAAACAAACATATTATTATTTACTTATTCCATATAAAAGACTTCAACGAAATCAATTGTTTACACTGACGAATTTTAAGCTGATTTTGTTCAGCATAGACTAGACACATATCGAGATATTTTTACAAGAGGTAGTTATCTACCACATCACAAAAGTAAATTAATTATCTCTACGCAAAGAAATCCCTAGCACTAAGGAAGAAATATTATACCTAAACAACAACAAAATCACTTTGTTCCCAAATAAAAGACATCAACGAAATCTCTTTTCCTATTATTTTTTGGCAATATCGTATCCTTATTTTATCATACTTTTTCCAGAGCTATGGCGGTCTGCTTATCCATGATGACTGGGCGAGCAGGCTCCATGGTGGGGACCAACCTGATTGGGTACCTCCTCACCTCTAATTGTGGGACCAGCTTCTATATCTTTGGAGGCATAGTTGTTGGTAAGTGTATTGCTTACGTTCATAAATATATACAGACATCACGCCTCTATCTCTTGCGAGGTAGGCAGACCGCAAAAAACCGGTCGTGATAGGAGGTGACATTTGAAGGTCATTTTAGAAAAAGGTGTATTACTCTTATTGAGAAGTTGTAATTCCATCGCCTAAAGATATAACAGTAAAACCCTCGAGTTCCCTAGTCGCCTCTTACGACATCCGCGGAAAAGATATCTAAGCCTGCATCACATATGGCGCTTGGCGTAGTTGCTGTTCTTCTTCTAAACTTAGTTTGTCAGATGTATGTAACGCCTGACTCAATATGCAGAGCAAAGCTTGATTTAACATGAAACTCTCTTTCCAGTAAACGGACTGATATGCTTCACTCTGCCGATCCCACTGCTGAAGAGGACTACGAAAGTTGCTCCAGCCCCAAACACGGCCACAAACACACCAACAACAGTCGACTCCACCCAGTACCAAACCCATGAACCTGCGTGAACAAAAACCAGTTAAACCTAGATCAAATCTAGACCACTAACTAAAGTGAGGCTGTACGCGGAATATTTCCGTTGTCACTATTTTAAGAAAAAAATATTGGATGTTATGTCGGCGACACTGTTTCAGAATACTTTTGATTTTGAAGGTATTTGCAAATACCTACCTAATGCTGCCGTACTTTTTATCATTACAGATTCTCTAGTTTAAGTAGGATAAATGATTAAACTGATTATTTACTTGATCAAAAAAGACTGCTTGTGTTACAGTTTTTAATGAAATAAATATTTATTTCTAAACTTGTGTCTTTTTTTTTTGTAATAAAATAAGTGTTCGTACGAAACGCTTGTAAATGGACTCAAAATCCCTAAATCCCTTCAAACATCCGATTTATTTGTCGCGCGACACACGGATCTTTCGTTCTTTTCCACATATTGTGCTGAAGGGACTTCCTATAACTCACAGGTGCTCACAGGCTCTAAAGTCGCGTCAGTGTGAAAAGAACGAGAGATCCGTGTGTCGCACGATAAAAAAGTCGCATGTGTAGTGTAGAGTCGTAGCCTTTGTAGCTCTACGCAGTTTGCTACGCAGCTACGAAAAGCCTGCGCAATGATTATGACGTGCAAATCTTCTTTTTTGTTCGTTCTCTTGCGCTTTCCATAGTTCCATTTGTGAAAGAAAACTTGTGCACAAAAAAAATGGTTTAACCCGTGGTTTTGACCGTTTTGACTGACTTTCTAGTCCGCCCGCCCTACAAAGCGGAAGTGAAGGTAAATTCTACTTCCGGAAAATGTAGAGGAGGGAAGGAAAATTTCAGAAATGTGGGCGGCGATACCAGGCGAACAGAAATACCAGGAGATGGCGGGAAATATATTTCTTATAAACGCGCATGCGTACTAATTTATTGATTTTATCACCCCTCGTATTTTTGAATGCCGGGAGATATGATTTTGTGAAGTCCGTCTGTAGATACCTTAACAACTTTCATGGATAAAAGTTTATTAAACAAATATATATGTATAGAAAATCAAATCTAAACTCGCATCGTATCGCTGAACTGCATCACGCACGTGGATGTTTATGAGCCATATAATATACTAAGGCAAGAATTGTTTAGAATCACAGGCTCTGAAACACATTTGTTTTCCTAACTACTTTTCCTTGGTGTAAGGTAAGTGAAATCAACGTTGGGCAATTTCAAGTTCCGTATGCGAAATAATGCGAATGATCTATTGGGATTGTAATGCACTCACAGTGCTATATTGATTGCGAATGATACAAATCGATTACGATTTGTTGATTAGCACGAGTGTTGAACAGCTCATGTGTATCCGAACGTACATTATTTTGCTAATGTTGGTAGCACTGCGCAGCTGTCACTGTCAAACAGGTTATCTATCTGTCAGTTGCTAGTATACGTTTGTGCTGTTTTGTAGTGTAATAAAATCGAAATAAATAGTAAAATGTCTGGTGCAGCCGGTGATAACGCAAAACTGCGAGTCGCCGTCCTCGGAGGTAACAGTTCACATCGATAAATACACCAATATGCGATAATTTAAGTGTGAACTCATTGTAACATTTTAAGTTTTTTTGTTTCCCAATAACTTAACGGTTTCCCAAGTGTTAGTCATCGGAGTGTTGTTACCGGGTGGTTTGCTTCAGGGTGCGGCTTCATCGGGCGGAACCTGGTGGATCACCTGGTCAGCAACGACCTGGTGAGCTACTTGCGAGTGGTGGACAAGACGCCCCCGCAACTGGCTTTCCTCAACCCACACCACACCAAAGTGTTTGAGGACCCCCGCGTTGATTTCAAGAGCGCGGATCTTATCAATCCCAGTAAGTGTACTTTTAAATATGTATTTACAAATTTACATAATTAGTTAGAAATTAATGAATCAATGAGAAAGAAAGTTATCTGGTATTTTTGTAAACAAGAGGCGGCTCGTAGTTTTATTTTACCTAAAGAAGGAGATTATGAATCATATGGTGACCATTTTTTATTATTAGTTATGAATATTTTTTAAATAAGATAAGTAAAACCAGTTTGTTAAGAGTGTTCAGTTTATACAACAGTAGTAATATAATTGTACAAGCCTCTGTTCAAGTAAACACTCCTTTAATTATATAATCAACCAGTATCAAATAATATTGAGTATTACCTAAAGATATCATAATTGTTTAAAGTTTTCTTAATGCAAATTGTAAAGTTTCAGTATTAATACCATAGGCTATAGTTAGCGACAAAAACATACTCTTATTTTATCAAGCATTATTCTTAGTAGTATGTTATTTTATTTAATTATGAGGAAAACAAAACAATAGGTAGTGAAGAATGATCATGTCATATTATCCTACATAATAAGTATTTTGTCTGGTCAACAAATTGATCACAATTGTATTAAAATTTCAGGTAAATTCCTGTAAAATATTTGTAATTATACCATCAGTCTGCAGATAATAACTAATTATATGACACAGGCAAGCAATGTTGCATCCTTTCTATATGATTTATCCCATCTACATACATAACATACATTCTAATACAGGGTGGACCATAAAGTGACGTCAATAAAAATAAATTAGATTCCTCACATCTTGGGGTATTCGAAAACACCCCATGTATGTTCCGCGATTATTTTTAGTTTCCGAGTTATTCAACTTTTAAAGTTGTATGAAAACTCGAATGGCATAATTTTGTTCTTTTTTGTACGCTAAAAATTACAAATCATAAAGATTGTGCTAGGAAATCAACCGCACAAGAAGCCCTTATACAGAAATAAAAAAAAAGAATGGAAAAATTACTGCCAGTCAAGATTTTCCCATACAACTTTAAAAGTTGAATAACTTGGAAACTAAAAATAATCACGGAACATACATGGGGTATTTTCGAATACCCCAAGATGTTAGGAATCTAATTTCTTTTTATTGACGTCACTCCATGGTCCACCCTGTATATTTGTGTACATGCAGAGTTGACTTTGGTAGAGATAACCTTATCATAACTATGACTCACTTCCATATTAGCAGTAGCAGGAATATTTATATTTATGTTTATAATGAGTACAGATTTGTAGGACAATCAACACAGAGTTGCATCATCATAGTGTTTTACAGGAACATAATTAATTATATGTATATAGGCAAAATATTTCTGCTATATTTGGAATTAAAAATAAGATAAGAATATATACTGCACTGTAAAAAAGACTAGTAACATAATCATTTAATAAACAAAAAGGTGACCTATTTGTTAAGCAGCAATATCTCTTTAACTTCAATATTAAAGCATAAAAAGTTCATCATTAGTAGCTCTGTGCAATATGTTTCCCAAACTTAACTATAGTAACCTAATTACTTTTTAACCCTATCTAACTACCATAGTTAGTTGGCTTCACTGGTTGCCTTATAAGTAAACAATAGGTTGCATGACAAACCAAGAAGCCATGTTTTATTATGCACCATTCAATGTCTGCCATAAGTCCAAAGTCATTAAACTAAACAAGGAGTGTTTTGTGAATTGTTTTGATAACATAAGTTTAAAACATGTGCTGTGTGTTATTCACTCTCATCAGTGAGTTTGTTTGTGTGTGACTCACCCTAAGTTTATCAGGGTAATTTTATTTCAAAACTTAACCTAATTAAACTCAATTGATATTTTTGGCATTAGCATTTCTAGGCCGTGTGATGCCGGCTTAGAATAGCATCACCCAATTTCTTTCCTGTGGGTGTCGTAAGAAGCGACTAAAGGACTCGAGGGTATCATGTGTATTGCAATTTTAGGCGACAGGTTGACAACCTGTCACTATAGCGATACACGACAATACCTAAAACGGCCCTCAAATATGTGTCAGACGTGGCGATAACGACCGTACTTTTACGGTCGTTGACGCTCTGCCTACCCCGCAAGGGATAAAGGCGTGATGTATGTATGTATGTAGCATTTCTAAAGGCTAGATATAAAATACTTTATTTGCACACCTAAGAAAACATTTTACAATGTTTAAGTATGTACTAAAACTTAAACTACATACTTACTTTACTACTACTACTACGAACTACACACAATTAGGCGGCCTTATTTCCAATAGGCAAACTCTTACAGGCACGCTAAACCAGAATCAAAGACCAGTTGTAAAACTATACATATAATTTTGACTACACGATTTTGATCATAAACCATGTTGTTCCAACTCCAATTAAACTGATACAAGAGCAGAAAAATGATCACTTATATCTAGTACCTTTAAACGAGCGGTTCTCGGAAACTACTCCAACGTTTTTACGAAATTTTGTAAATAGGGGTTTTGTAGATAGATAGGTTTCATTTTCCCAAAATATTAGCTTCACTTTTCTTTTCCTGTTTTTTGTATACTAACAATGCCATCTATTGAAAAACCGAGAAACCTCTAAGTACTAAGAGCCTATAAAGACCTTATCTGTTGCAGCATCATGCGCGAACGCGCTAGGCCCTCCCGAGGGCGGGTGGGAGTTGGTAGTCAACTGCGCCGGCGAGACGCGACCTGGTCAGACCGAGGCTGTGTACGCTGAAGGAATCGTCACGTTGAGCACCAATGTTGCCAAGCAGTGCGCAAAGCTTGGCGTCGGCAGGCTGGTCGAGATATCCAGCGGACAGATGTACAGCAGTGACAAGGTAATAAATGATATGCTATGATAGACTGATTCACGAACTGGTGAAGTCAAAAAAAAACCGGCCAAGAGCGTGTCAGACACGCCTATAAATAGGGTTTCGTAGTCAACGTTTAAATATCAGGTTTTTCAGCATTACAAACTTAATTTGTTGCTGGTTTGTTAGCAGCAGTATGATGACCAACCGCAAATAGAAAAACTCAATTTTTTCTGAAACCTTTAAGGGTACAATATCCGTTATAGTTTTCATTGTAACTTCAGATTGTAAGCTATATTCCATATTTATTTCTAATTTTTAGCGTTTATACTTTAGAAGTTACAGCTGGAACAAATTATGGGTCAAAAACGCCCTTTTTAAAAGCAAATATCTCATGACAGATACATTTTAGTGACTTTGTTTCAAAGAAACCTTACCTTAGTTTTAAAAGACCTATTCAACGATACCCTACTCAATATTACAGAAGAAAAAAAAAAATTTTTGCCCCCCTTTCACTTGTATGGGAGGGGGTCCAAAAAACATTTAAAATATTTTTTTCTTAACATTTCTTTATTTGGATCAATTCGATCTATCTTCTTACCAAATTTCATGTCGATAGCTCTAAAACTGACGAAGATATGAGGGCGCGGCATACAGACAGACAGACAGACAGACAGACAGACAGACCGACAGACAGACAGACATGACGAAACTATAAGGGTTTCTAGTAGACTACGAAACCCTAAAAAAGACATGAGGACATTTTTCTTCATACTTGTTCCATTCGTTTCTTTTTCACATATTGATTGATATTCTATCGATTCGAAAATAAAGGGCGCCACACACCGGGCCCGTATGCATGACGTGCACGTCATCACGCGCGTAGAGATGACTTTGTATCGTATGGGATTGTATGAGAGGCCACTGTATGAGACACCGCACACCGCGCAACGCGCACCGTATGGCCTCTGTGCGGCCTCTCATGCAATCCCATACGATACAACGTCATCTCTACGCGCGTGATGACGTGCATGCCACGCATGCGGTACTCGTGTGTGGCGCCCGTTATTCTTTCTTTCATTTCTTTTTCTATTTCTTCTTTCTAACACGTTATATGGCGGAAACAAACAGGAAAAGGACCCTGACCGCTGATCTAAGAAAGCCTTAGACCATCGTATATTTCGTAAATCTTTTACAGAATCATTCCATTTTTTCGTGGAATAAATGGACTAGCAAGCAGAATAATGGTACCAATAGTCAAATGGTGAGTTGCTACCTTCGCATATTGTAGGTATGTCTGCAATCAAGTGCTTCTCAAGAGGTAGCGGAAGTGTGTTGTCTTGGGGAAGTAGGTAAGACTTTTGGTAAAGAAGTGAAAATGAAGTTGCATGTGCCCAAAATTGGTACAAAACTAAATCTAGCTCTTTAAACGTAGAACGAAATTTAGCGATATTTTTTCTTCTGAATGAATATACTTGTAGGTGCTATTTCTAAGTGTAGATTAGAAAAAAACTGTAGGTATTAATATGAAGCATGTTGTGACAAAAGTCTAAAGGTTCGTCAAAAACCGCGCACGACTTTCAAACAGAAAAGGCGATTAATTACGAATGGAAGGGTTTATGAGGCCTCGTGTTTTGTGTAGGTAGAGTAAAAATGGTGGTGGTAGAATGATATTTTATGTTAAATAGTTTTCAAGTTGGTCAAGGGAATACAATAAACTTTGGCAGTACAAAACCTTATGATAAGCATTAATTAAAGAATCCACTCTTTTTGTCCCTTACAGCCCCAAAAAGAAGACTGCGCAGTGGATCCGTGGACGGTCGAGGGTCGGATGAAGAGCAAAGTGGAGAAGCAGCTCAAAAGCCTGGCTCCGGAGCTGAACTACACCATACTGCGACCAGCCATCGTCTACGGGATTGGCGATCGAAGGAGTCTCAGTAAGTAGCAGTCCACTGCTGGACATGGACCGTGGACGGTCGAGGGTCGGATAAAGAGCAAAGTGGAGAAGAAGCTGAAGAGCCTGGCTCTATTTCTATTTCTATTTCTATTTCAATCCGACATCTTCAAAATCGTGAGAAAGAAAGTCAGAAAATTAGATAGGTTGTCTTAAAGGATTTTTTCTTGTGAGCCATAACACTTAGCCGTTTTTCGACATCGCATGAAATACTCCAAGTCCCAGTATATAAATAAAAGAAAAGTGCGAACGCGATGTTATTTGAAAGGGACATTTAAAAAAATGGTCATTATTCTCAAGATGTCCGTTTATGCATTTAAGCCTCTAACCAAAATAATATAGATAAGTTTAATCAGCCAAATTAATCCCTACAGTTCGTATAATCTTATAACGTTACCTATTTATACAAAGACACTGTTACATAGAGGTTTCTAAATAGAAATAAGTTAGTGGCTTAGCCGCTTAACTAATACGATTTACGTGCTTGGTTGAACACGAGTGAAATGTCTATACATCGAAGTTTTTTTTCTGTTTATTGTGTTACTATGTTTTATTGAATGATCGTGGATGTAATGTAAGTAAGTAGGTAGTTAGTTGTGTGCTCGTAATAGAAAAGGCGTTCTTTAATTGATTTCTGTTTTGTTCAGATAGTATAAAAAACCTCATGTGCATTATTCTGTTAATTTATTGACGTTGTGTCGAACACAGAGTCGAAGAAAGACCCAATACAACTTAGTGTCAGAGTTTTGAGGCCATTAGTTATAATATGTCCTCTTAAATACGAGTTACAGAAATATTTTTCTTGCTGACTTGCATTTGTATGCTCATGGTCAAAACAAAACTAGAACTCTAGACTATGCAGGCAGTCTTTTACATACATACATATATCACGGCCATTTACACCTCGTCTGACAAAAAAGATTCAGGCTGCAAAAGAGAAACAGGCTGTCAGCCTGTCGCCTAAAATTGTAATACACAGCAACTCCCAAGTACCTACCATAGCCGCTTCTTACGACACCCATGGAAAAGATATGGGGTGATGCTATTCCAAGCCAGCACCACACGGCACAGGCAGTCTTTTTCTGTAAATTAATTCCATTCGACCCATAGTTCTCGTGGTAAGTATTCAGTTTCGTGAGCTCAGTCACCTCCTATTAACCGTTATTATTTTTTTATTTTTATTTATATTTATAAACAAATTACGTTTAATAATCTAGATTTAAGTATGAATGTCGTCTTGAAATGTGTATTAATTAAGTTAAATATTTATGTTTTATATTAAGATTATTGGAGTGTGCAGCGCTCGGACAAACCAGTTCTGGTTTATGAGTGCCAAGCAACGAAATTGTAAACTTTTTTATATTCAATAAATAAATACAAATACAAAAGTCGTCAAACACTGTATTTTATACATGTTACACGCTGTTGGTTATGGTAATTTAATAACAAATGTATTGAGAATATTGCCACTGAATACTGGTTATAAGCTCTATCCCATACTTACTTAAAAACTATCTCAAAGACATCACAAACATGATGTCATCTCATCTTGGATTAACCTTCGTAACAGTGTGACTGATAGATAAGATAGTAATGTTTATTTTGGTCATTTAACTAAAAATTGCTTATAATATAAGTACAGGGATGTTTTCAATATTTTTTACGGCATCCTTAATCGATACGTAACGTAACCTACCCTGAAGCTATGGCACGCATTTAAATTAACACCCTGTAGTTACGAAAGGTAGAGAGATACCTGCGTAGATAAATGTCCTAAAAAGTTGTAAGTTACTTGAATCGTACATTTCCATATCTCGGCTAGAACTTGGTTAAAGACGATTTTCAAGTAAAAGAACTTAATTTTTAAACTGTTATTTTCATTCCATTACAGCGCCAAAACTCCTCCTCGGAGCGATATACAAATACCTGAACGAGACTATGAAGCTACTATGGACACCAGATCTGAAAATGAACACAGTGCATGTCAAGGATTTGTGCCGCGCGATATGGGCCGTCGGTACCAGCCCACAGGCGAACGGTAAGTACCTTATCAGGGTTTAACGGGTCGTTCGACTTGGTGTGCCACACGAGACTATGAAACTTGTATGAACCCCAGATCTGAAAATGAACACCGTTAGAGATGGGTAATGGGTTAAAACCCATTCCACCTATTTGGGTTAAAACCGGGTTAAAACCCAAATCACCTAGTTTTAACCCATTATAACCCATTTTTGTGGGTGAAAATGTTCAATAGTGAAAAAAATATAATATAAGTAAATTAAAACCCTATGTCTAGTGATAAATGTTCGTGCTAGCTTGTGAAATGAAAACCAAAACCACTCATTCAGTTTAAAAACCGACGTGTTAGATTAAAATCACTTATATTCTAAGAAAACTAGCAAAATGACCTCGACTTTTGAAATAACTTTACGGGACCTATTGGAATCTGTTTGGAGACCTTCTAATACGACACTCAAGAAAGTCTGTGCAAGATATGATGACGTCATCTTTTTTGTACCAGAAAATTAATTTTTCTTCTGAAATATGTCGTGTGCGTTATCAAGTAATAGGATGTCAATTCTAAAGATACTAATATCACATTATTGTATATACCTAATATGATGTGTAATACCCTCAAATTCACGTCCCGATTTTCTGCTTTATGTGATCCAAAGGAAAAAAAAATAGATTCAGGTCATCCATCTAGCAAAACAGTTGTCGAATATCAGAAGAAAAAAATTGTATCTGTCAAACTAATTTTACCGACTGCAGAGCATTTTGTCCCATACATAGATAGTTTTTTCTTTGGACTATTTAAAGCGGGACATCCTGTACATCCAGTTTATCAAACTATACTATTCAGTATATATTTAGGTTGATTGTCCTATTGGGTAGCTAGATTTTCATTGATTAGGAACTTGGTAAGGTAATTTGTTTTGAACATACTTCCTTCATAGGAAGATATGGTAAACAAAAACATCAATACAGAATCAATATTTTGTATTTTAAGAAAACATATCAATTGAAAGTAATAGGTAATAATAACTTACTGAAAACAAATCAAAACCAACAATTACATAAAAAAGAAACTGATAATCATTCGTCACTTGAGTCTGTTTAATTGTCACCATAAAATTCTACATCAGCAACAGGCGCAACAGCTGAAGTAGACGGTTCTGGGCTTAAAGTACGTAATGGACTAGATTCGTCATGATAATTTGGAGCTAATTCCTGTTGTCTTTCTGGTAACCAGAAGAATCCACAGTAATTTGAGATATCTTCCTCATATCACTTTTGTTTTTGAGCGCCCAATTATGAGATATATAGGTTATTTTGTCTGCGCTGTCAGTATTCAGTCTATTCCTTATTTTATTATGGATGAAGCTGGCACAAAATGATCGTTCAGTTGCAGCAGAAGTGCATGGTGCTGAAAGGATTTGAACATCTACTTTACTTAAAGAAGAAGAAGCACAAAAGCCTTTCCACCAATTAGCCGCACTCACGCCTTGTATATTTTCCCATATAAAAATCTGCTCCAATAACTGTCTCTTGCCCTATAGGAGGCTAAGTTTGGCATACCTGGGACACCCCAGTAAAATAAACAATAACAAACTTACCGGGGTTGTAGTCCAAGAAAATGATATCCGAATAAAACAAATCCAAATCAAGCTGAGGTATCAGTGCGTTTACACTTGCTTATAGTCGTCGTAAATAGCAGATAGATCAGTCCAGAGAAAAACAAGGGGTCGTCAAAATAAGTTTATAATCAAAGCCACAAGCGCACTCAATGAACGAAGGAACACGAGTGAGGCAAAATTCCTATTACAATAGAAAAAGAAAGAGATGTCATTATAAAAATATATTCTATCTCTTTTTTGCATATCTCTTTATAGCAACTACTTAGCAACAATGACATGGTTTCAAAGGCCTCTGACATGGTTGCAGAGTCCTCTGACATAGTTGCAGAGGCCTCTGACATGAATGCAGAGGCCTTTGACATGAATTCAGAGTCCTCTGACATGGTTTCAGAGGCCTCTGACTTGGTTGCAGAGTCCTTTGACATGGCTGCAGAGACCAATGAAATGGTTACAGAAGCCTCTGACATGGTTGCAGAGTCCTCTGACATGATTGCAGAGTCCCATGACATAGTTGTAGAGCCCTCAGAAATGGTTCCAGAGGCCTCTGACTTGGTTGCAGAGTCCTATGACATGGTTGCAGAGACCACTGACATGGTTGCAGAATCCTCTGACATGGTTGCAGAGTCCTCTGACATGGTGGCATTAGTCCTCTGATATGGTGGAAGAGTCTTCTGACATGGTTGCACAGTCCTCTGACATGATTACAGAGGCCTCTGACGTGATGGGAGAGGCCTAATATACGTTTCCACAGAACCCGACAATTAAGTAAGGTTACTTATAAATAGAATCATTCGAGATTTCGCGTTCGGGGCACGCGCAATATTTTAAAGGAGAAACACTGTAAGTGCGTTAACAGTGTTTACAAAACATGGTATTATGCACATACAGTTTTTTTTTGTTTGTCTATAACTTCAATTGTATTCACTTTTATGATGAAATATTAAGTTCAGGGTATGTATTCGAGTCTAAATAATGTAATTAACCTTATAGAGTTAAAACACTGTATGTGGCACTTACAGTGTTTTTGCTTTACACGCTAGTACCGTAGCTTTATGTACGTAAAATGTATTATATTAAAGATTTAAAACCCTAAAACACAAAACATTCCACTAATAATAAAATCGCTTACACATTTCTAACTTAACGACTTTACCTACCTACCGAATTGATAAGCTTTTAAAGATCGTGCCCAATACTTCTGATATCATGTAATTATTGCATTTTCTAACTGAAAATTTCAAATATCCATATCTATTAAAGTTCCGAGTCATAAAACTACCGTGGATTTCATTAACAAGACTATTATAAGCTAGCACGAATATTTTTCAATCGACCTAGAGCTTTAAAATATTTATTTTAAATTCAATCTCAATTCAAAATTTTAACCCACAAAAGTGGGTTATAATTGGGTTGAAACTGGGTGATTATTGGGTTTTAACCCACTTTTGGATTTTAACCGCGGTCATTACCCATCTCTAAACACCGTACATGTGAAGGACTTATGCCGCGCGATATGGGCCGTCGGTACCAACCCACAGGCGAATGGTAAGTAGACTAAGTAGGTACCTTATCAGGGTTCATCGGGTCGTTCGACTTGGTGTGCCACACGAGACTATAAAACTACTATGTACACCAGATCTGAAAATGAACACAGTACATGTAAAGGACTTGTGTCGCGCGATATGGGCCGTCGGTACCAACCCACAGGCGAACGGTAAGCAAAGCACCATAACAAAGTACCTTTTTTTTTTTTTTCCTAACTAGTCCCTACGATATCTACCTACTTAGGCAACTATATCTACACCTAGCTGAATTTTGGGGAGCGGAAGGCTCACCCGGAAGTGTGTGTGTGTTGGTTGTTCAAACAACCAGCCCAATCGCGCCCCTGGGGCGCGGTTGGGCTTACGAGTTGTTCTGGGAAGAACGGATCGGACTATGTCTACCGGGTATATGCCGGTAGTTGCCAAAGAATGGCACAAATGAAGGACCTCCGCGTCCCCGCCGGCGGGGACGACGGTTGCTTGAAGAGCTTGTGGAGTGTGATCTACTTGCAATGGCTGCAGCTGCTGCTGCTGTAATTTCATCGTCTTCATCCGAAAGGACATGTTTCGGACGGCGTCTGAAACGCGTGGTTGGATTATAACAAAGTACCGCAACCTATATACCGAGAGTAAAAAAAAAAAGGCTATGCACAATATATTTTTTCATATTTCAACCCTCGTTCCACAGGAAAAGTTGTTAAGTTTCATGAGTACCTTCACCTCCTTTCGGCTTGTTATGTCCTTTTTGTTACTCCCGGTATAATATTATATCATTGGTGTGCCACACGAGACTATGAAACTTCTATGAACCCCAGATCTGAAAATGAACACAGTGCATGTGAAGGACTTATGCCGCGCGATATGGGCCGTCGGTACTAACCCACAAGCGAACGGTAAGCACCTTACTAGGGTTCATCAAGTGGTTCGACTTGGTATGCCACACGAGACAACAGATAAAACATTTTGTTTACTACTTAATAACTTTATTTTAAAAAGTGAAGCTGATAGATAACATTATAAAAAAAATGCTACGGAAACTGTTAAGCCAGTCTATATCGCCCGAAAATTTATTTGCATGGTTAAAGGGCGCCACACAGCGCCTCCGTATGCGTGACGTGCACGTCATCACACGCGTAACTATGACGTTGTATTGTATGGGATCAAATTAGATACCGCGAACCGGATACGCAGACAGTGTGCGGCTTCATACAATCCCATACATTACAATCGGTAAGCGCGTGCATACGGAGGCGGTGTGTAGAGCGCTTTAAACTCTGGCGTCACGCTATATAACTTGCATACAATGTTGATTTTATACTTACAGGTGAAATATACAACGTAGTGGACGAGGGAGACAGTACACAAGGAAGCTTAGCGCAACTAGTGGCCGAGATATTCCAAATCAAACACGACTACTACGGCACCGCCATTTCTACACTCGCCAAGGTAAATGAACTGCTTGTGTGTATATTTTTCTCAACGTTTTACTTCTTACGGCCATATACCTCGTCTTTGCATATTACGTATAAAATACAGGGTGTTCATTATCGATAAAAAAGCAGCTTCATTATCGATAAAAAATATATATTTAAATTCGTCCTAAAAAACAAAAAACTACAAGTTTTCTTTTTTTTCAATAATTTTGTCGGGTTTATCGATACTGAACCCACCCTTAAGCTATGATACGCATTTAAATTAACACCCTGTATAGGTGCGATTTATGTGTGAATAAAAAATCTATTGCTTGCTACATTCGTTAACAAGCAGATGTATTCTTCTTCTTTTCGTGTGGGACACCGGGTGGTTCAACGACCCGATGAACCCTAGTGTCAGAGTTTTTCAACCGCCTACTGCAAGTAGCAGATGTATTAAAAAATTAAAACCTGACTGCGGTAATTTCAAAGTAGTACATATTTTCTTTTGTAGACAGTGTCACTCATGCTGCTGATACAAATCTAACAACACCTCACATGTCTAGAGCCGCCCAGCCGTTTGGGCTGTAGCCCAAGAAAACTAAATTCTGGATACATACATACAATACCTAGACCTACATACATACTCTCGAAAAACATACCTCCTGAGGCAGTCGGGTAAAAAGTAAAATAATCAAAGTGTTACTACTGCTACTGCTCATCCTTACTATCAATATCCGGCATACATGCATCCTAATTTGAATATTAATGTGTGATGATAAGATAATGTTTACTCTAACGTCGGTCTCTCTTTACTGGGTTTTTGTTGAACAAGATAATCCAACATCCAAATCCAGTAATATTTATCTTCTAACTACAGACTAACTTTACTTGCTAGTGTTTTTACTTTATACTTACTTTTAGACTAAGCTCCCGTTGGCAAAGCCTTACCACAAAGTTTTACAGTCTTATAAGGCTACCGATCAGAAGTATGCATATAATGTTTAGAAGGTGTCATACATACATACATAACCTTGTTTGTATGCGTAATGCGTTGCCGTACGTTATCTTGGCAGTTCTTTTTATCCGACTTGAAAAACTTAATTTAATTTCCAAAAAATTACATCACATAAACGTAATTTTTGGAAATGTATGTCTAGAATATCCGTTCGAAATGTATATCTAGAATATCTAGAACACTGCACTACACTGACATAAAATGTAAAGCAAGTTCTGCATTTCACTTTAAAACTAGTGAGATGCAAGCATCTACGGCAAATGCCGCAGCCTGCCACCCCGTGTTTACGTCCGCCAATGGTAGGTCCATTAATTATTATGATAATTATTGTACTGTTTTCTTATTTGCAGACAGACATAGCCGGCGTGGCGGAAGAAGCCAACGACAAGCACATGACGGCCTGGGCGCGTCTGTTATCCGCGCACAGCGTCGCACACACGCCGCTCGAGCCCGCCGCAGCGGCCGACACGCTGCTGCCGCGGGCCGTGTGTCTGAGCGGCGCGAAACTGAAAGAGTTGATGCCAAATGTGGAACACCCCCGCGTTACCAAAGCAGCGCTTACACAGGTTAGTGAAAATATAGGGTGAATTTTTACTAGTGACCGATAGCGAAAACTCAGAACCGGCTGGTGATAAGGAACAATTTTCCCCAAGGAACATAGGTGGAGAAATAGGAAAAAAATTTGGACCTTCCATAGTAACTCAAATCAGCTGATCAGCAATTTTGTATGGGAGCTCCAATTTTTTTCTTCATATTTCGATCTATGTTCCTTTGGGAAAGTTGTTCCTTATCACCAGCTGGTTCTGAAGTTTCGCTATTGGTCACTAGTAAAATTTCACCCGATATAGACATGTTAACATTAATGTCATTTTATGAAACAGTGACATGACACAAACAAGTATTGCGATTGAAGCGATTTCGACATTTTATGTTAAAACAGTGACATGAGAAATGTTTCGTATTGCGAGCGAAGCGAGCTCGATATTTTATGTTAGATAAAACAGTGACATGATACGTACTCGTATTGCGAGCGAAGCGAGCTCGTCATTTTAATTTAAATAAATCAATGACAAAAAACGTTTGTTTTGTTACAGGTGTTAGAAGACTACGCTTCCATGAATCTCTTCCCCAAGGAGTTGCTATGACCGCATTAACTCCACAACAGACTTATATTGTGCTGGGGACATAGCGCAAAACTTTTTACAACATACAAAAGTACTTTCAAAATGATTCAAAACAAACCCGACTGTGGTGATTTCAAAGTTATATTTTGCATTTATAATCCATCATTTTGAGCTTAGGACATTTTAATGAGCTCATTAATATAAGAAGAATGACATTTTAATATAACCATAACCAGTGTCACTCGCTCTGCAAAGACAAATCTTACGACACCTCATATCAATATCATTTCCGATATTTAGGCTGCAGCCTGTGGAAAAACTATACTCTCGTCTCGTGCCGTTACTATACTCTCGAAAAACACTGGCATTACAATGTTAAAAAAATGCAGAACTAGGGACCATCTATTTTACTTTTTAAGAAAATAAAAATGTAATTTACTTTACTCATTAGAGCTCTTGCGCTATTTCCTCAGAAACATTTCAAAATACGTACTTAATTTTAAGCTTTAGCTGTCGTGAAATCAAAGTCAATTCAGTCAATGCTTTAGATTTATTTTCGCTTGTAATGTATTGAAAAGTACTAGAATTTCGAAAATTTTGGTTTAACTTTGGAACGAACAATGTAAAGATAGGAATTTTTGAAAATATTGTATAAAAGTTCTGTGATAAGAATTTAGTATGAGATACTTTATAGATGCACTTTAGAAATCCGCTTTTGTGATACCTATTTTTATAAATGTAAAATAAATGTAACCCGACAATAATAAATTAACGAAAACGTTGGTAAGATGTAACCCTTTTTATTTTTAAGGAAAGTAAGACTGGAAGTACCAAAAAGCAATATATTTGCTTTGACTTTTTCTAACCTTATCCTACGATTTGTTAATCCTATAAGGCGACTCAGTGTATTGTGAAATGATGAAATAAAAGCTACATTAAAATTTAAACTTTGTTTATTTCAGACAAATGTATTGCATAGTTACCCAAATGGATTTAACGTTTGCTACACAGTTTGCTACGACAAAACGTTTGTTTCCGTTGTCCCCGGTGTGTCCCTGTGTCACGGAGACAACGAAAAAGTAATTAATTTTACTTCCCGTTGTCCCAACTATGAGGATGAGGCCAAAGAGGAAATCACGTGTACGTGTAATTTTTGCCTTCGAAGCAAGGTTTGATAGGGTGGGCAAGGCATTGCATGGTAAGATATTGCCCCAGCCTGCTCCACATTGCCCCACCCTCAACGGGAATATGCTTTGTTTAATTTATTACAATCCCGTTGACACCACTGGGGACATCGGGAACACACGCGACAAAATAAACTCAAATTGAGCAAAAATTATCTTTTGCTCAATTAGAATAATAGACAGTATCTCAACAAAATAAATCTGTTTGGAAAAATTATGTTTCTATCATAATGCTAAAGTATTATCTGTTACTGTACTGGCAACTTTAGGTATAAGGTATACCAAAAGCTACTAAAACAAAAAACAACAACTTTAATGAGACCGCTGGTGCGAATCTTCGAAGGTCTCATGAGTCTTACGACAACTCGGTATGATCTTAAATAATTAACAGCTGCCTAGCTAGTAAGGCATATCAAACATCATCCATCATACTTGAAACTTTAAACAAAAAATTGCACACCTAAATATAAATATTTTAAAACAGGGTGTGCCTGTTTAAGTGGTCCACGGAAAAATTCTAGATTCTAAACATCCTTCGCTACTTATCTACTACTAAATGGAAGAAAAGAATTGAACCTTCCATACTAATAAAATAACGCTGACTGATAGAATGGTGTTATATTTTTTCTTTGTATATTAAAAAAAAATAACTATTCCAGAATTTTTCTTTGGACCACTTAAACAGGGACACCCTTAAATAACTCATGTACCACGAGATGATACGACTCTACAAAGTTAGTCTGTTAAAACTAGCGAAAAAACATGAAATTAAGGCAAAATGCTCATTGTCATAATTATTTGAGAGACTTGTTTCAATTCGTCAGAAGTTCAGGACATATTATTAATTTCCAGAAACATATTTCAATACGTCAGTGAATTATTTTCATTTCCAGAAAATTGTTTCCATACGTCAGAATCAGAAACGTATTTCAATTCGTCAGAGACTTATTTCCATGCATCAGAAACTGATAAAAATTTGTTAGTTGCTTTTTCCATTTGTCGCATAATACTTTTAAACTGTTATGAGCTGTTTAACCAGACTAGCCTATTAATGATAATTTAAGTAATATGAATATAGCCAATATAATGCTTTATCAATTGGACTCAATTGAACTTGGAAAAATTGCACGAGATTTTACTAATATTTTTACCCATTAAACTACATACATATCTAGAGTAAAATAGTTAAACAGATGTGGATGTAAGGTTTACAGAGAGATATACATGCATTTATATAAATCGGAAATCCCCTTTTCCCAGAGGTCCTACTAATCAGTTCTACGATAGTACAAGCGGGATTATATTCCCACTAGTTCTAAGGTGGGACAAGTGAGCTTTTTATAGGGCAAACTTGTTTTACGTTTTAAAAATATGATTGTTTTAAGGTGGATCGTTTTCCATACAACAGTTAAATGGAGTCACGTCTTTCAATGAGACAAAAATATGATAAAAAAACTTAATGGAAAGTTCCGTGCTTCTATAATATTTTCGCAAAATACAACAAATATTTTTTTTAACTGTCAGATTTCTCTGTAAAAATCGTTTTGCCACTTTATGAACATAGATCTACTGCTGCAATAAACACGTTTAATTTTTTTGTGGAGAAAATACTTAATTATTATTTTACCATAAGTAGTTTTGCGACGAATTTACGTGTACTTTCATCGTTTCACATAAAGGTTATTTGATTAAATTGTTGTTAAGCTCATGTTTGACTCGTTTGAAGTTCAGATTTTCGTTTGTATGACGTAACGATGCGCCTTAAAAAAGCAGAATGTGAAAATACTAGAATGTCAAAGTAGCCGGATTTTAAACAGCCAGAAAGCCAAAATCAGATCTTGAAACATTAACAAGTTGGACCTACTTATAATGTGCTCATTTGTTCCACTGCTGTAGAACTTAGGGTAAAATATTCCTACAAGTTCCATCGTAGAACTGATTAGTGGGATACCTGGGATCAAAGGCCTGGGCGTAGGCACTAGTTACAGGTACTATCGTAAAAATATTGCCATATTGCTATTATACGAGGTAATATAATGTTTATTGCGTAAACATTTCGCTATTGTAATTGATAAGATAAAAATACCTACTATACTCTGATCAGGCAATAGCAATGCACCTATACCGAATATAGGGTATCAGGGTTCGGTGAGGTTTGGTGGTTCCGAACGTCCCACTTTCCTGAAAACGCTAAGCTCAACAGATCAAACTGAGCAACTTTTCCTTAGAAACAAAGTACGAAGCCTAAAAAAATTGGACCTCCCATAGACAATTGCTCGGACAGCAGATTTTTTGTAAAACCTCTCAGGTATTTTTTTTTTGCTTTGAAGTTTGTACTTTAGGAAAAGTTGTTCAGTGTGACCTGTAGAGTTTAGCGTTTTCAGGAAAATGGGTCGTTCGGTACTACCCCTTATACTGGTAAATTAGAGAAAGGGACCCGAAACTGCTACATTACTGTCCATCTCTTTCTAAATACACAAAAAATAACAATCTTGTTGCAAGTTTGAGTGCCTTTCTTTAATGACCAGGTTATATTACTATTATTACATTGAATTTATAGTCACGTGTCAAGCCCTATAGATCTTTTGACACGAATGAAAAGCTCTCTCATATATCAGTGGCAGTGCAGGCGACCTCGTCTACTATTGTGGGGGGAGGGCGAGGGGGAGGGGGGTATGGTTGGAGGGGAGGGGGGGATGAGCCGTCATCCGTCCGACCGAGTCAATTTCTATGGGAGGTGCATATTTTTTTCATATTTCAACCTATGTTCCATGGGGAAAGTTGTTCAATTTCATGAGTACCTTGACCTCCTTTCGGCTTGTTATACCTCTTTGTTACTTCCGGTATTAGTATTATTACATTGTATTTGTAGTCACGTCACGAGTCAAGTCCTATCGCTCTTTTGACACGAACGAAAAGCTCCCTCATATATCAGTGGCAGTGAAGGCGACCTCGTCTACTATTGCGGGGGGAGGGGGGTATGGTTGGAGGGGAGGTGGGTATGAGCCGTCATCCGCTGTCCGGGGTGGTCACGTGGCAGTGGTCCGTTAGGGGTACGATCACTACTTGCATCTGAAATGAAAATAAAAAACTTTAGAATGGTATAAGTTTGAGTTTCGCGATATTATGATAGAAAGTAAAAAGTAATATATGAGCAATATAACTGCCTAAATTTCACCTTTATTGACATTTTAACGATCACTGTGTAGTGAAAATAATACAATAGGTGCGTCCACACCAACCAGGGCTGCTCGCTGTCTCACTGCCTCGCGCGGCATACGCTCGTGCGCAGGCGAGCCAAGTTCAGCCCAATTTGGACGCCTAAATAAATGATGGGCAAACTTTTGAGGCGCGTAGATTTTGGCTCGGCCCGAGCGCGTTCGTCCGAGCACGAGCATGCGTTGCCTCGGGTGAGTCACGTAATTTTTTGGTCGTTTGCCTCGCGAGGCAGCGAGCAGCCTCGCTTGATGTGGACACGCCTATTGAAAAAAATGTCATATAATAATAATATAGCACTGTGAGTGCATTAAAATTTCAAAAGTTTGATTAAGCAATATCTACATCATATGGTTTGAATTCCACTCATAATGTGGACTAACCAATAACCAGGCAATAATTAAATGTCGCTAGATCGTCACTTGGAGACGAGCATGAAAAAATTGAAATTTGGCAAGCATCGATCGGTGTATCGATAGCTCAGTGGCACAGCGGTGGGCCGTTGACCCATGCGGCCGGGTAAGAGCCCCGGTCGATGAATGTCATTTTTTCAATTTCTTATTTTCATTTTATTTACCTTTAGTTGATCCCGGTTGGGGCCCAAAAGATGTCGTGGTTCGGGCGCGTCACATCCATCTGTGCATTTAGGACATCGTCTGCAAACAAATATACGTGTCTATCATTTTACGTTTAACGCAAGTGAAAACAAAATTTATATTAATTCGAAAATACCCACGACAGTTTACTCCAGCGCCCCCTGCTAAGTAGTTCGTGTTACACCTAACTAAGAACATTCCTCAGTTATCTATAACTGAAAACCGCATCGATATCAGACCAGTGGACCAGTTTTGGAGATAATGACAATAAAGGTTTGCAGAAACACACAAACATTCTCTCGCCCAAAACGCATGTACCGTCTCCGTTCCGTCGTAGGCAAAAAGGCTATAAATACACTACAGTACGGCGTTTTGAATAGGCAGTCATAGTAATGCTACGACATAAGGTCTATGTTTTGCATGTTTAGTTTTACAATTTACATGTTTTCATTCAATGTTTTTTGTAATTTTTCGACATTTAAATATTGTATTAATGTAATTTTTCGACTTTGATAGGAACTTTACTCGTTTAGCCCGGCCAGCCCCGAGGCAGTGCCTTGATTTTTATATCTTTTTTATTTCGCGTGTACCGCGTAGGAATAAAAATTGTTATAAATAAAAGATAATTCTGCCTTGCAAATTTCTCTTTTTTACACTGACCAATCCATTTCTGTGTAATGAGTGTCGTTGAACGACTCGGTATCCCACACGAAGAGAAAGAATGAATGATAATGAATGACTATCAATAAGTGATACTTTTATGTCCTAATTTGAATAAAGAATTTTGACTTTGACTTGGTTTGTATTTTAATAGTTACTTACGCGTGGCTATTGCTGGAGGGGCCGACGATAGTCGTGTCGCTGGGTGTGTATAGCGGGGTGTTTAACTCGTCGAAGTCCAATGCTCCATCTATGTTTAATACTCTGTCAAAACAGAAATGCATTTTTATATTATTCAGTGAATAGTAAAAGCCAACATACATTAAATGCCGCGCGTCGTTTTCGATATTCGAGGGCAGAACCAAAAGATTATACTTAAATTGACTTGTATGTTTTTATTCACGTATTATTGTTACTTAAATCAAGTGAAATAGTATTTTATGCAACTGTGAGATAATAGTTTGACACGAGCATTCCAAAGCCTAATTATATGCAAATTATATGCAGTTGCATAGGTACACTATTTTATCTACACTCTACAAGAAAAACTATGAAAAATAATTCTAACCTCCGCACTGCACTATGGCGATTGCAAGCCTATCTACTGAACCACCAACTGAACGACTTTTGTACATAAGTAACTTTTTAACTAAACGTTAAAATGGAGGCTCATAAAACTGAACAACTTTTAAGATTAAAAAGCATTTATCCGTAAATTTTAATTCGAAAAATGAATTGAAACAAAGATTTAATAATAAATAAGTCCTCATAATTTCAAGTCCCATCCCGCCCAGGTGAAATTAGTTTATCTTACCTGTCAAGTGCAGAGAAACGATGTACCCTTTCGACCACATGAGCCACATGCTCCACTCCTTTCTGTACGCCCCACACTAGGATACCGATCTGAAACAATACACGTATTGATGATGATTGATCCTTTAACTCCTCGTGGAGCATAGGGCCTCAATAAATTTCCTCCAGACATTTCTATTTTGGGCTTTTTTCATACTACACGTATTGCCAGCAATCAAAATAATAGTAGTAAAAAAGAAAGTTGTAACTAGCGAATCTACGAGGCATCGGTCTCATGAGTATCTTACTTTACGATAAGCTTCTTGACCCAAGCGAGACAATCGCAAAACTTTTAGCTTAGTTCAAACTCCAACTGTCGTAAGGTTACTTCCTTACCTGAAGAGCCAAATCGAAAGCGAAACAGTTGGCTACATATGTCGCAAATATACATTTCGTCTTTAGATCTCTAATACTAGTTCAGCGTAAAAACTGAACTAGATTACATAAAGTTGTAACTATTTCAAGGGGTTACCTTTACAGCCAAACAGTCCACTGCTGGGAATGGGCAATCTACCTATCGGAAGAAATTGCCATATCCACCAAACTTGGCAGGTGAAATGGCGAGCGCAGTGCAAGATGTTTAATTCACAGGGAACGCTGCTGCCCATTCCCTGAATGATTATCCCTTAGTCCCTTAGGCGATTTTTACGGTACCCACGGGTAGAATTGGGGCGATGGTATTCTAAGCCGGCATCACATCATTTACCTTAACTCTGACATCTGGTTCGCAGTCCTCCGTCTCCCCGTACTGGTTGACGGTTGGTTCCTCTGACTGGTTATTGAGACTGCCTACCCTACATGATACAAGCGTGATTTACCTTAACTCTGACATCTGGTTCGCAGTCCTCCGTCTCCCCGTACTGGTTGACGGTTGGTTCCTCTGACTGGTTATTGAGACTGCCTACCCTACATGATACAAGCGTGATTTACCTTAACTCTGACATCTGGTTCGCAGTCCTCCGTCTCCCCGTACTGGTTGACGGTTGGTTCCTCTGACTGGTTATTGAGACTGCCTACCCTACATGATATAAGCGTGATTTACCTTAACTCTGACATCTGGTTCACAATTCTCCGTCTATACTAGTTGATGGTTGGTTCCTCTGACTGGTTATTGAGACTGCCTACCCTATATGGTACAGACGCGTGATTTACCTTAACTCTGACATCTGGTTCACAATTCTCCGTACTGGTTGACGGTTGGTTCCTCTGACTGGTTATTGAGACTGCCTACCCTACAAGTTACAAAGGCGTGATTTACCTTAACTCTGACGTCTGGTTCACAATTCTCCGTACTGGTTGACGGTTGGTTCCTCTGACTGGTTATTGAGACTGCCTACCCTACAAAGTACAGAAGCGTGATTTACCTTAACTCTGACATCTGGTTCACAATTCTCCGTCTATACTAGTTGACGGTTGGTTCCTCTGACTGGTTATTGAGACTGCCTACCCTACAAAGTACAGAAGCGTGATTTACCTTAACTCTGACATCTGGTTCGCAGTTCTCCGTCTCCCCGTACTGGTTGACGGTTGGTTCCTCTGACTGGTTATTGAGACTGCCTACCCTGCAAGGTAAAGGCGTGATTTACCTTAACTCTGACATCTGGTTCGCAGCCCTCCGTCTCCCCGTACTGGTTGACGGTTGGTTCCTCTGACTGGTTATTGAGACTGCCTACCCTGCAAGGTAAAGGCGTGATTTACCTTAACTCTGACATCTGGTTCGCAGCCCTCCGTCTCCCCGTACTGGTTGACGGTTGGTTCCTCCGACTGGTTATTGAGACTGCCTACCCTACAAGTTACAAAGGCGTGATTTACCTTAACTCTGACATCTGGTTCGCAGCCCTCCGTCTCCCCGTACTGGTTGACGGTTGGTTCCTCTGACTGGTTATTGAGACTGCCTACCCTACAAGTTACAAAGGCGTGATTTACCTTAACTCTGACATCTGGTTCGCAGTTCTCCGTCTCCCCGTACTGGTTGACGGTTGGTTCCTCTGACTGGTTATTGAGACTGCCTACCCTGCATGGTAGGGGCGTGATTTACCTTAACTCTGACGTCTGGTTCACAATTCTCCGTCTGTACTAGTTGACAGTTGTCTCAGTAACTTTGACTCATGATAGAGATTCTTACTATCAGTAACACTGTTTTTTGCCTACCCTACAAGTTACAAAGGCGTGATTTACCTTAACTAACATCTGGTTGGTTCACGGTTGTCTCAGTAACTTTGAGTCATGATAGAGACTCTTACTGTCTCTAACACTGTTTTCTGCCTACCCTACAAGTTTCAAAGGCGTGATTTACCTTAACTCTGACGTCTGGTTCACAATTCTCCGTCTATACTAGTTGACAGTTGTCTCAGTAACTTTGACTCATGATAGAGATTCTTACTATCAGTAACACTGTTTTCTGCCTACCCTACAAGTTACAAAGGCGTGATTTACCTTAACTCTGACATCTGGTTCGCAGTCCTCCGTCTCCCCGTACTGGTTGACGGTTGGTTCCTCTGACTGGTTATTGAGACTGCCTACCCTACAAGATCCAAAGGCGTGATTTACCTTAACTCTGACATCTGGTTCACAATTATTCGTTTCCCCGTACTGGTTGACGGTTGGTTCCTCTGACTGGTTATTGAGACTGCCTACCCTACATGGTTTAGAAGCGTGATTTACCTTAACTCTGACATCTGGTTCGCAGTCCTCCGTCTCCCCGTACTGGTTGACGGTTGGTTCCTCTGACTGGTTATTGAGACTGCCTACCCTACAAAGTACAGAAGCGTGATTTACCTTAACTCTGACATCTGGTTCACAATTATCCGTCTCCCCGTACTGGTTGACGGTTGGTTCCTCTGACTGGTTATTGAGACTGCCTACCCTACATGATACAAGCGTGATTTACCTTAACTCTGACATCTGGTTCACAATTCTCCGTCTATACTAGTTAACAGTTGTCTCAGTAACTCTGACTCATGATAGAGACTCTTACTATCAGTAACACTATTCTCTGCCTACCCTACATGGTTTAGAAGCGTGATTTACCTTAACTCTGACATCTGGTTCGCAGTCCTCCGTCTCTCCGTACTGGTTGACGGTTGGTTCCTCTGACTGGTTATTGAGACTGCCTACCCTACAACTTACAAAGGCGTGATTTACCTTAACTCTGACATCTGGTTCGCAGTCCTCCGTCTCCCCGTACTGGTTGACGGTTGGTTCCTCTGACTGGTTATTGAGACTGCCTACCCTACAACTTACAAAGGCGTGATTTACCTTAACTCTGACATCTGGTTCACAATCCTCCGTCTCCCCGTACTGGTTGACGGTTGGTTCCTCTGACTGGTTATTGAGACTGCCTACCCTACAACTTACAAAGGCGTGATTTACCTTAACTCTGACATCTGGTTCGCAGTCCTCCGTCTCTCCGTACTGGTTGACGGTTGGTTCCTCTGACTGGTTATTGAGACTGCCTACCCTACAAAGTACAGAAGCGTGATTTACCTTAACTCTGACATCTGGTTCGCAGTCCTCCGTCTCCCCGTACTGGTTGACGGTTGGTTCCTCTGACTGGTTATTGAGACTGCCTACCCTACAACTTACAAAGGCGTGATTTACCTTAACTCTGACATCTGGTTCGCAGTCCTCCGTCTCTCCGTACTGGTTGACGGTTGGTTCCTCTGACTGGTTATTGAGACTGCCTACCCTGCATGGTAGAGGCGTGATTTACCTTAACTCTGACATCTGGTTCACAATTCTCCGTCTATACTAGTTGATGGTTGGTTCCTCTGACTGGTTATTGAGACTGCCTACCCTACAAGTTACAAAGGCGTGATTTACCTTAACTCTGACATCTGGTTCGCAGTCCTCCGTCTATACTAGTTGATGGTTGGTTCCTCTGACTGGTTATTGAGACTGCCTACCCTATATGGTACAGACGCGTGATTTACCTTAACTCTGACATCTGGTTCACAGTCCTCCGTCTATACTAGTTGATGGTTGGTTCCTCTGACTGGTTATTGAGACTGCCTACCCTACAAGTTACAAAGGCGTGATTTACCTTAACTCTGACATCTGGTTCGCAGTCCTCCGTCTATACTAGTTGATGGTTGGTTCCTCTGACTGGTTATTGAGACTGCCTACCCTGCATGGTACAGAAGCGTGATTTACCTTAACTCTGACATCTGTTTCGCAGTTCTGCGTACTGGTTGACGGTTGGTTCCTCTGACTGGTTATTGAGACTGCCTACCCTACATGATACAAGCGTGATTTACCTTAACTCTGACATCTGGTTCGCAGTGCTCCGTCTCTCCGTACTGGTTGACGGTTGGTTCCTCTGACTGGTTATTGAGACTGTCTACCCTACAAGTTACAAAGGCGTGATTTACCTTAACTCTGACATCTGGTTCGCAGTCCTCCGTCTCTCCGTACTGGTTGACGGTTGGTTCCTCTGACTGGTTATTGAGACTGCCTACCCTACAAAGTACAGAAGCGTGATTTACCTTAACTCTGACATCTGGTTCACAACCTCCGTCTCCCCGTACTGGTTGACGGTTGGTTCCTCTGACTGGTTATTGAGACTGCCTACCCTGCATGATATAAGCGTGATTTACCTTAACTCTGACATCTGGTTCACAATTTTCTGGCTATACTAATTGACGGTTGTCTCAGTAACTTTGACTCATGATAGACATTCTTACTGTTTATAACACTATTCTCTGCCTACCCTACAAGGTACAGACGCGTGATTTACCTTAACTCTGACATCTGGTTCGCAGTCCTCCGTCTCTCCGTACTGGTTGACGGTTGGTTCGGGAACGCTTTGGCTCGTTATGGAGATGCGCACGGTTCGTAACACTACTTCTGGGACCTGTACAAAAGAAAACATTTTAGTTATTATATAAGGGGCTCGTCAGCAGCGTTGCCACAACTCTTTTTCCCGTGGGAATAAGATGTTTTTCCGCCATAACTTGCGCAGATAATGAATGAATCCCGAATTGGCAACATTATCAACTTTTTGGTTACAAAGTTAATACAAACGAAGTAAGAGAATAAAATTCACGCCACTGATGGGATTCGAACCCACGTCTTCTGACAAGCCGGTCTCGTCTTTTGGCAACATTATTGTTTACCTCTTGACTCTATTACAAAATAGCGAGTTTACAGAAGGATGACTCGACCTTATTTAGGATTTTCGCGATTGTCACTTGGTTAGAGACAGGGTTGCTACTGTCAAAAATCTCAATGTATAAGAATATCAAAATCTGATAAAAGAACGTCATATGATTTTGATCAAATTTTAATCCAAAAAATACGACGATCGTTGCAACTATCTTCATTGATTTCCCCTGAGATTCCAATTAAAGTTAGTAAGCGTTAAAATCGACGCTAGGACTGAGTGAGCCATCTGTAAAGGCACCCCGCGCGACGTTTCCCTAATTTGTGACTCTATCATATTATATGACACATAGAAGGATGTCTAAAAATAATGTTACTATATAATTCGGGATTCCTACGTGGTGTCATGACGAACGGTGTAACGAAAATTTTGCAAGCGTGCTCAGACCATGAAACTGACTTTCCCTATGGAATATATGGCAGTAATCGCAAAAAATAAATTTGCTTTCCCATACAAAGTCAGTCAGCTGATAGTGGATTGTGAATGGGAGATCCAAAAGTTTTTTCCATTACCACCATTATGTTCCATATGGAAGTGTTCATTTACATGGTCTGAGCACACCTGCAAACTTTTCGTTACACCACCGTCCCTGTATAAATCTCCCTTTTGAATTCAACACTCTGTGCTATATTAACAGCATCACAAGTCATTTAAACTTTGTAAGTCCTACAATATAGGCTATATACTTTTACTTACATCGTAAGTCCCGCCCCAAACGATCATCAAGCTCTTCTGGAACCACACGCCTTTGGGGTACAAGTCTAGGGTCCACTCCAGGGCCGGAGTTGCGGCTGAGGCAGCTGCTATAGTGGCCCTGGAAATGTAAATACAGAAATTACCATTTTGAATGTGTATACTGGATTCTAATCGTGTGTCTGTAGTGAGCGTGCAAAAAGTCACGCCGCTCCCGTATCGGCTTATACAGCCATAAAAAATCTTGCCTCAGACACTGAATAAATCGTCTGTTTCAGACGTATGAGGCCAATCGTGTGGGATACCGAGTCGACCAACGACCCGATGAACGACCGACATGGTGTCAGAATATACAGATTATACAGGGTGTTAAGTTAAATGCGTAGGTTAAGTATCGATTAAGGACGCCGAAAAAAATATTGATAAAAATCCCAGTCAAGTAAATTTTCTACTGGCTGAACAACTTTTATTAGAAACATTTGATCGAAATATGAAGAAAAACTTTAGACCATCCGCACTAAATGACAAACTTTGTCAACGCGTTTGTATGGGAGGTTCAAATTATTTTTCATAGTTTGAAGAAAAGTTTCTAATGTAAGTTGTTAAGTTTTGTGAGTAGAACACGCCCTTTAAACATTTGTACTTGATCAAAAGTAACCTTACTGGGCATGATAATCATGTAATTCTGTAAGAGTAGTTGATTAATTTTTTTCAACAAAATTCACCTAAAAAATAAGTTTCTGCACTTTCGCCACCAATTTTTTTTCTCTTTTTGTCCTTGAATAGGTGCGTCCACACTGACCGAGACTGCTCGCTGCCTCGCTGCCTCGCGCGGCATACGCTCGTACGCAGGCGAGCCAAGTTGGGCCCAATTTGGACGCCTAAATAATCTAATAGGCAAACGACTGAGGCGTCTCGGGTGAGGCACGTAATTTTTTGGTCGTTTGCCTCGCGAGGCAGTGAGGCAGCGAGTAGCCTCGCCTGGTGTAGACGCGCCTAATGGTTTATCTTCTTACCTGGTAGAAAATATGAACGTCCTAGTGTGATACGAAGGTAGGCTGTGGAAGTTATCCACCGTAGCTAGCGATCCCCATGTATCCTCTGTGTACAATCTCGGCGTGAAGAGTAAACGACCGCCTTCCGATTCCTGTACCGAAGCTACGCGTTCTAATTGACCTGAAACAAATTGTTATTAGTTTGAAAGTAAAATACTGTAAAAAAAAAATATTAATTTAAAAAGCTTCAAATAAAACTTAAATTAAAAATTTAAAGGAACCCCCGACTTTCAATCCTTTAAAAAGTTAAAAATAATTTATTTATCCAATAAAATATTGTAAACCACAATACTCCAACGCGTAGTAACGCAACTCCAAGAAGTTTCAATAAAATCGTAAGACATACTTGTATGAAATGAAATGACATTTGCAACTTATATGTTTATTATGCTTTGTAAACTTCTTACATTATATTGTTTACTTAGCGGCCCCCCGACGCGTTGGAGTATTGTGGTTTACAATATTTTATTGGATAAATAAATTATTTTTAACTTTTTAAAGGATTGAAAGTCGGGGGTTCCTTTAAATTTTTAATTTAAGTTTTATTTGAAGCTTTTTAAATTAATATTTTTTTTCTGACTTTAAACAACATACAGCATGATTTTTTAAGCGCTTACTATTTCTCACTAGCATTTTAAACGGCGGTTCTACCCGCTGCTCAGTAATTTTATATGACAATAATACTTAGCTTAACAATCTTATTTTTTGTGTAAATTAACACAGTGATCTTTTGTATATCCTATTAAAGGACAGAGAAATAGGCAAGACAGGGAAAAGCAGGGTAACCTGAGTGACCGCGAGCAAATCGAGCAGAAAATTCTACAAAGATTTATGTATTTTAATTGAGTTTTTTGAATTAAGAATAACCTGATGTATAAGTACGTCAACTTAGTTTTAAATACGACAAACACGGAAAGCGAAACACAAAGAAAGATCGCGAGCGAAGTGAGCGCAAATTTTTACGATATTTACTAAAAATTATCTGGATTATTCAGTAGATTACTTTATAAAGTGTCTTTTCCTACATTGCCAAAAAAAAGCAAGCAGGGTGAAGAAAACAACGTTGAGCAGAAGCAGGAGAAAAAAAGTCTTTGAGCAAAGCGAGCAAATTTTTTGGTAGTTTTTGAACTACTTCAAAATAGATGTTAATTTCCTTTTTAGTGATGACATTTGGGGCTTGTAGCATTTCCAAAACAGACGTTCGCTTTTTTCTGTGATGAATGCAAGCCCCCCTCAACCCCCCCCCCTTCGTCTGTGAGGGGGGCAAGCCCCCCCTCAACCCCCCGGTAATGACGCTTGGTGCTTGTAAGAATCCTGCAACAGACGTTTGTCGTCTTCGTCTGTGAGGGGGGCAAGCCCCCCTCAACCCCCCGGTAATGACACTTGGCGCTTGTAAGAATCCAGCAACAGACGTTTGATGTCTTTGTCTGTGAGGGGGGCAAGCCCCCCTCAACCCCCTGGTAATGACACTTGGTGCTTGTAAGAATCCTGCAACAGACGTTTGTCGTCTTCGTCTGTGAGGGGGGCAAGCCCCCCTCAATCCCCCCCCCCTTCGTCTGTGAGGGGGACAAGCCCCCCTCAACCCCCCGGTAATGACACTTGGTGCTTGTAAGAATCCTGCAACAGACGTTTGTCGTCTTCGTCTGTGAGGGGGGCAAGCCCCCCTCAACCCCCTGGTAATGACACTTGGTGCTTGTAAGAATCTTGCAACAGACGTTTGTCGTCTTCGTCTGTGAGGGGGGCAAGCCCCCGACGTTTGTGGTCTTCGTCTGTGAGGGGGACAAGCCCCCCTCAACTCCCCGGTAATGACACTTGGTGCTTGTAAGAATCCTGCAACAGACGTTTGCCGTCTTCGTCTGTGAGGGGGGCAAGCCACCCTCAACCCCCTGGTAATGACACTTGGTGCTTGTAAGAATCCTGCAACAGACGTTTGTGGTCTTCGTCTGTGAGGGGGACAAGCCCCCCTCAACCCCCTGGTAATGACACTTGGTGCTTGTAAGAATCCTGCAACAGACGTTTGTCGTCTTCGTCTGTGAGGGGCAAGCCCCCCTCAACCCCCCGGTAATGACATTTGGTGCTTGTAGGAATCCTGCAACAGACATTTGACGTCGTCTTCTGAGGGGTTAAGCCAAGCAATTACTCTAGATGATCGCGAGCGAAGCGAGCGCAAATTTTTACAATATTACCCAAAATAGATCTGGATTACTTAGTACATATTTTGTTTGTAAAGTCTATTTTCCTACACTGGCAATAATAGGTAAACTGTGAATAAAGCTAGGTTATGCAGTCCTTGAGCAAAGCGAGCAAAATTGAGTACGGGTTTTAAATAAATTTTCTACATACCTATTTAAGCAAGGAACTCATTCGCCCAGGATAAAGCACAGGTACAGGTACTCATAGGTACATACAGAAGTATAATACAGTGTGAGTCTTGATAAAGTGTACATATCAAAATCAGGGAAACAGCATACAAATTTATCGATGAAAAAAATATAAAAAAAATAAAAAAAAAAAATTGAATTTTTTATGATTTTTTTAAGATTTTGAATTGTACCTGTTGACCCCATTTAGATAAATCTTCATAACTTTTAAACTAAGTGTGTTATCAGAGTGGAATAAATTTTGTGATGATTGCTAATAATAAGCAGTACTCATGAAGTAAAAATATCCCAGAGAAATAACGTTGTTAATTTATAATTAATAGAAACTTGAAGAAAATCTTGTTTTTTTGTCATAAATATTACTATTATTTTACAATTTCTTAAAAAGTCACCCCGTAAACCCTCCTTTTTTTTTATTTATGCTTATTCTACATGGCATTAGCTTTCTAAAATTAAAAATTGCACGTTTACAACTCAAATACAACAGTTTCTATGAGCCTTTATAAGTGTCCATGCGCCTGCGAGGCGTGTTGTTTTTTTACTTCACACCATTGTTTTCAAATTTCATGCATTAGGTTAATGATAATTTTAATTTGATTTAAGAATAATAAATGATTATGCAGAAAAAATACTTATGTTTTAATCATTATCCAGTATTTAACTAAGTTAACTGTTTTTTTAAACGCTGATTTAAGAAGTTGTAGTTGAGTTATAAACATGATTTTTTACTTTTAGCAAGCTAATGCCATGTAGAATAAGCATAAATAAAAAAATTAGGGTTTACGGGGTGACTTTTTAAGAAATTGTAAAATAATAGTAAAATGAATGACAAAAAAACAAAATTTTCTTCAAGTTTCTATTAATTATAAATTAACAACGTTATTTCTCTGGGATATTTTTACTTCATGAGTACTGCTTATTATTAGCAATCATCACAAAATTTATTCCACTCTGATAACACACTTAGTTTAAAAGTTATGACGATTTACCTAAATGGGGTCAACAGGTACAATTCGAAATCTTAAAAAAATCATAAAAAATTCAATTTTTTTTTATTTTTTTTAATATTTTTTTCATCGATAAATTTGGATGCAGTTTCCCTGATTTTGATATGTACACTTTATCAAGACTCACACTGTATATAACTAGACATCGTTATCAATGGAGCACGAACAAAAAATTCATAGAGGTGGCGTACTTTACCGACACCCTAGATATCGATAGATTATATTCAAGTACCTAGTTGCTGTCAATGTCCATTTTTTCCCGTAACACCCTATATAGGTAATATGGTAACTTATTTAATGCCATTTTTTATAAGATTGTATTTAATCATTAAGAACCTACCTATGCTTCTAACTACGCACTACGCTTGTACATAATAAGTACCTAAGTCATTTTATTGGCAAGTTTCAATGTTTTTCCCTATTCCGACCTATGTTCCCCAGGAAAAGTAAGCCAATTCAAATTTTAGAATATTTTTTCAAAGATTTTTTATATGTTAGTAGCATGAAAACATCGATAACTTGTGTTTCGAAAAAAGTCCGCATCTCATCTCTATGACATGACAACGTCATTCGTGCTCCAAAGATAACGATGTCTATATATAACTTTGTATATTACTAACTTAGTAAATACATGTTATACCTACGCAGAGGTTTTAAGTAAAAGATCTTTTATCTACCTATTTCTTAAAGTCAAATAAATACGAGTACGCTCATTGAAGTCATATTTTAAAATAGTTAGGACCTCCATAATGTCATGCATGACTTGAAAGATATGACAACTCCGAGTCAAATTAGCTCAAACACGGGGATATAGTGCGTAGTGTGATTCCTAGTCTACCTTCCGTCTCCATCATCAGATTTTCATGAAATATGGCTAAGAACCATCCTGACTATATAAGCTTTTATATAAACCAAACCGCATTGAAATCGGTTCAGTCGTTTCGGAGATACGTTGCCTCAAAGAATCGTAGACACACGGACATACAGACGCGTGAAACTTATAACACCCCTCCGGTTGGTTCGTCGGGGGTTAAAAAAGAAGACATAACACGGATAAGCTGGATAAAAAGGAAATAGAACACAAGTTATAGGTAAGAATGTTGTAAATGTAAGTTTTACATGGTACATAACCATAACTATAACATCCCCAAGAGTCCACTGCTGGTCATGGGCCTCTCCAGGCCTCTCCTTATATAAAGTGCAAAAAAAAATGCAAATATTTTAATAAGTGCATTTTATACAAGATCTCCAGTCGTTTTTCATATTTCGACCTAGTTGTTCAGTTTCATGAACTGGTTCGCCCCTTAAAATATTTACTGTTAATTTTTTTACACCTGTATTGATGGGTACCTACATTTTTTTTAAAGAAGTAGGAATGCTCAAAATATGCATGAGGCATAAATATTACAAAAAATAAATTAAAGATTTTTGTCGCTTGGGATACAATGTTGACGATATGCCTGAAGATGTTTTCTTTAAAATTAGATGAACTGCAATAATAAATAAATACATGGGTGTGTATTGTTACCTGACTGGTAGCTCATAGCAATAGCCATTCGTTCCATGAAGAAATCCTTGTGTTCTTGCGTGAGCGGACACAAAAGGAGTTTCGCCAACTGATTCGGACACATCATAGGGAATCTGCGATGAAAAACATAGAACCTAGTCATTAATTATGGAAAAATGTAAAAAGGCGACAGTCTGAAAGCTGTTCCATAACCATAACAGCCACAACAATCCATTGCTGGACATAAGACTCAACACGCTTGTTGTGTTGTTGTTGTTGTTGTTGTGTCGCACGTATGATGCCGGTTTAGAATAGTATCACCCCATTTCTACCCGTGGGTGTCGTAAAAAGCGACTAAGGGATAATCATCCAGGGAATGGGCAGCAGCATTCCCTGCAACATCTTGCACTACGCTCGCCAATCCGCCTGCCAAGCGTGGTGAGTATGTCAATAACCCCCGATAGAGGAAGGCCCATGTCCAAAAGTGGACCGTTGTGGCTGTCATGGTTATGGTAAACAAATAACAAATAAATTAGTAGATGGAACTAGTAACACTCTTGTTTTGGTCTTGTGTAATAAATCTAATTGAAATATTGCTCAAGATTTATTTTCCAATTTAGTGTGTAGACGAACGAAATTCGGCGGCTGAATTCCGTTCCGTCAGTTTTCGATTAGGAGGAGTAAGCGCCGAAATTACGTACAAATCACGCCGAATTACTTCGGACTGACATTCGGCGATGGAATTTCAGCTGATGTGTGTCACCTGTAATGCAGTAAACATTGCTGGCGTAATTGCGCTGAATTCCGTCTCGTAATTTCGGTAGCAGTGTGTCGAGACACTTATACCGACTGAAAAAAATTTATGTCGGTGTTTGTGTTGACATTTACCTGACATGTGAGAACACGGTGACGACGAGATGGTCCCAGTGCGCTTTTCTCTCCGCTTCGTTGAATTCGCTCGCCTCCAACTTTTCAATTGTCCATCAGTGGACTATATGGCCATGTCCAATTGTCCAGCAGTGGACTATTGCGGCTGTAGTAGTAGTGAAACAATTGACATCGATCTTTGCGTTGACATTTACCTGACATGTGAGAACACGGTAACAACCAGGTGATCCCAGTGCGCTTTCCTCTCCTCGGCGTTGAATTCGCTCGCTTCCTACTTTTCAGGCTCATGTCCAATTGTCCAGCAGTGGACTATTGTGGCTGTAGTAGTAGTAGTAGTAGTGAAACAATTGACGTCGATCTTTGTGTTGACTGACATTTACCTGACATGTGAGAACACTGTAACGACGAGGTGGTCCCAGTGCGCTTTCCTCTCCGCTTCGTTGAATTCGCTCGCTTCCAACTTTTCACGCTGCTTCTCGCACCATCGAACTACGAACCTGAATAATGAATAACAAGTAAAATTACACATAAAGCAAAGAAAAAATGTGTTCCAATACTCTAACTAGAGTGAAGTAAAGAATAAAGGCAGGTATTCAGTGGGAACAAAGCTTCGGTACATTGTTTCTTAAAAAAAGTTCCCAACATTTTAAACAATGTTTCGGAACAAAGTTCAACGAGGGTGCGTCTTCATTAGAAACTTTTCGGGAATGTTGTCCCGGAACACTGTATCAGATACAATTTTTTTGTGATTTTGTCTCCAATTAATACCCGTCTTCACGCGCCTCACTCTTATTTGATTCATAATTTACGTTATGGCGGGACAACGAGACTTTATTAAAATAGCAAAAATGCATCCCTTTGTCCAGTAAGCGTATTCCCGTTGAGTGTTGGAGCTGTTTGGGGCCATGCCATGTTTTGCCCTACCCTACCAAACCTAGATTTTATGGCAAAATTGACACTTTTAGATACACGCGATATGTTCTTTGGCCCTATCCCCAAACCCTATCCTCATAACGAGGACAACGGGAAGTATAGTGCATTCGCAATCATAGTGTCACGAAACGACATGACCAGCCTAAGCGGGAGGGAGGCCAAGATACGCTGGTTGCGATACTTAAATACTAAACGACCAGCGTAACTTGGCCTCCCGGCAGCCCGGGGACAACGGGAACACAAGATCGACTTTACATTAGATACTTACCGGTAAAGCGTCATTTCATTGTGCAGCACTAAATCTGAGTGTTGTAACAACGCCAGTAATGCGTCGAGCTCGGCTAGGGCTGAGTCTATGCACACCAATTCATATTCCCTTTCTTCTGTGAATCAGGCAGTACTTACCGGTAAAGCGTCATTTCATTGTGCAGAACTAAATCCGAGTGTTGTAACAACGCCAGTAACGCGTCGGGCTCGAGCTCGGCTAGGGCTGAGTCTATGCACACCCATTCCAGGTTCCATTTTACGAAGTTTTGGCACACCTACAAACGAGAAGGATTCATTTGTAAAAGTTTAGTGGTTTGATGCGCGCATTTTATTCGGATACATATGTACAGTACAGTGATATTGAAAACTTCCACCACCAGCAGGAATGCCTGCCTGCGGAGGAATCTTGCAAGTTCTTTAAAACTTGTACAGTTGTACACCTAACACGGTAAGTATTATAAAATTTGAGTATTTAGTTTGAAAAACTAGTCACGTGACGAAATTGTTTCGAATTTCGCGAAAATATTAGAATTTATTCAGAAAATATTAGAAGTAATGAACATGAATGTGGATGGACGCAGAAGAAGAGGAAGGCCTAAAAAAGTGTGGATGGATTGTATAAAAGACGATTTGAAAAATAAGGTGTAAGTGAGGATTTGACTGCTGATAGAGATGAATGGAAGAAAAAGACATGTTGCGCCGACCCCAAATAAATTGGGATAAAGGCAGGCAGATGATGATGATTAGAATTTATTCAGATTTATCGGTTAAATTTCGTATTGGTGACGAGAAATAACCACGTCAAACAAATTCTTATTAGCGCGTCAAAAATCATCATCATCATTGGCCTCATACGTCGGTGACAGGCGATTTATTCAGTGTCATAAACACTGCGTTGCCGAAAACGCAGGGCAGGAAAAATAGTTTTACGCTAATAGGTTAACCTTCATAAAAACCTAATCAAAAACTCTAAGTTAAATATAAATAATTGATAAATACCTTAGCAACATGGTCATGGCCGCATGCCATAGTGTACTGCATCCAAGATACTAGACATCCTAACTTAGCCGCCTGCGCGATATGCTGCGACATGTAGCGAAGGCACAGCGTCACTAGATCCTGAAAACATTATTGTAATTCAGTTGCAATATTCCAGATATAAACGAAAATAAGAATTTGAAAAAAATTTATACATCGGGGCTCGAACCCGGGCCGCACAATTCAACGCCCCACCGCTCTGCCTCTGAGGCAGTGAGCGCCTGAGCAGCCTCGGGCAGTGTGGACGGACCTATTAGGCACGTCCACACCAAGCGAGGCTGCTCAGGTTCTGATAGATTGCCTCGCGTTAAAATTACGTGCCTCACCCGAAGCAAACGAGCCAAAATCCGCGCGCCTCAGAAAGTTTGCCTATTAATTTATTAGGCGTTCAAATTGAATCGAACTTGGCTCGCCTGCACACGAGCGTATGCCGCGCGAGGCAATGAGCAGGCGAGCAGCCTCGGGCAGTGTTGACGCGCCTAATAATGTAAAAGTTAGGCCGTGTGGTGCCGGCAGAGTAGAATAGCACCACCTCCTCTCTTCCCGTGGGCGACCCAAACAGCCAGGGCCAACCGTTTGGTGGCGGTTAATCCACCACAAAAGCATTCCCAAGGAGGGTTGACGTCTGGTAGGCGGCCGGTCGTAAAATTCAGCCAAATCCTTTTGCAACACGATTTTGTGTTCAACGAAACGTGATGCGCCGACCCCAAGTAATTGGGATAAGGGCAGGAAGATGATGACTCACCTTAACATTGTATTTATCAGCTAAGGATAATACTGGTAAGACTGTATGATGAGATATCCGAATTTGGCCTGTGTAGAAATACCTGAGAACAAAATAAACTAAATTAGGTAATAGAATTCTTCAATTTCATATCAAATTAATAAGCATTAAAGTATGTATTTATCAAAATCCATTTAAACATGGGTATTTATTTATTTATTGGGGATAAAATCCCCAAGACATTGTATCTGATACAAAGTTGTGGGACAATGTTCCCGAAAAGTTCCCAATGAAGATGCACCCTTGTTAGGAACTTTGTCCTGCAACATTGTATAAATGTGTCTTCATTAGGAACATTTATTTTAAGGAACTTTTTTTGCGGGACTTTGTCCCTGAAATGTTTGCAATGAATACTTGCCTTTAAGCAGCACATCAACCTACCCATTTTAGGGATCAATTTGTATTAGTAACTCCAAATAATATGTGCTGCTAATAGTACCCTATCTGCTTGCCAACTTACTTGAGGAAGTGTGGGAAGACTTTGGCGGCGGCTTCTGTCTCTTGCAGTAAGATGCGACTTTCGCGCCATTCTGTCCATTCACGCGACATCAACATCACCTTCAAACAAAGAGAAGCAAAACACTTAAAAAACAAACTACAAATACAAGGTTACAAGGTCTTTCACAGAAATGAGAGATATTTCAGGGTCCTATCAGGGATTTACGAATTTGATACAATGAGAAATCAGTTAGGAACAAGTCCTTTAGATTAGGTTTTCCTATCTATACAATCCCATCCTAAACTATACAATTAAACAACTGTACCGTGCTATAACCATACTTAACATGAGAGAAGCAACTCATCTACACCTACAGCTACGGTCGCACCTATCTGTCCTTGCTCGTGATTGGCTGCTCCCACCTCCCCGCTCCTCACTCCGACAGGCAGGGCGGGGCGAGTCGGCCCGCTAGGCTTCATTGGCGATTTATCAACGCCGGCGCGCGGTCGCCTCAGAAGATAATTTTTTGAATTTCGCCAAAGTTTTATAATTCAAAAATTATAAACTTTAATAAATTATTTTAGTTTAACTATTTCATTTTTGTGCTATATGGCGTTTTCAAAAAATTATTTTCTTTTAATTTTTTTTAATTAATAACGGTTTTACATCGTTCGTTTTTTAAATATTATATTTGTAATGTCTGTCCTTTTTAAATTGTAAATTCAGTGAGTTTGCAAGATGGGTAAGTCCTTTCTATTTTATTGAGCATGCACTTGGAAAATCAAATTTCTGAAGGCGGTTTTCCGTCGAACACTACTTTGCAATTTCATACCACTGTTCTCAGTCTAAAGTCCGTTTACGAGTAAATAAATGGTTCAGAAAGGGCGCCGAGCCCGTGATCTAAATAGATAACTATTTCAGGAATTATTTATCAAGAGTAAGATCCCAATTAAATAAGCAAAGTGTGTTAAAGAAATTTGGTTGTTATCGAAGTAATAAATTAGTTCTCTTCTTTTGAGGACGATCAAATGAAAATCCAGTAATCATAGTGCCTTTCATAAGCCTTGAGTGACATGATTAAAACATTTTCAACACAAAATGTTGATCCGTTGTAGGCTGCTAGTTATCTGTAAGTGATGATACATTTTGCCTCAGGGTAATATATTTTTAGTTATAAGTATTATTCGGTCGAAATATTTGAAGATGTCGTCCGTGTACGCCACGGAGTGAAGTAAGGTCACTGATTGATTTATGGATTTTCATCAACAAATTTATTATTTAATTAAAACTTCTGTCTGTAATCAGACACGTGGTTTTTAGGTTTGTGTTTTGTTTGACACGTCGCAACGTGTTCGACGCTGTAAACACGTGGACCTCACTTTTAAAAAATGTTGACTTATATATTTAATTTCTACCTCCAAAGATCTTTTTCTTTGAGGTGTTTCTTTAAAATTAAAGAATTTCATTAAAAAGGGTGTCGCTGTGACCCCGAATAATGCAGTGAGAGTTTACGGCACACCTAGTCCGTAGAACGTCTTACAAAAAAGAACAATCAAATCTCTGCAAGGATATTTTGTAAGGTATATATACCTAATTTTATTCTATTGCAATGACAATTGATATTATATGGCTTCGCGAACTAGGCCATGTTCCCTTGTTTTTATATGTTACCTCTGCGCAATGCAAGGTATACCCTATTTTAAAACATCATTAGGAGTACGTTGGCCGCCAGCGCATGGTGAGCCCTTTGACTCCTACATCCCCGCGCAGGGGTTGTGCTTTTTGATGTCATGTAGATTGCTCTCGCCTGCATTTGCAGGAGGGCCTTAATTTTCGTCCTAGTGCCTTTCGTATACGTGACGAACTGATATTTTGTAATGCGAGACAAATATCGCAAAATATAGTGATAAGTATATGGTTGCGTTTCGGTACTACATACTCCTCAAAGGACGGGGTCATCGTGGACCCAAAAGTTTCGAAACGTACCTACATATTATGTTAATACCTCGCGCAGAGAGAGTCGGCCAGCGAATTTCATAAAACTGTGTGGCTTAAGATATAAACTGTACTGTATTAGGTATTACTCTTATACCTATCCCATATCAAACAGCCGAAAGTTCAGTGACATTCGGCGCAGGCACGATATGTCTTACCTACAAAATAAAGGGTTCTCCCTTTTACTAATTTCGAAGTATTCTATAAAAACAAATATGTAGTACATCGTCAGGGCCTTGCCTCAGACGAAATTAACGAGTGTAACGAAGGGTGTGTGTGCTAGTGAATCTCGCAGGTTCGAATCCTGCATATGACATTTTATTTAGATAAGTATTCTTATTGAATACCTACCCGACACGTTTTTGTTTACAAAGTCCATAATCCGATGGCCGCATCTGAGATAATTATTTTCAATGAAATTTGCTTTGTACCTAATGGCTGTTACAATTTCTAGTAAAAGAAGTTTACATCTTAGCGTATGTAGAGGCATTCCAAGAAAATGTTTTGAGACTTCTAATATTTCCGTGTAAAAGATTTGATATCAACATAAAAGCTTTAAAAAATTTCACATACAGTAACTTTGTATCATTCATAAGCATAACATAAGCGTAAAGTAGATGCTAAACGTCACGTAAGCGACAAGAAGTTGATGTTTTCATGGAATGCCCCTGCGTAGCTTTGAGCTAGTTAGAAACACCTTCGCAAGGAGATTGTCAATAAAGACATTACCATAACCTCAGGGCTGAAGTTCTTGCAGGTTAATGTCTTAAACAGTTTCACTTTGTGATCATTACAGTGGCTCACTGGGCCATGCAATAAAAAATAAGTTACAACATTGTTCTTGTAATGGAACGACCATTTATGCATTTCCCTTGCTCACTGTCATAAGTAGCAAGAAATCACTTCTATTAAATAGTTATCTCTTACCTACTGCAGTGTCAACTGTGTCCCCTAAAAATATAATACGATAGTACTAATGTCATGCTAAGGGATATCCCTTACGCTTGTCATTCGTTTACTTCTTTGAACTATGGTCAAAGAGTGCCATGAAAGTACCTAGGTACTTCAAATAGGTACGTGCTGTATTTTTCGCAGCAAGTAACCCCGGAGGGAAATACCTATGTACAATGTAAGCTCTCTGAAGAGTTAAGTTAAAGTTTTCTTGTGTTAGTGAGATTTTAAGCAACATGAAAACAAACAAAAGTGGGGAGAGAAGGAGGCCGTATTGTAATGGCCTCATCTCAAAACGGATAAGTAAATAACTACCTACCTGTTCAATAAATGTCACACCTAAACTATGAAAAGTTTTTGCTTTTTCAATTCATTGAGAGAAAAGTGTGTGTTTGGGATACAGATTTATGTAATGAACCTAGGTAATTTACTTAATCCATCATGTTGCTATAGCTACATTCTGTTGTAGATTCACAAGCTATGAAACATCAAAACTGGTGGTAAATTGTCTTAACTAGTCTAGCTACTGGAAACTAGTACCTAATGTCTACATGTCATATCATAACATAAGGTAGGTATACTTGAAGTACCTACCTCCTCGGTTGCCATGACCTTGGACATGACATAAGTAATGTTACTTTAGAAAGTTTGCCTACCCCGTAAAGGTTTAGGCGTGATATATAAGTATATGTATGTATCTAGGATGTTTTTATACTTACTACCATAGGTACCTACTCAAAGTGTTATGATATGAATGACATGCTTATTATGTGTCTAACCATCTGCACTAGAGATAAAAAGTTGTAAAACGATATCAAAATAATCATTTTACTTAATACCGTCTCGATCGGTATGAGTTTTTATTTTCCTCATGTGTGGTCATCTCGCTACCTACTCTATTAATTATGAATGAAAGCTTATGCGAAAATAAACAAAAAACTACCTACAGTCTATGCGGGTACTTTTATGGAATAAACAACACGTTTCAAAACTATATAATGATGTCAAATAGAGGGTACTTTCGCAAATTGACATGTTTTAAGTCGCGAGTGAAAGACTCCTGACTGCCGTACATAAGGTGTTTTGAAACGTAAAGTGGTGAATAAATCTGTCAATTTTTAGACGTACGTAACTCAAAAGATGATACCGTTTGTTCCAATATACTTATTTGCTCTGAATGTCAGGCATTCGTGAAAGTACCTAACTTTTAGGTTATATATCTATCAATTATATTATTTTGCAAAACAGATAGCGGAAATGTTATTTCGACCTGCCCACGAAGGTACGATGGTATAGTAAAAACGCGTTAGCTTGGCAATAGCGGGCGTTGGCATTTTCTACCACTGTACTCAATATTTGCGATAGCGATATATCATTTTTCTTAGTAAATGTATGCGATATGAACATCGCTAGAGTACAGTAGTACAATAGCAAGGTCACTCTGGATTATTGCAGGGGTAATAGACATTTTCAATTATAACCCTATTTATAACGTAATTCTGATTGATGTTTTTTATTTTAATTCTATGAGATAATTAATATGTTTTGAAGGTACATTGTACAGCTCCGCGTCCGGGTTTAATTCCCGGCCGGGGCAGCTATTTGAATGACGAGTTTGAATATCTGTTTTCAGATCTGGGTATTAATAGTGTATGTTTCAGTGTGGTCTATAAAGTGAAATAAAAGAAATTAAATATTTTGACCATAGGTTTATTAACAGCAGTCGTAGTATAGTCGTAGGACTAGGTGGTGGCTCCATCGCCACTACACTCCACACAACAAAACTTAACAAATAAAAATAACAAAACGTGACTGGCTAACAAGTACTTACTATAGTCGAATTTCTAATTGTATTCACTGATTTGACGTTTGGTGCGTGGTCGCTTTTTTGGAAAAAATAAATAGTGATGTGCTAAAAAGATTAAATTGAATCACTCATCTTGTGACATAGTTCATAGTTATTAAATCAATAAATGTATTTGGTTACAATATAAGTTCAATAATTTTAAGGACGTGTTTTTCTCACAAAACTGAATAACATTTATTAGAAACTTTTCTTCAAAATATGAAAATAAATGAATTGGGTCTCCCGTACTAAGTGACACACTTTTTTTTATATTAGGAGTATAAAATTTTTGTAGGAAATCAATAAATAAATGTAAGTGACCTGAGTATGAGGTTTGAATGAATCAGCTCACCTGACCTTAAAAATCGAACTGAAGTACGTCACTAGTGATATGCAGTTGGTATCATTATTTTGTCGGCATCTGTCATTTTACTGAATAGAATTAAAAATTCGACTATACTTATTTCGCTGGCTCAACGACAAAAAGTGGACCTTGGCCTCCGACACTAGGTTTCCCTATTCTTCCCTGTTCTGAGCTGCTTGTCGCCAATCGGCCATTTGAAGCGCTCCCAGGTCTTTTTGGACTTCGTCAATCCAGCGATACTTAGGACGCCCAACTGGACGTTGTCCATGTAGTTGACCCAGGTATGCTCTCTTGGCCGCAAGATCCTCCCCATTCTCTCGACATGTCCAAACCAGCGAAGTCGGGCAGATTTAATTTCCCCGATGACTAACAAGTAATGTAACAAAAATAAACTTATCAAACAATCAATAACCAAAACACCGAAAAACAGCAAGAAAGACTTCCAAACGTGAACGAACGCAAACGCACTTCAGAACGGAATGAGACAACGATCGATCAAAATGGAAACAAATGCGAGCCTACGGGACCGCACCTCTGGCATCCTCTGGCCAGCTAGGGGCTCATTACAAAACAATGTAACTCAAAATTTTTTGTTTTAGTGTCAACAATTTTGCTTTATATTTATTTATGGTAAAAATGTATTTTGTAAAGCTTTTTGGCTTCCTATTTGCTAAAATTATAATTGCAACCCAGAATATTTTTTATTTTACGGTATTATACCTTTATTAGAGAATAAATTTGGGCAATATTTTAAAACGTATGTTATAGAATTGAATTCATTTCAAAAGTTTGCAAAAATTATCGACATATAAAAGTAATAGTTAAAATAACAACTTTTCGAATTGGCTACAAGTACACTCATTTTTGAAAATTTTGGATATACATGGTTGTGGAATGACGCCGGGTTGTGCCGGGGGAATACCCGGAATTGGCCGGTATTATGATACTTTAGCGATGTGAATTCTAGCGATAGTTTGTATGGAGAGCGATAATTATCGCCCAAAAATGTTGTTTTTGGTACCGGTCGTGTCAATGTACGCTATTGCCAAGCTAACGCGTTTTTACTATAGTTTATAATCGTACAGATACATTGTGAACTAACGGTGACTGTTGCACTATGCGTACACAGGTGCACATTGAGTCGGATATCAATCTATTACCAATTAAGAGATTTACAATGGGTTGTTTGTGCTGACTACCTAATAGACGTTAACGTCGTTCTACAGGCAGATACTTACATTTTTGTTTTCCTCGGTAAGTGGGCTATCTTATATACAGACAAGTTCATGCGCTTTTAATAAATTTTAACGGTTACTTGGACTTTTCAAGGGACGGTCAGAGGTATTCACCTCTTTATTTGTACTTACAAGATTATACCAATAGATTCATACAATGAAGTTTCTGTGACAGCCAGAGTGATTGTGTTTTTATGAAGCTTGACCGTTACTCCGACAGACTAAACAAGGTTAGTTTTGATAATTATTTGCTAACCACATAATATGGCAAGCCCATACGTATTAGGAAGTCATACGAAGATGTGATTTTACAATTATTATTATATTAAGAAAGTTTATTTCATTTGAATTAAGGTATTTGATGGCCAGGTTTTCTATCTGCCACTGCCTAGTTAGGACAATACATACCTTTAGATTTACCGTTGACCTTTTATTAAGAGATTCAGGCTACCCTATTACATTACCTACAGCTTGAGCAATCAAGCACAATTGAAATGGGGTAAATATGCCGAATTTCGGCCCCCCGCCTAATCCCGGCCTTTTTCACAATTTTGGCTTGCATTCCCAAAATATTGGATAAACTTAAAACTTGTTCACTCCTATTTACAACCTGATTATATCTGCTTCCCTAAAAAACCATTGGTAATCCTTTACCCACCTCACACTTCGAGCAATAGACGTTAGTTGTGACCGAGGCGCTGGATCGGACAGTTTGTTCGAGAAGAAGTAAGATCGAAGCTCTTCACGTCTATTCTGGGCATTGCATTTATGAAAGGAAGGAAAAGGTTTTGACAGTTTTATTGCTACATATCTATTAGAAGATTGTCAAAACTACATTTTAACTGCATTTTAAATTTATTTTATTGCTTAATTACGAATAAATTAGGGGGGCCGGTATTGGGATTGAGATTTCCGTAAATTTTCAAATTTTGGCCGATGGCCGAGTATAAGCTATTTGATTCCATTTTTATAATTTCATTTATTTTAAGGCTATCGTTGTAAAGATGAAATTGTTCATGTCGTATTGTAGATTTACTGTTTATGCATCTCCTATTCAAAAACCGGCCGGGGCTACATGGTCTAGTTTCATAGCAATTGAGATCTTAAAATGCGGCCGACATTAGATATCCCGAACAACGTAAAGCCGGCCATCTCCAATTACTTACAGGGCGATGTACAGGATGTTCAAAACTAACATCGAAAGAGTTTCTATTTGTTTTCTTTGTGTTTTATTCCTTATTTACATTATTTTCATATAAGTCATATTATGTACTTACGAAACTAACAAATAAATTATTTTCAAGTCCATTATTTAATAAAACATGGATTTAACCCATTCATTCTGGAGCACCCTTTACACGGCCGGGATTTGACAAAATCGTGGCCGGAAATAGACTGAAAACGGCCGACATTAGAGCTTTTCGCCCTTCCCGAGTTTAAACGCTTCCTTCTTTTTAACGCTCATATTTTACAAAAGTTTAAGCATTACTTTTGAAAAAAGGTTAAATAAGCTACCTAAAAATGTATCAAACATATTTATAGGACATTATTTGAAGAAGCTAAAGAGAGTCAAAGTTGAAACATGCATCCGGGGTGCCGGGATTTGGCATATTTACCCTGTATCAGCTTTGTTTTTCTGTATGCAACGGTTGCTGATTTACTTACTATCTTAGTAGATAGGTAGTTAGAATGGAAGATTATATAAATATTACCTATTTTGAGTATCCTACCGCTAGCTAACGGTGGTTACCTTCCTCTTTTCTTTATTATTGGGTTTTAAGAAAATGGCACCTATTATATTTTTGTTGATTGGTTCAAAAAACTGCAATTGTGTTTCCGTGTATTCACTATTTATTCACAACGGATTAGGTCATGTAAGTCTGTAATTTGTGCATTTAATTTCAGATACGAGAAAAATTTTGGAAAGGCATTATGTCATGTATTAAATACTCTAGTATTTATCATTATTTTAATATGCTTGACTAGATTGCCATAATACAGTAAATGAGATTTGTAATGACATTTATAATATTTTAATAATTTACGCTTATTAATCGTCATTTAAGAGTGAGCTTCTGGTATGACGGAATTTTGCATTTTATATATCCTTAGATGATTGTTTAATTCATTAATATAGTGGTTCAATATCATTGAATTCAACAGATTATATATTATAAAATATTTAACAATATTTGAATTTTTTATAGTTAATCAATCACATTGGCGATAGCTCCCACTCCTCCAGGCGATAGGAAACATGTCTCATGTTAAGTATGGTTATAGCACGGTACAGTTGTTTAATGACAGCATTTTACCTACCAATAAAATGCTTATTAAACTACTTACCTGCTATAACCATACATTTTTAATTCTGCCTGGGATATTTTGTAAAAAATTGATAATATTTTCTACAAAATAATTATAATATTCTAATTAGAATACTATTGTGAGACGCAATGAAGCCAAGCGGGCCGACTCGCCCCGCCCTGCCTGTCGGAGTGAGGAGCGGGGAGGTGGGAGCAGCCAATCACGAGCAAGGACAGATAGGTGCGACCGTAGCTGTAGGTGTAGATGAGTTGCTTCTCTCATGTTAAGTATGGTTATAGCAGGTAAGTAGTTTAATAAGCATTTTATTGGTAGGTAAAATGCTGTCATTTTGTTTTCTTATGAAGGGGAGAATTATTCGGTGTCATGGATTAATTCAACCTGTAAAGATTTTGCTGTTTTTGTGAGCCAGGGCCCTAAGTCTGTTAGTTTTTAGCCATTGTAATGCCAGCACAATCAACTGACTGTTACCAAAAAACAAAATAACCAAAACCAACCCACTGATATGCCATCAAAGCACAACTGAGACAATTTTTATTTATTATTATTATGTTTAAACAGGCAGCAGTTGTAGCAACTGATTATGCCTGTATCATGCTGTGTTGCTGTCCTGTTATTTGGAGTTCTAAGTTAAATTTAATTTGTCCAATCTGTTTTTGAACTGATTTGTGTTTTCTGCAGACACCACAAGCTCTGGTAGCCTGTATTTAGCAGACATTGGCCCCAGATATTTGAATACAGATAGACACTTACCTGAAAGACTTCACTGCTAGCACAGAGAATAAGCCGATGTGCCGGGAACGTAGCTCCACCTACTTCCAATGTCAAGTCACTCATCAGCTGCTCGGCATAGAGTGTTGCTATCTTATTTAACACACTCTTTGAATTGTCCACCTGATTGTGTAAAGAAAACATGTTAGAACCTATGTAATAGAAATACCAAAACAGAAATAGAAAAATTATTTGTAGCATTATTTTTTAAAGTATATTTTTTCATATGCAAATCTCTATCAGGGCCCTGCGATAGAAGCTTCGCTTAGTGCAGGGTCCGCTGTAATACTGTATTTATTGTATTTCTAGTTGAGTATCAAAAAGTAACTAAAACTGTCTGTTAAATAAATAAAATTATTATTATAATTATTCAGTACCATAGATCAGTTGCATTCAAAAAGTCTTTCAGCATTAATTTATATAATATCCTAGTCTGTTTTTTATCTATTTGAGCGGGAGATGAGTGTTCATATTCTAACAAGAATACATAAAAATCAATAGGAAAGTATTTTTTAATTTTACAAATCTTTCCGAATAATGTAGCATTATAATGGGTAAAATTTATCTTTGAAACAATTTGCAGTGTGATAAAAACACGTTTCTTGAATTCAAAACTGGCAAAATGACCTGAAAATAGATTTTTTCAATGGTTTCAAGGAACTTACTTCAAGATCTTCTTGCAGTGTTCCTGTGGCAGGTTGTGCTGTCTTTTCCGACGCTGGGGCCGAGGCCGGGCGTCCTACGTTCAAATAATCCATTATTAAACCTTTACCTACTTATTTCCCACTCATTTTTGAGAATATAAATATTTCTCAAAATACAAACACGACGACCATAAAAACGTCAATATGACAGTTTCAGTGTTGCCAGATGACCGCCAGCTCTTCTCCCCAAATTTGGACCGTAAAACTCCCAAAAATCGTGTTTTCAAGCAAACCCCAAAAGCACCAAAATTCACCAAATTAAAAAAACATCGACGCTTAAAAGTAAGTTCACCGTTTGGTGTGTTCCCAAATTTTCATCAAAATCACCCAAAAATCGTTTTTTCAAGCAAAATCCTGGGGGGAAAGCACCATACAAAATTCATTAAATTGAAAAATCTACACAAAAAAGTAAGGTGATTCTCATCGACATCCTCTCAAATTGCTTCAAAATGACGAAACTCGATGCAAAAATCACGTCATGGAGAGTAAAATCCTCTTGAAGAAACATCTTATAACACGTACCCCCAAATCCCCCCAACTCTATTATTCCCCCAACAATGCCCCTAATGATATTCTCCCCCATTTTGCTCTCCACTAGTTTCAAAGCCCCCCAAATTTGGGGCGATTCCTCTCAATCTGGCATCACTGGACAATTTTTCACTCTGGCAAGAAAATTATAAAGCTCGCCATTCATGTTCCTCGTGCTTTGGATAAAAAGGCTTGAAAACCAGTTAGAAATTCTTTAAAAAAGACAACTGGTAAAGCTCTATGGTATTAACCGACTACTAAAAAAATACCATAACCTGATTTGTTTTCTCTTTTCCACATCCGTCGTTCATATGAAGGCATTTCACAAATACCTATTGTTGTATTTCTCCCCATTTTGTACGGGTTTCACCCATGCTGACATTTTTGACAGTTTGAATTTGATGACGGAAAGAAAAAGGTTATACACAGAAAAAGAGGGAATAGGCTGATAAAAAGATATATTTATTAATAATTAAAGCAAATTACCCTTAGGCAATTGAATTTTTATTGTTCTAGTGTGAAAATATAATCAAAGTTTTAGTTTCGCGAAGCCTGGTACCTCAAACAAAGCAACGTGTCCTAGGTTAGGCCGTTAGTGAAACATGTTAGTACAATATTTAGAATAACATGACTGAAAGAAAAATGTGTAAGTTTTACAATTTGAATGTTCCTGAGCGGCGGTCTGGGGAGGGCGGGGCACATAACCACGGGGGTGATGAGGAGGATCGGGACCGCCACGGGCATACAGACGATGCATCGCCGCCGCCGGTGCCGCCGCACGAACACAAGCTAGAGTACTCGTATTGGATGTGGTTCAGCCGCCGGCCGCCCGCGCGCGAGCTCTCGGCATCCTCCACAGGCTATGGACAGGTAACATATTGTTCCACAACTTTTTCTGTTCACCTTCTATTAGTAACTGCTGATCTGGCTAAATCTGACATAACTTCTTAGTACCTACTTATAAAATTGTTCTAATTAACATTGTGCACTATTTTCATATAAGATTTACTTATTAAACTCTCTTCCGTTCCCTTTGTTTGATAATTATTCAATGACTAGTTCAAATCTATTAAAAATGTGCTCAAATGTATAGCTACATGCTGTCACAGTATGAATCAGCTTGTAGGTTAGGTGGCAGTTTCAAATTTCAGTTAAATGTTGAAAGAAAACTTCAAACAATTTCTTATCCGAAACTGCTAATTTAATAAAATTGATAAATATGCCTTTGCTTTGCTTTATATTTTTTAGCAACAGATTTTTGAAAGATGGCTTTGTATTAGATATTTAAAGTATCAAAATAAGTCTTCAATTTAAGAATCTATTTCATAAAACTAAAAAACTTTGTTCTTTCACATTAAACTTATATAGGGTGAAATTTTACTAGTGACCGATAGCGAAACCTCGGAACCGGCTGGTGATAAGGAACAACTTTCCCCAAGGAACATAGGTCGAAATATGAAAAAAAAATTGGACCTCCCATAGTAACCTAAATCAGCTGATCGGCAAATTTGTATGGGCGGTCCAAATTTTTTTTTCGGATTTTGACCTATGTTCCTTGGGGAAAGTTGTTCCTTGTCACCAGCCGGTTCTGAGGTTTCGCTATCGGTCACTAGTAAAATTTCACCCTATATACTGTTAGTTACATTAAATGCACATAATTTTAATCACAGGAAATTGTTATCTTATGTTGAAACATGCAACTAGTTTGTATGTTTAAAACTTTGCAATGATTCACAAGTGAGCTCTTAGGTTACCTGAAAATTTGCCTATTAAGGCGAAATCAGTACCCTTTCCATTTCGCTGCATTAGAGAGAAACAGACGATGTCGCTTCAATCGAGATATCTGAACATTTTATGTAATATAAAATTATAAATAGAGATTTTTGAAAATGTAAGCCCATAGATTCATTATAAATTCAAAAAGGAAGAAGATGACACAAAATAAAATAATAAATATTGAATAACAATGAAATCGTTCAGGTTTTCAGACAAAAAAACAGAAAATTCAAGCTTACTTTGCGTTTTTTTTCTATCGAGGCAACTTTATCAAATTGTGTTTTGAGTCTCATAGTTTTGTAGAATATACAACATGTTACAAAACAACCAATAAAGCTGAAAGGGTGTGGAAAGGTCCGTTGCAAAGAGTCAATTAACAAAATATTAGAGCCGTAGTATCGTTTTTGAAAACTACGAAAAAAATATTTTTTTATTAAATTACACTTATTTTTAATCGTGGCATCGCAGCACTAATTTTGACAGCTCAAAGTTCAAATGAAGTTCCCGACGCGGCGAAACGCAGTTCGGTCTACATTGCTGGCTATTACATGAATGTCATCAATACAAGAAACTAAGTCAACCAGCAATGTATGCCGAAGCGGACTTTGTTCGCCAGGTAGTGTAGCACCTGACCTAGACTAGTGATGTGATTATTTTATCGACTGATGAAAATGAAAAATATTCTTTTTTTTGGTTAGTTATGTAACAGGTTGTATCTTGAAACAGTTATAAAAATGATAACTCATTATTTTATGGAAATTTCATGAAATGGCATTGAAAACTCCGAATGCTTTCGCGGACGTTTCTGAGCTGATTTTGCCTTAATACATTGTATAAAATTTAGTCACTTTATGCTTCTCTCTCTGTTTGTTGTGGGATTCGCTAACTCCTTCTAAACTAATTTTTAATGATTCAAGAGGAAGGTTTATATGTGTAACACAAGCCTTTTTTCTGCACAAAAATGAGTTGCAGTTTGCAGTGGATAAAACAGCTTACAGGCTGCTAGTTAGAAATAACACCTTCTAACCTGACTATCCAGTGCTATTTTTCTTATGTCATTTTTGTATAAAAGAAAAATATAAATAACAAGAATATTTTTAGATTCAATTTATGGACACTAGCGACCACTGTAGGCTCTATTATAAGGCTCTTGCTGATAATGAAGTTTCCTTGGCGCAATAACTCTTTGGGTTGCTTAGATAGGTTTTTGCTACAGGTAGGAGGAAGGGGTTTCAAAGTTACAGAGTTTTGAGTTAGTTGGAGATATCACACTTTGACCATTTTATTTTTCATATTATTTCTGTTGATGCCATTTTGATTTGTGTTTTGATGTCCAAGTAGACCTGGAAGAGTAGAGAGCGGTCGAAGTTTACTTGGGCTGGACGGTGGCGTCCAAGTACACTTGAATTAGTGTTGCCACTATCAAATTAGCCTCCACAAAGACTTCCAAATAACTTGATCGAAGTGTACTTTGATAATGTCAATGCAGATTAACCAAAAAATTTTAATGTTGCACAGAAGTTGGTAAAATGGTATTAGAGATCTTGAGGGCCTGTTCTCCTGAAAAGTTGGTCCCTTTCATTTACACTACACCACACAGTGTGATAAAAACTCTAATTTTGTTTCATGTCGATTTTATTTCAAAAATCAATGCATTATATCAGTTTAAGTACTAAACTGAAACTCCGGCTCAGATATCACAAGTACTTTATTTTTTAAAAAACCGGCCAAGAGCGTGTCAGACACGCCCACAAATAGGGTTTCGTAGTCAACGTTTAAATATCAAGTTTAAGGGTACAATATCCGTTATAGTTTTCATTGTAATTTCAGATTGTAAGCTATATTCCATATTTATTTAAAATTTTTAGCGTTTATACTTTAAAAGTTATAGCTGGAAAAAATTATGGGTCAAAAACGCCGTTTTTAAAAGCAAATATCTCGTGACAGAAACATTTTAGTGACTTTGTTTCAAAGAAACCTCCCCTTAGTTTTAAAAGACCTATTCAACGATACCCTACTCAGTATTACAGAAGAAAACAATTTTTTTTGCCCCCCTTTCACTTGTATGGGAGGGGGTCCAAAAAATATTTAATTGAATTTTTTCTTAACATTTCTATATTTGGGTCAACACGATTTATCTTCTCACCAAATTTCATGTCGATAGCTCTAAAACTGACGAAGATATGAGGGCGCGGCATACAGACAGACAGACAGACAGACTTGACGAAACTATAAAGGTTTCTAGTAGACTACGAAACCCTAAAATCGTAAGTTTCTGGATATCCGGCCAGTAAAATAACAAAAATAATTAATAAAAAAATAAGGAAAATAGTTATTTAAATTCCAATTGAACACAATCATTTTACTCATATTATTACACAAATCTAACAAGTTTTCGTATTTATAAAGCTATTATTTAACGTAATATTCTTTATTTTGTTCTTTTTCTTTATAATTTTTTTTCTTGCCCAATTTTGCGTAGTAGACGGAGATTTTGGGCCAGTCGATTGTTTACCCCTACCTCTATCGATAATATTAAAATCACAATATAATTCAGCGTTATTCACGAAATATTAATTTTTATTCTTTTTGGGTTAGCTTTTTGTTGTCACCTACCATAATTATTTTATCCGGATAGGAATATACACGGTTATTTTTAATTCACCCAGGAAACTTTGCAGGGTGATTCTACTCATGATTCTGAACAACTTTTAGTATGGGGTCACCTGCGAAATCGCGAAAAAAAATTTTTTGTCTCTTAATGCAAGACGGAAGAGGGCGCGAGTCAGACTTGTCTATAAATAACTGCGATAGGACTGAAATTTTAGTACACAATTAACGTGCCTAAATTAAGTATTATAGAGACAAATTAATCTTGTTTGAAAAAAATAATACCTACGAAAATTAAAATATCCGGGTAGTGACAACCCTAGGCCAAAAACATCCGGATATAACTTTAAAAATTAATAATTTCTGAATAACGCTGAATTACATCGTGATTTTAATTTTATTGATAGATGTAGGAACAAAGAATCACCTGGTCAAGAATCTCCGTCTACTACGGAAAATTAAGGCGAAAAAAAAATAAGACAGGAAATTTACAAAAAATAACATATTTCTTTATCTATTCACTTTTTGAACACGAAAATTTTAACTAAATGTCTGTTATGATGTGTGTTATTAATGTGTTTAGTCGCAATTAGAATAAATGGGCAAGTTTTTTAATTATTAATTATTTTATCATTTTAATGACCCCGATTTTCGTCAACTTTGGCGATTTAAAAAAAAATGTACTGAAGATATCCAAGCCGGAGTTTCAGTTTAGTGCTTAGACTGATCTAAAGTATTGATTTTTGAAATAAAATCGACATGAAACAAAATTAGGGTTTTTATCTATCACACTGTGCACCAGAAAGAAACAGCGAATAATTTTGCGCTCTCTGCTCATATTTTAGGAAGATTTTACAGTTTATTCAACGAAGTAGCAAGAAAAACTATGTAGCAACATCTAAATCAGGGACTTGCACTAGAAAAATTATGTTTCTGAATTGAGACGTAAGAATGTTGTCAATAACTAAGTGTTTAGAAATAATATTGAAGAAAATGTTCTTTCGTTTCCCAATAGGCATAATTCGCATTTTAACTGTGAATTGTACAGAATAGTTTTTGTCCTGCTTGTCCATATCAGTCAATAGAAAATTGAAACCTTAAAAACAGGAATTGTTAATGAGTTAATGTGAGTGACTGTTCTATACCATAACATTCCAGGCGTTACGTCTCGTCGGGCGCGTGGCGACAGTGGAGCAGTGGTGGGGGTTATACAGTCACCTGGCGCGCCCCTCCGAGCTGCCCCCACTGTCCGACCTGCACCTCTTCAAGCTGGGCATCAAACCCATGTGGGAGGACCCGGCCAACGTCAATGGGGGGAAGTGGGTCAGTATCATATACTAGAATATTGTAGGCTGTACTAGAATATTGGAGGCTGTACTAGAATAGTGTAGGCTGTACTAGAATATTGTAGGCTGTATTTGAATATTGTAGGCTGTACTAGAATATTGTAGGCTGTACTAGAATATTGTAGGCTGTACTAGAATACTGTAGGCTGTACTAGAATATTGTAGGCAGTACTAGAATATTGTAGGCTGTACTGGAATATTGTAGGCTGTACTAGAATATTGTAGGCTGTACTAGAATATTGTAGGCTGTACTGGAATATTGTAGGCTGTACTAGAATATTGTAGGCTGTACTAGAATATTGTAGGCAGTACTAGAATATTGTAGGCTGCACTAGAATATAGTAGGCTGTACTAGAATATTGTAGTCTGTGCGTGTAGTGGGTCTCGTGGCGACAGTGGAGCAGTGGTGGGGGTTATACAGTCACCTGGCGCGCCCCTCCGAGCTGCCCCCACTGTCCGACCTGCACCTCTTCAAGCTGGGCATCAAACCCATGTGGGAGGACCCGGCCAACGTCAATGGGGGGAAGTGGGTCAGTATCATATACTAGAATATTGTAGGCTGTACTAGAATATTGTAGGCTGTACTAGAACATTGTAGGCTGTACTAGAATATTGTAGTCTGTACTAGAATATTGTAGGCTGTACTAGAATATTGTAGGCAGTACTAGAATATTGTAGTCTGTACTAGAATATTGTAGGCTGTACTAGAATATTGTAGGTTGTACTAGAATATTGTAGGCTGTACTAGAATATTGTAGGCTGTACTAGAATAGTGTAGGCTGTACTAGAATATTGTAGGCTGTACTAGAATATTATAGGCTGTACTAGAATATTGTAGGCTGTACTAGGATATTGTAGGCTGTACTAGGATATTGTAGGCTGTACTAGAATATTGTAGGCTGTACTAAAATATTGTAGGCTGTACTAGAATATTGTAGGCTGTACTAAAATATTGTACGCTGTACTAGAATATTGTAGGCTGTACTAGAATATTGTAGACTGTACTAGAATATTGTAGGCTGTACTAGAATATTGTAGGCTGTACTAGAATATTGTAGGCTGTACTAGAATATTGTAGGCTGTACTAGAAAATTGTAGACTGTACTAGAATATTGTAGGCTGTACTAGAATATTGTAGGCTGAACTAGAATATTGTAGGCTGTACTACAATATTGTAGGCTGTACTAGAATATTGTAGGCTGTACTAGAATATTGTAGGCTGTTCTAGAATAATGTAGGCTGTACTAGAATAATGTAGGCTGTACTAGAATAATGTAGGCTGTACTAGAATATTGTAGGCTGTACTAGAATATTGTAGGCTGTACTAGAATATTGTTGGCTGTACTAGAATAATGTAGGCTGTACTAGAATATTGTAGGCTGTACTAGAATATTGTAGGCTGTACTAGAATATTGTTGGCTGTACTAGAATAATGTAGGATGTACTAGAATAATGTAGGCTGTACTAGAATATTGTAGGCTGTATTTGAATATTGTAGGCTGTACTAGAGTATTGTTGGCTGTACTAGAATATTGTAGGCTGTACTAGAATATAGTAGGCTGTACTAGAATACTGTAGTCTGTGCGTGTAGTGGGTCTCGTGGCGACAGTGGAGCAGTGGTGGGGGTTATACAGTCACCTGGCGCGCCCCTCCGAGCTGCCCCCACTGTCCGACCTGCACCTCTTCAAGCTGGGCATCAAACCCATATGGGAGGACCCGGCCAACGTCAATGGGGGGAAGTGGGTCAGTATCATATACTAGAATATTGTAGGCTGTACTAGAATGTTGTAGGCTGTACTAGAATAATGTAGGCTGTGTTAGAATACTGTAGGCTGTACTAGAATATTGTAGGCTGTACTAGAATATTGTAGGCTGTATTAGAATATGGCTGTACTAGAATATTGTAGGCTGTACTAGAATATTGTAGGCTGTACTAGAATATTGCAGGCTGTACTAGAATATTGTAGGCTGTACTAGAATATTGTGGGCTGTACTAGAATATTGTAGGCTGTATTAGAATATTGTAGGCTGTACTAGAATAATGTAGGCTGTACTAGAATATTGTAGGCTGTACTAGAATATTGTAGGCTGTACTAGAATACTGTAGGCTGTGTACTAGAATATTGTAGGCTGTACTAGAATATTGTAGGCTGTACTAGAATACTGTAGGCTGTACTAGAATATTGTAGGCTGTACTAGAATATTGTAGTCTGTGCGTGTAGTGGGTCTCGTGGCGACAGTGGAGCAGTGGTGGGGGTTATACAGTCACCTGGCGCGCCCCTCCGAGCTGCCCCCACTGTCCGACCTGCACCTCTTCAAGCTGGGCATCAAACCCATGTGGGAGGACCCGGCCAACGTCAATGGGGGGAAGTGGGTCAGTATCATATACTAGAATATTGTAGGCTGTACTAGAATATTGCAGGCTGTACTAGAATATTGTAGGCTGTACTAGAATACTGTAGTCTGTACTAGAATATTGTAGGCTGTACTAGAATATTGTAGGCTGTACTAGAATATTGTAGGCTGTACTAGAATACTGTAGGCTGTACTAGAATACTGTAAGCTGTACTAGAATACTGTAGGCTGTACTAGAATATTGTAGGCTGTACTAGAATATAGTAGTCTGTGCGTGTAGTGGGTCTTGTGGCGACAGTGGAGCAGTGGTGGGGGTTATACAGTCACCTGGCGCGCCCCTCCGAGCTGCCCCCACTGTCCGACCTGCACCTCTTCAAGCTGGGCATCAAACCCATGTGGGAGGACCCGGCCAACGTCAATGGGGGGAAGTGGGTCAGTATCATATACTAGAATATTGTAGGCTGTACTAGAATATTGTAGGCTGTACTACAATATTGTAGGCTGTTCTAGAATATTGCAGACTGTACTAGAATACTGTAGTCTGTGCGTGTAGTGGGTCTCGTGGCGACAGTGGAGCAGTGGTGGGGGTTATACAGTCACCTGGCGCGCCCCTCCGAGCTGCCCCCACTGTCCGACCTGCACCTCTTCAAGCTGGGCATCAAACCCATGTGGGAGGACCCGGCCAACGTCAATGGGGGGAAGTGGGTCAGTATCATATACTAGAATGTTCTAGGCTGTACTAGAATATTGTAGGCTGTACTAGAATATTGTAGGCTGTACTAGAATATTGTCGGCTGTACTAGAATATTGTAGGCTGTACTAGAATATTGTAGGCTGTACTAGAATATTGTAGGCTGTACTAGAATATTGTAGGCTGTACTAGAATATTGTAGGCTGTACTAGAATATTGTAGTCTGTGCGTGTAGTGGGTCTCGTGGCGACAGTGGAGCCGTGGTGGGGGTTATACAGTCACCTGGCGCGCCCCTCCGAGCTGCCCCCACTGTCCGACCTGCACCTCTTCAAGCTGGGCATCAAACCCATGTGGGAGGACCCGGCCAACGTCAATGGGGGGAAGTGGGTCAGTATCATATACTAGAATATTGTAGTCTGTACTAGAATATTGTAGACTGTGCTAGAATGTTGTAGGCTGTACTAGAATATTGTAGGCTGTACTAGAATATTGTAGGCTGTATTAGAATATGGCTGTACTAGAATACTGTAGGCTGTACTAAAATATTGCAGGCTGTACTAGAATATTGTAGGCTGTACTAGAATATTGTAGGCTGTACTAGAATATTGCAGGCTGTACTAGAATATTGTAGGCTGTACTAGAATACTGTAGGCTGTACTAGAATATTGTAGGCTGTACTAGAATATTGTAGGCTGTACTAGAATATTGCAGGCTGTACTAGAATACTGTAGTCTGTGCGTGTAGTGGGTCTCGTGGCGACAGTGGAGCAGTGGTGGGGGTTATACAGTCACCTGGCGCGCCCCTCCGAGCTGCCCCCACTGTCCGACCGGCACCTCTTCAAGCTGGGCATCAAACCCATGTGGGAGGACCCGGCCAACGTCAATGGGGGCAAGTGGGTCAGTATCATATACTAGAACTAGAATATTGGGCCATTAACTATCAGTGGCCAGTTGTGGCTGGTATGGTATCACTACTTGCCACTATCAGTGGCAAAGGGTTCATACATGCCGATTCTCATTGGCTTCCCTTTCAGAAATTTACGAATACATACTTTTACATCAATGTAATATAATTCGGTTCTTAATTTTTTTTTGTTCCGGCCTACCTGTGTTATAATGTCACCCTTCGCCACTCATATCTATCTAATACAGTGTTTCTTCTATCTAATACAGTGTTACAAGCAGCTCACCACTGCCTGTAACTTATGCTGAGTGGAGTCCTTTTTTAGCCACATAAAAAAATATAAATGTAACTTAGTGTGTAAGTTTTCTCCACTTATTGTGACTAAAATAAACTTATTTTCTTTCTTTCTTTCTTATTCTTTTACGCCTGGGGGACCATTGCACAAAATTTCATTTATGCCACCCAGTTTGATTTTTTGCGAAAAATTGTTCTTTATCACCAGCCGATTCAAAGTTTTTGTAATCGGTCACTGTAAAATTTCACCCAATATGATCCAGGTGTTGTTATTTTCAGGTGGTGAGGCTTCGTAAGTCGGCGACGGGCCGCGCGTGGGAGGACCTGTGCATGGCCATGCTCGGGGAGCAGTTCATGGTGGGCGCTGAACTGTGTGGAGTGGTACTATCCGTGCGCTTCCAGGTATAGATCCCATCTATCTGTCAATACAGCTCCATTGCTTCGTAAGTCGGCGACGGGCCGTGCGTGGGAGGACTTGTGCATGGCCATGCTGGGGGAGCAGTTTATGGTGGGCGCGGAACGTGGAGTGGTGCTGTCAGTGCGCTTCCAGGTATAGATCCCATCTATCTGTCCATATAGCCCCATTGGCTTCGTAAGTAGCGACGGGCCGTGCGTGGGAGGACTTGTGCATGGCCATGCTGGGGGAGCAGTTCATGGTGGGCGCGGAACTTTGTGGTGTCGTGCTGTCAGTGCCCTTTCAGGTAATACATATAACAGTTTATCCAGTGTCATAGGGTTTTTCAAGCAAGGTTTGAACAGGCCCATAAATTACAATTGTCAGCTTTATTAGACGGGCCCCTACTGGTTCTTCTTGGAGTGACCTTGACCGCGTTAGAAGGATTCTTTCTACGTTTTAACCGTTCACAACTATACTGGATCTGTGTGACAGACACACTGTTGGAATGTATATAGTGAGTGTGACACAATGCTGGAATATCTCAAACCGCACTGGAACAGACCTTAGCATGCCTGAACGACTCCAACAGTGTCAGAAAATTACACTCCAAATTGGCCTTTAAGCTCCATTGCGACGAAAGTCATGACTGTTTAGAATTACTTAGCATTGACATTGGATCATGCTCTATCACTTCAGTCTACAGTCCCCCTGGGCAAACTTTCGACTTCAACCAAACGGATGAGTTCATGAGACATAAATCGCGAATTGTCATAGGCGACTTTAACAGTCACAGTACCTCCTGGGGATACACCAACACAGATGGAAGTGGTGAGTCTGTGGAGAGATGGGCAGAACTGAACGATTTAGAATTTATTCACAACCCGAAACTCCCGTCTTCTATTAATAGTGGACGGTGGAAACGTGGTTATAACCCGGATCTTCTATTCGTCAGTTCCAACATAAGCCCAAACTCGGTAAAGACCACCTGCTTACCAATCCCAAGAACACAACACAAGCCAATAATGTGCACTGTCCAATCAGTAATGAACCCAATCATAGTACCATTCCGACGCCGTTTTAATTTCAGAAAGGCAAACTGAGAGCAGTATGCGACCGCAGTGGATGAAAAACTACGGGAAATAACACCATGCCCAGAGAATTACGACAAGTTTGTCGATGTAGTTTGGACAGCGTCTCGACAACATATTCCACGTGGCTGCAGTACTGCCTACATCCCAGGTCTTACCCAAACCGCAGTCAAGAACAAGGCTAGATATGAATCTCTTTATTCAAAGGATCCCTTTGCAACAGAAACCATATCTGCAGGCGAAGAGCTTATGGCTGAGATATCTAAAAACCGCCAGCAGACATGGATCAACCTTGTAGAATCCTGGTATCCTGGCTGGATTCCGTCCGGGAAAATCCTGTTGCGGTCAGGTCGCAAACCTAACGCAACACATCGAAAACGGCTTCGAGCAAGGTCTGGTCACCGGAGCAGTCTTTGTCGACTTGAGTGCAGCCTATGACACCGTTAATATACGACAACTTCTGGTAAAAGTCGCTGCCGTAACCAATGACCAGTCTTTCGTAAACATCCTTGGCGAGATGTTGCGAAACCGCCGGTTTCAGGTTCTTTTAAACTCCCAATAAAGCAGGTGGCGCACGCAAAAGAACGGTCTCCCGCAGGGTAGTGTCTTGGCACCAACGCTTTTTAACATCTATACAAACGATCAACCACACTATCCTGCCACTAAACGTTTCATCTACGCTGGTGACCTTGCACTCACCTGCCAAGGAAAGAATTTTGAAGACGCGGAACAACGTCAGTGGCCTTGAAACAGCTTTCCAGTTACTATGAGGCAAATTCATTGCGGCCTAACCCTTCTAAGACGGAGTCTTACGTATTCCATTTGCGGAATCGGGAAGCCAATAGGACTCTCAATATAAGCTGGTGCGGAGTGAACATACAGCACAACCCTACGCCGAAATACCTCGGCGTTACCTTGGATCGGTCATTGACTTTCAAAGAGAACTGCACTAAGTTAAAATCCAAGGTATGCGCACGAAACAATATCTTAAGGCGACTAACCACGACTGCTTCTCCACATGTCTTTCGCACCAGTAGTCTTGCCTTGTGCTTCTCGGCTGGCGAATATGCAAGTCCCGTCTGGGCACGCTCTTCCCATGCCGCTAAAGTTGACGTGGCCCCAAATGAGTCCTGTCGGATTGTCACAGGCACACTCAAACCGACGCCATTACACCATCTATATACCTTATCTGAAATAGCTCCACCAAGTGTTCGACGGCAAGCCGCCTACTCGACCGAAAGAGTGAAACAGATGGAGGATAGCAGGCATTCGATGTATGGCCAAAACCCACTACCGCCACGCCTAAAGAGCCGCAATAGTTTCCTCAGCAAACCTCCACCAGAAGACAAAGATGTACGCAAGCTAAGACTGGAGCAGTGGGGAGAGATGTATCCGCCCAATCCATCTCACCTTCCACTGGCGGAGAAACTACCACCGGGTGCAGACCTTCCCTGGGCAGTTTGGAAGTCCCTAAACAGACTCCGGGCTGGTGTTGGAAGATGCTATGCAAACCGAGTGAGGTGGGGTTTCTCCGGCAGTGATCTGTGCGATTGCGGTGTGGAACAAACCATGGTCCACCTTCTGTCCTGTCCCAACTGCCCTAGCTCTTGCACTATGCAGGACCTGCTCGAGGCTAATTCCAAAGCAATCAGTGTGGCCGAATACTGGTCTAATAAAATTTAATTTGTTGCCCATCGATTCGATGAAGAAGAAGACTGTTTTTGAATGACCTCACTCGCTCACTCGATTTTGTTTGAACACAAAATCATGTTACAAAAGGATTTGGCTTAATTTTACGACCGGCTGCCTGCCTGACGTCAACCATGGTGGTGTATTACCGCCACCATACGGTTGACCGTGGTCGGCAGATATAGCCAAGGTCAAAAACTCTACGTCGCCTTTTACGAAACACCCTTAGTAGAGTAGGGGTGGCAGAATTATTAGCCGCTATACCACACGGCAATCTTAAAAAATATGACTACGTATTAAAAAAATATAATATATATCTACACTCATTTCGTAATTATTACGACGTAATATTCGTTTTACAGAATCGAAAGTACGAACGTAATGAACTGCATTACGAATATACAGCCTTTAAAAAAAAACTTTCATACTACTGGCAGCTACATATAGTAACTCGATTTCTAGTATTTGAAAAAAAACTTAAACGAATTGACCCGCGTACCAAATTGTAATCTGTTCCAATTTGACACTGGCCAACAGTAAGTCAAATGAAAAAAAAAACAAGTGTCACCCGGGCGGGACGGACGACACTTGAAATTATGAGGACTTATTTATTATTAAATCTTTGCTTCAAATCATTTTTCGAATTAAAATTCACCAATAAATGCTTTTTTATTTTTAAAGTTGTTCAGTTTTTATGAGCCTCCATTTTAACGTTTTAAAAAGTTACTTATGTACAAAAGTCGTTCAGTTGGTGGTTCAGTAGATAGGCTTGCAATCGCCATAGTGCAGTGCGGAGGTTTGAATAATTTTTCATAGTTTTTCTTGTAGAGTGTAGATAAAATTGTGTATGCAACTGCATATAATTAGGCTTTAGAATGCTCGTGTCAAACTATTATCACACTCGGCTGGACACTCACATCCTAAAGCCTCTCATTATTAGGCAGTTGCATAAACTACTATTTTTTTAATAAGTAATCATATTTTTAAATACTTACGCAACATTAATACAACATATTATGTTGTCTTTTCCAGGAGGACCACCTAGCCGTATGGCACCGGACGGCATCGGATACGATGGCGGCGGCGCGCGTGCGTGACGCGCTACGTCGCATACTGCAACTGCCGCCTTCTGTACCGATCGAATATAAAGCACACGGGGATTGTCTGCGCGCGTCTGCTTCGCGTAATGATCATAGCGAGGTAAGACTGCTGCCTACTGTACTGTGCGTGACGCGTTACGTCGCATACTGCAGCTGCCGCCTTCTGTACCGATCGAATATAAAGCACACGGGGATTGTCTGCGCGCGTCTGCCTCTCGTAACGATCATAGCGAGGTAAGACTGCTGCCTACTGTACTGTAGGGACGTTCTACGTCGCATACTGCAGCTGCCGCCTTCTGTACCGATCGAATATAAAGCACACGGGGACTGTCTGCGCGCGTCTGCCTCACGCAATGATCATAGCGAGGTAAGACTGCTGCCTACTGTACTGTGAGGGACGCGCTACGTCGCATACTGCAGCTGCCGCCTTCTGTACCGATCGAATATAAAGCACACGGGGACTGCTTGCGCGCGTCTGCTTCGCGTAATGATCATAGCGAGGTAAGACTGCTTCCTACTGTACCTATCATAGCGAAGTTATAGTAGATAGTAACCTGCAGCTGCCGCCTTCTGTACCGATCGAATACAAGTAAGACTGTTGCCTACTGTACCTATCATAGCGAAATCATAGTAGATAGCAACTCCAGCTGCCGCCTTCTGTACCGATCGAATACAAAGCGCACGGGGACTGCCTGCGCGCGTCTGCCTCGCGTAACGATCATAGCGAGGTAAGACTGCTGCCTACTGTACCGATCATAGCGAGGTAAGACTGCTGCCTACTGTACCTATCATATAGTAGATAGTAACCTGCAGCTGCCGCCTTCTGTACCGATCGAATATAAGGCACACGGGGACTGTCTGCGCGCGTCGGCCTCGCGTAATGATCATAGCGAGGTAAGACTGCTGCCTACTGTACCGATCATAGCTAGGTAAGACTGCTGCCTACTGTACCGATCATAGCTAGGTAAGACTGCTGCCTACTGTACCGATCATAGCTAGGTAAGACTGCTGCCTACTGTACCGATCATAGCTAGGTAAGACTGCTGCCTACTGTACCGATCATAGCTAGGTAAGACTGCTGCCTACTGTCCCGATCATAGCAAGATCAGTTATAGTTGATAGCATACTGCAGCTGCCGCCTTCTGTACCGATCGAATATAAGGCACACGGGGATTGTCTGCGCGCGTCTGCTTCGCGTAATGATCATAGCGAGGTAAGACTGCTGCCTACTGTACCGATCATAGCTAGATAAGAATGCTGCCTACTGTACCGATCATAGCTAGGTAAGACTGCTGCCTACTGTACCTATCATATAGTAGATAGTAACCTGCAGCTGCCGCCTTCTGTACCGATCATAGCGAGGTAAGACTGCTGCCTACTGTACCTATCATATAGTAGATAGTAACCTGCAGCTGCCGCCTTCTGTACCGATCATAGCGAGGTAAGACTGCTGCCTACTGTACCGATCATAGCTAGGTAAGACTGCTGCCTACTGTACCGATCATAGCGAGGTAAGACTGCTGCCTACTGTACCTATCATATAGTAGATAGTAACCTGCAGCTGCCGCCTTCTGTACCGATCGAATATAAGGCACACGGGGATTGCTTGCGTGCGTCTGCCTCTCGTAATGATCATAGCGAGGTAAGTGCATCTTCAGGTTATGAAGGGGTGGAAAATAAGTCATCAGATTACCAAAAATCAATAACTAGATGAGTGAATGTTTTCATAATATTTTATATCAAACTGCATACTATATTAAAGCAGTTAATTGCAAAACATTATTCTTACGCAGTTCCCGCCTACTTAATTCAAAAATTCTCAAAAATGTTGTGCGTTTCTTTCGTAGTTACAGCAAACAGCTTATTCTACTACTACCTCGACAGCCGATGTGGCGCAGTGGTTAGTATGCCTGCCTGCCACGCAAAGGTTTCGGGTTCAATTCTCGGTGGGGTCACTCACAAAAGTTGATATTTATCACTTTGTGAGTTTGTTCTCAGTCTGGTTAGGACATTGCAGGCTGAACCACCTGATTGTCCGCAAGTAAGATGGTTCCGTGCTTCGGATGGGCACGTTAAGCCGTCGGTCCCGGTTGCTGTCTATGATGGCGGTCGTTACACAACCATGTCAGAGGCCTGCTACTTTCAGTAGGCGGTTGAAAAACTCTGACACCAAGGTTCATCGGGTCGTTGAACGACTTGGTGTCCCACACGAAAAGAAGAAGACTACTGCCTCAGAAGTAAAGGCCCTCAAGATTATGTATTTATGTATGTGTAACATTGCTTTTTCCAGGCGAACGACACGGGCCCCCATCCCGCCCACCCCGGCCACAACCGCGCCCAGCCGGAACCTCGCTCGTAGCGGCACGCCACCCCCCGCCGCACGACCCACACCCGCGCGCACACTGCCCAGAAACATGGTCACTATCAGCCGGAACATGGTGACTATCAACTGCCACATCAAATGCCACATGGTGACTATCAGCCAGCACATGGTGACTCCCAGCTAACACATGGTCATTGCCAGCCGCCACATGGTCAATACCAACCGGAACATGGTCACTATCAAACACTCCAAACTGCCGATCGCGAGCCTACAGATACCCACACTGATCGCGGGCCCACAGATTACCAGTATGGTGACTATAAAACGCCACATGGTGACTTTCAATTGCCATATGGTGACTATCAAACACTTCCAACTGCCGACCGCGAGCCCACAGATTACCAAACGCCTGATGACTATCTCACACTCCAAACTGCCATCGAACTCGCCTGCGAACCTATAGAATATTCGCCTTCAGATGATCTAGATTTTGGTGACTTTCAATCGCTGAAAATCACCGATGACGAACCCACAGATTACCAGTATGGTGACTACCAAACGCCGCATGGTGATTGTCAACAACATGGTGAGTTTCAACCGCCAGATGATGACTACAAAAGTCTGGAAGCTGCCGTCAAACTCGCCCGAAAGCCCATAGACTATAAAACGCTAAAATCTGCCGCTAAGTTCGCTTACGACTCTTCTGTAGATTACCAAACTCAGGATGACTATCAACAGCAAAATGAAGACTATATTCCGAAACATACTGACTATCTACCGCCACAGGGTGAAAATCAATCGCCAGATAGTGATTTTGAAACGCTGAAAACTGCTGTCAAACTCGCCCACGATGTCTTACGCGCGCCTTCGGACTGCGAAACGTCTTACGATGACTACGAATCCCAACATGGCGATTCCCAACCGACAGAATTCGACAACCGCACCCTACAGCCGCCTCCAGATTATCTAGCGTCATTTGATGACTTTCAAATTCCTGGTGATAAGCTGCCAAAAAAATCTTCTAATCGGGAACGCCAGGAGTCCCCTAAATACCAATCGTATGGCGACTTTATAAAGCAATTTGAAGACCATAAAAAACAGGAAACTGACATTAAACTTGGCCAAAAACATTCTCCAGAATTTCAAATGCCACGTGATGAAAATCAATCAAAGAAAAGTACAGATAAGGTTGCCCAAGGGGCATCCAGCGCGTTCAAAGACTACCAAATCCCATGTAGCAGTAATCAAAAACCGTGGAGTGATCATCAAAAACCACATGGCGACTCTCAACTGCCAGATAACGATAATCAACAACAGAAGCAACCAAAAAAGGCCAATAAGTTTGCCGCAAAAGCCTCTGAAGATAAACCACAAAGTGGCTCTCAACCACATGGTGACTATCGATTGCCAGATAGCGACAATCAACAACGCCAACAACCGGAGACGGTCAATAAGTTTGCCTTTACCGCAGAAGCCGCTGAAGATAAACCACAAAGTGGATTTCAACCGCCAAAAGTTACAGATAAACCCACTTTCAGGGCCCCAAAAGCAAACCGAGCTTTTAAGGAGTTGCGATCGGCGAAGAGAACAGCAATAAATTTTATACAATCGCTTTACAATCCCAATTTACATCACAGTAGCGCCTTTCATACGCCGAAACGTGAATCCCGTAGCACTAAAACCACACACGACATAAAATATACATATAACCAAAAGACCCATAATGTTAGCGCTCAAAAACTACTGAAAAGGGCTTTAAAAATCACTACTACCCAATCAGCGCCCCATACAGAGACACATAATATTAGCGCTCAGAAAGCATTGAAAAGGGCTTTAAAAATCACAACTGGCCAATCAACTCCTCATAAAGACCAGGGTGTAACCCATGGTAAAAATACTGCACAACAGGCTTTAAATAGTGCTCTTCTAGGGCCCGATAGAAAACCAAACAAACAAACCCAAGCTAGTGCTGAACAATCTTCTAGTGACTATCAAAGACCTGACCATCAGGAGCCTTTTACTAACTATTATGGGCCACATGGTGACTATCAAGGGCCACACGGTGACTATCAAGGGCCACATGGTGACTACCAAGGGTCTCGTAATTATCAGGGGCCTATTGAATATCAGGACCCTTCTATCATCTATCAAAGTCCTCTTGGCGACCATGATGGGTCTCGTAGTGACTATCAAGGTCCATTTGAGCAACAAAGACCTCGTGACTATAGCCTGCCTCCTTATGACTATCAAAGACCTGCTTCTGGCTATCCAGGAGCTTATGGTGCCTTTCAGCCGCATAGCGCCTCTCAATCAACGGCCCATGGCATCCAACAACCTGGACATGGTGCCCAGAAATCGGCACATGGTGCCTCTCAATCTGCTCATGGTGCCTATCAATCTTATCAACCAGCCACTAGTATTCATCAATCGGCTGTTAGTGGCTTTCAATCAGTTCAAGGCTCTCGACATTCTGCTCAAGACGTCCATCGAACACCCCAAAGCGAATTCAAACCATCCCAACCTTTAAATGTCCATGCACCGCCTTATAACGCTCAACAGGGCCATACTGTGCCACAGGCGCCACAAATGTCAGCGCCTTTCGTCTCACAAGGGCCTTATAACTTTCAGCAACAGACTTTCACACAACCACCCCCGCCTTACGCTTTTCCAAGGCCCCCAAATACCTACCAACAGAGTGCCATGCGCCCAAATATTCAAACATCCCCTGGAGTAAATAAAGTAGCTCCTAGCACCGTCTCTTCGGTTCCGAGAGCGATTCGCGTCACACGGCATTTTACCCACTTCATTTTTACTCCACCTCGAGCTATACCACCACTAAGCGCTTTGCGATCGCCGCGTAGCGCTTACCAACCAGTGTTTGGTGCGCGTGCAACAACTAATATTCATCAGCCACCCCCAAATGTTAGTCAGGCGCCCCAAAATGTCCATCAGGCACCCGTAAATGTCAGTCAGGCGCCTCAAAATGTCAACCAGGCGCCACTAAATGCCCAAGTGCCACCTCAAAATACCCAAATGCCGCCTCCAAGTGCCCATCAGACGCCTCAGAGTGCCTTTCAAGCGCCAAACGCTCAGCAGGCTCCTCAAACTGCCAATCTTGCGCCCCCACCTACCCAAATGGCGCCCCAAAGTGCCCAAATTGCGCCCCAAAGTGCCCAAATGGCGGCCCAAAGTGCCCAATTGGCGGCCCAAAGTGCTCAAATGGTATCCCAAACTGCTAACTTCCCGCCTAAAAGTGTCCAACAGGCTACTCAAAGCGCTCACCACGCGGCTACCAAAACTTTCCACCAGACTACACGAAATACTCATCAGCCCCACCAGGTGCCACAAAGTACCCCTCCGACGTCCCAAAATACCTACCCGTCGTCCCAAAATATCCACCAGGCGCCCCAAAATACCCCTCCGACGTCCCAAAATACCTACCCGACGTCCCAAAATACCTACCCGATGTCCCAAAATATCCACCAGGCGCCTCAAAATACCCCTCCGACGTCCCAAAATACCCAACAGGCGCCTCAAAATACTCACCTGGCGACTCAAAGTGAACCAATGGCGTCCCAAAGCGGTCCATTTGGCCATTTTTACCAAACGCCCAACCGTTCCCCGGCGTTCCATTCGCTCAGCTCTCGGACTTGACGGCAATAGAAGAAAAAACGACGGCGCTAGCTCGTTACGTGAATCGCTGATAATTTTAGTTTTGGTTTGTATTACTGGCAAAGCCTCAATCTTGTAAGATTTCGTCAGTGTGCTAGGCGTCTAACGAAATTCTACCAAATTCACAATTTGCTGTCTACTTTTTGTTTGTAATTTAAAATGATTGATTGGTCAAAGTACACTTCCACTTGTAATTAATTACTATAAAAAAACTGAGCTTACGTGTAAAGACCAAAAATTTTCGTGTGTGCCATACCTATTAGACGCTTTTTATATCGATTAGTATTTGTAAAAACCATCGATTCGCGTAACGAACAGCTCCCGATAAAAATCTGTATATTCGGTTGTGACGAACCTAAATCAGAAAGTATTAGATGTAGTAGCACAACCTATGAACCTACTAAGAATCTGTGTTAAGTTGTAATTTGTCAAATGATACCTAAATGTAATAGAGTTATTCAATGTTAGACTTTGCACTTTTTGTGTATTCAAGCACCGATGAAAGTGTGAAAAAAATACATTTAACTGTAAAAAAATGGCTTGTTTTATCGTGCATGATCTTCCAGAATATGTTATTAAATGTGTTTGTAATTGTAATAAATGTTTCACTAGTCAAATGAAATTTTAAACCGTGTGGCGTTTGAGCATAGTAAAAGATTTGTATTGTCTAGCATTTACCTATTTTTAATGAACTGGATATATGTGTTTCTTAAGAACAAGTATTTCTGTGTAAAAGGTGGTAATGATGACGATTCTGACATACGCATTTCTTGGCTAATTTTAACATATTCCTATCACTAAATGCACAATAGAAAAGTATATCTGAAGTGACAGGCAAATAGCAGTTGCGGATATTCTCTCTATATTTACCATAAGGTGATATTGTATAAATTAAAATTGGCTAAAGAAAGTACAGAATCGAGCGTCTACCTTCACGATGTTTTATTATTATTAGTGATACAGATAGAATAATGACTTGGATGTTACGTAGTACAATCTATTTTCTATGCTTTCAATCTGTGGCAGTTTTTCAGGCAAAATGTGTGACCCCGCCCGTGTACCCCTACGACAATATACTGTAATGTACATAACTATAGTGAATCCAGGAACAATGCATTTTGTAAAGTTCAATTAGATGTCATGTTGTCCCCCTCGTTTATCAGGTTTTCGCCGTGTACAGTAAACTGAAATACTGAAAATAAACAAATACACTTTGTATACTTTGAATGTTGTTTTTTTGAACATCCTTTATGTGAATTATTATTTTTTATAAGAGTTTTAAATTTAGCAGCCTAGTAAGATATACATATACTATTATACTTTGTTTTAAAATTTGAATGCATCACTCCGGTTGGCTCACATACTGTAAAAATAAAACTCGAGTATTTTATCTTGTCTAGAAAATATATTTAGATACATCAAATATCAACAGACATTTACGTTGTTATTAAAAATAAATGATAAAAAAACTTTTCTGGCGTCAAGTTACTACATACGAATTTACGTAAAAAGTAAAATAAAAATACAATAGTTATATAACTATATCTAGAACATTCTACGTCACTCATCTACTTCACAAATAGAAGATTTTCCAAACACTGTTGACACGAGAGAACATTTTACGAAAAAAGGACTCTGGCAACTAGCTTTTCTATCGATCAATGAAAAATAGCTACAGCTGAAAATATATGGCACGGCTCAACCAATATAGCTAGCTGCAAACAATTTATTACAGAAACAAGTGAATTCAACATTATTGAAATAAAAAGAGAAGGGATAAAAAATATTTACTGTTCCAATAATGGAAAAGTCCCGATCTAGACCATTTAAAACGTTGGTTCTGTTTCTGTTATAGAAGGTTTTCGCGACTCATCTGAAATAATGTTGATTTCACTTCACAAAAACTACAACAAGATAATAGCTGTCCTTTCGTGTCCCCAAGCTAACTCTGACAATCGACAAAACTATGGCTAAACTTACTCTAAGATATTTACATTTGGCAACATCCCTTAGTCTATTTTTAGGTGATATGCGCCCTCTATAATCAACTCGATATTTCATTTTATGAATAAAATCACACAATTTTTGATATTGAACTTTTAAAGTGCGACTGTGTCTGAATTTAGTAATATTTTAGAAAGATTGCGTTTTAAATAATTTTGTGACACCATGACAGCAAACTATCTTTCCAAAATAATACTATGTGTATGTTTAGTGTAGAAAGTTGTAGTACCTCATGATGTGAGACGATTTGCGCAGATTTACAACTGAAAGGGAAACTTTGAATGACTACAAATTCTTAATGCCTGCCTCATTCTTTATTAAATTAATTCTTAAACTCTAAGATTTGATCCGTCCTTAAATATAATTATTAATAACGCCAATTCCATTGCTTTTAGTTGTTAAGCACTCTAAATATTTCTTGTATTCAGATTTGTTTTCTAAAATAATAATAATCATTAGACTAGTAAGCCCAGTCTCGATAAATTGATGGAATTTTTGGTGTTTTTGAACAATTTAGGCAAGTAAAATATTTTTAGTTAGTAAACTAAAAAATGCACTGAGAATGAACCCTTAAAAATAAGTTTACATATAAACGAAGCTAAAATAACACACCATTCATAGCAGGATTATGATTCCATAATTAAAATAATATAAATTCATAGACCTACTCGAGCGATGCACGTTTAGTATTAAATATAATAAAAATGTTAATAAGCTGCCTTAAAATTAAATTCATTAAACATAATAAAAATAATTAACTTAATTATCCTACAGTTAACTTCAAAGTAAATTTTAGTTACGAAAATTAAATATTTTACGTAAATCTAAACAGCGGCTAAAACATTTGAGTACAATAAGTTTATCTATATCAGTCTAATAAATGAAATCTAAATATGACGAAAAATAGATTTGGTAGATATTTATTTACATAAATAGTCAGAAATATAAGATTTTTAATTTCTATAAGGGCAACAGTATTGCGTTGATTTTTTTATTGTTATTAATTTACTAATTCACCCAAACATTGGGTATATCTTATCGTGTGGGACACAGCGTCGACGAACGATCAGATGATGAAGATGCATCAATGGGGGTGATTTTAGAATAAGTTATTTTACCCTTCAACTGCGTAAGAGCCAATAGGTACTTTGTTCCAAAATACGGGTTATTTTTTAGTCAGTGCGCATACTTTGCAGGATGTTTCTACTCGTGATTCTGAACAACTTTTACTCCTGAGTTAGCTAAAAAAATATTTTGGGTGTTCCATACATTTTTGTCGAGTAGGTATGAATTTTTGTATGGATCATCCAATTTTTTTTTGCGATTCCGCAGACTATAAAATAACCCAGTATATGGAAAATGGCGCCCATTCTTTTCTTCTGAAATTATTACGCAGTTCACCGGTTCAACGAAGTACCTATATATTTTTGTTCGATTAAATAAGCAAACCACGAAAACTTTATAAAACCTTTTTACCCCGTGACGTCATTAAAACTGGAATTAATTGGACGGGTGACGTCATCAGTAATTAACAAAAATACAAAGAAGCATGGATACGTTTTCTTTTGCAGGTATTAAAAATACGGGTTTTATATAAAACGAAATGTTTCATAAAACTTCCTACAAAGTTGGTACTTATTTCGTACACACATCGTTGTAATTTTGGACAGCTTATTTTGTTTAATTAAATTAATGTAATTTTTGTTTAATTCATTTCAACTTTTTAGTTTTTTTTTATAAATCCACACTCTGTTAAGACACTCTTCTATTGCACTCGTCTACTAACCACACTGCTAGATACACTCACTCTACTACCTTCTTACCACTCTCGAAAAGATTTCTTGCTACTTCTTACTAAATTTTACATTTACTTTTTCGTTTTTCATTTTACTGTAATCACGTTAGAAATCACTAATTTCGTCCTAATAAACTTGATTTGTAATGAGAATTTCTGGGTATGTGCCGTAATGTCTAACTAGAGGGCGTAGTGCTAACTTAAAAATTTGACGTTACACCAACCAATCAGCAAACTCTGGCGGCACCCATGCTTTTGTCACCTTCCGTATCACGTTATGTTTGTAACAAATTATCTACCTACTGTTCGGTTAATTTTTTAACCTACATGATGAGTGCTATTATATCAAGTGCCTTTCCATTCATGTCAATAAACAGATAATCAATAAGAAATATCAAACATTTAAAAACAAAATACATTATAAAGATTTATGCGTAAAAACGTTATTTCAACTTAGCACAGCGCCCTCTAATGACATTTGAGAATCCTTAGAAATTGAAATGCTTATTCACGTTAAATTGTTAATTAAATTAGCGTGCAAATACTTGGCACAAAAAGTACTAAGTTGTAACATTACATTATTACATTTCATAGCTCGCTTTGATACGTTGACAAAATTTACGAAATTCAAAATAAATATCAACTAACATAGTTCATAAGCCACAGCCTTTAGGCACGTAATGTCCACTTTCCCAAAATGTCTATCTCCCAAAATGACTACTTTCCTAAAATGACTACTTTCCTAGAATGACTACTTTCCTAAAATGACTACTTTCCTAAAACGACTACTTTCCCAAAATGACTACTTTTCAGAAATATAAAACGCTTGCTTTGGAAAATGTCATATCTGACAGCTGACAAGTCTATACTAGAAGACATGTCAACAAAGAAAAATAGACCTTATGTCAAAGCATTAGCATGATTATGATAGCTGTCAAATATGGCCGATGCAAATTAGTTTTTTGAAGAAGTCGTAGTATGGTTGTAGGCCTTAAAGAGATCTACATTTTAAGTGACAGCTGTCAATCTTAAAATGTAGTCCTCATCAAAGCCTACAACTTCTTCAAAGAAACTAGTAGTGTAGCATTCTCAGTTAACGAGATAAATGAGTTTGAAGTTTGACAGCTGTCGCCCAAAATATAGATCTTTTCAAGGCCTAAAACTTCTTCAAAGTAACTAGTAGTGTAGCATTCCCATTTAACGAGATAAACGAGTTTTAAGTTTGACAGCTGTCACATAAAGTGTAGATCTCATCAAGGCCTACAACTTCTTCAAATAAACTAGTAGTGTAGCACGCTCAGTTAAGGAGATAAACGAGTTTTAAGTTTGACAGCTGTCACTTTAAATGAAGATCTCATCAAGGCCTACAACTTCTTCAAAGAAAATAGTGGTGTATCATTCTCAGTTAACAAGATAAATAAGTTTTAAGTTTGACAGCTGTCACTTCAAAGGTAGATCTCGTCAAGGCCTATAACAAAGCTACAACTTTTTCAAAAAACTAATTAGCATGCGCGCTGATGAAAGCTCTTAACGTAAGCACGACAGCGACTTATTCGAAAACGTGGACCACAGGCAACAGAATTTTATTTATTAGCGATTTAATTTAGGTTAAGTGGTCATTTTGGTAAAGTAGTCTTTTTGTGAACAAAATTAGTCATTTCGGTAAAGTAGTCATTTTGGTAAAGTAGACATTTTGTGAAAAAAAGTAGTCATTTCGGTAAAGTAGTCATTTTGGTAAAGTGGTAATTTTGGTAAAGTAGACTTTTCGTGCCTAAAGGAGCCACAGGTAGCCTGATACGTTGACATCATTTACGAAATTCAAAATAAATATTACCATAGTTTATATGCACAAGTGCTTTGCAGGAAATCCATTAAATTAAAACTCTTTTTTTATTGCCTCTTTATATTTTCAAAGGAAAAAATGTTTAATTTATGGAATTTATCTGCGGTGTATGTTAGGCGGCAACTATATTATTATATTATATTATATTACTACTTCAAATAAACTTGAAAAACCAAGAAGCCGAAACAACTTCTTGTATTGAACAATCTCTTTCTACTAGTAACCTGATTCTCGAAATGGCAACACTATTGTTGATATCTTTGTCAAATATCATGTAGTGTAGGTATAATGAAAAGGACTTATGAATAGAATAGGTACTACTTATTGTATTTTGTGGATGTGTATTGATTGTATTTGACATTCTAAAAGTACTCTTTGTGAATCTACTTGGAAATAGTTTTGAATCTTGTACGGTCCATCATTACCTTCCTAGATTTCCCACCTATGATTCTGGCTTTTTGTACGATCCTCCATTACCTTAAAACTATAAGACATTTCAACGGGTTTTTACTCACGGTATTTTGAGCACCCAATATTTCGGCGATGTTACAATAGCCATGAATGATTGCGGATGAAACCCGTTAAAATGTCTTATAGTTTTAGTGATTATAACCACGGAACCTTAAAATCAAGTGCTTCAAGTGTATGAGAGGCAGGTTGTGATGGACGAAATGAAATCGATTCTGCTTTTTAGGTACTCAGCGACTAAAGGTATAGGAAATGGCAAAACTATTGTCAATATCTTACTCACATATCAAGTAGATACTAAGAAAAGGACACAAATAATAATGTTGCCATTTTCTCTAATGAATCAGGTTATGTCATTTTGTACGATCCACCATTACCTTCCCAGTTTTTCCACTTATGAGTCCACTTATTAAAAATGTATGAGCGGCAGGTCGTGTCGTCAGCAGACGGCCGCTCTGTCCGCCAGTTCATGTATCAGTAGCGGGGTGGTGTCGGGGGTGAGGGGTGTGGGGGTTCTATGGGCATTTTGTACGATCTATACCTTCTCTATGAGTCTTAATACCTGCCTCATCAGAAGTGTATAAGAGGCAGGTTGTGATGGACGAAATCCATCTAGGAAATGGCAACACTATTGTCAATATCCTGCTCAAATATCAAGTACTAAGAAAAGGACACAAATAATAATGTTGCCATTTCGGGAATCAGGTTAAGTCATTTTGTACGATCCACCATTACCTTCCCACTTTTTCCACTTATGAGTCCACTTATTAAAAATGTATGAGCGGCAGGTCGTAACGTTAGCAGACGGCCGCTCTATCCGCCAGTTCATGTATCAGTAGCGGGGTGGTGTCGGGGGTGAGGGGTGTGGGGGTTCTATGGGCATTTTGTACGATCGATACCTTCTCTATGACTCTGAAGACCTGCCTTAGAAGTGTATGAGCGGCATGTCGTGACGTCAGCAGACGGCCGCTCTATCCGCCAGTTCATGTATCAGTAGCGGGGTGGTGTCGGGGGTGAGGGGTGTGGGGGTTCTATGGGCATTTTGTACGATCGATACCTTCTCTATGACTCTGAAGACCTGCCTTAGAAGTGTATGAGCGGCATGTCGTGACGTCAGCAGACGGCCGCTCTATCCGCCAGTTCATGTATCAGTAGCGGGGTGGTGTCGGGGGTGAGGGGGATTCTTTGTGAATCTACATAGGTACTAGGAAATGAAAGTTTTGAATCTTGTACGATCCACCATTACCTTATCTATGAATCTAAATACCTGCCTCATCAAAAGTGTATGAGAGGCAGGTTGTGATGGACGAAATCCATCTAGGAAATGGCAACACTATTGTCAATATCTTACTCAAATATCAAGTAGTTAAAATAATAATGTTGCCATTTTCTCTAATGAATCAGGTTACGTCATTTTGTACGATCCACCATTATTACCTTCCTAGTGTTTCCACTTATGAGTCCACTTATTAAAAATGTATGAGCAGCAGGTCGTGACGTCAGCAGACGGCCGCTCTATCCGCCAGTTCATGTATCAGTAGCGGGGTGGTGTCAGGGGTGAGGGGTTGTTGGTTCTATGGGCATTTTGTACGATCAACCTTCACACTTATGCATCTGAATACCTAGCTCAGAAGTGTATGAGAGGCAGGTTGTGATGGACGAAATCCATCTAGGAAATGGCAACACTATTGTCAATATCCTGCTCAAATATCAAGTAGGTACTAAGAAAAGGACGCAAATAATAATGTTGCTAATTTCTCTAATGAATCAGATTATTTCATTTTGTACGATCCACCGTTACCTTCCCAGTTTTTCCACTTATGAGTCCACTTATTAAAAATGTATGAGCGGCATGTCGTGACGTCAGCAGACGGCCGCTCTATCCGCCAGTTCGTGTATCAGTAGCGGAGTGGTGTCGGGGGTGAGGGGGATTCTTTGTGAATCTACTTGGAAATGAAAGTTTTGAATCTTGTACGGTCCATCATTACCTAGTTTTCTCATCTATGATTCTGGCATTTTGTACGATCCACCATTCTCTTCTTTGAATACCTGCCTCATCAGAAATGTATGAGTGGCAGGTCGTGACGTCAGCAGACGGCCGCTCTATCCGCCAGTTCATGTATCAGTAGCGGGGTGGTGTCAGGGGTGAGGGGTGTTGGTTCTATGGGCAGTTTGTACGATCAACTACCTTCTCTGAATACCTGCCTCATCAGAAATGTATGAGCGGCATGTCGTGTCGTCAGCAGACGGCCAGTTCGTGTATCAGTAGCGGGGTGGTGTCGGGGGTGAGGGGGATACTTTGTGAATCTACTTGGAAATGAAAGTTTTGAATCTTGTTCTTATACCTATGCATTATTGAGAAGGAAGCAAACCATAATGTTGCTATTTCGAGTCGCTTTCTCTAATGAATCAGGTTATGTAATTTTGTACGATCCACCATTACCTTCCCAGTTTTCCGCTTATGAGTACCTGCCTCATTAAAAATGTATGAGCGGCAGGTCGTGTCAGCAGACGGCATCTCTATCCTCCAGTTCATGTATCAGTAGCGGGATGATGGGTATTCTTTGTGAATCTACTTGGAAATAAAAGTTTTGAACCTTGAATCTTGTACGATCCATCACTTCCTAGTTATCCTATGATTCTGGCATTTTGTACGATCCACCATTACCTTCACACCTCCCTCATCAGAAGTGTATGAGTGGCAGGTCGTGACGTCAGCAGACGGCCGCTCTATCCGCCAGTTCATGTATCAGTAGCGGGGTGGTGTCGGGGGTGAGGGGGTTTCTTTGTAAATCTACTTGGAAATGAAAGTTTTGAATCTTGTTCATAGACCTATGCATTATTGAGAAGGAAGCAAGCCATAATGTTGCTATTTCGAGTCGCTTTCTCTAATGAATCAGGTTATGTCATTTTGTACGATCCACCATTACCGTCCAAGTTTACCACTTATGAGTCCACTTATTAAAAATGTATGAGCGGCAGGTCGTGACGTCAGCAGACGGCCGCTCTATCCGCCAGTTCATGTATCAGTAGCGGGGTGGTGTCGGGGGTGAGGGGTGTGGTGGTTCTATAGGCATTTTGTACGATCGATACCTTCTCTATGCATCTGAGTACCTGCCTCAAAAATGTATGAGTTACAGGTCGTGACGTCAGCAGACGGCCGCTCTATCCGCCAGTTCGTGTATCAGTAGCGGGGTGGTGTCGGGGGTGAGGGGTGTTTGGGTTCTATGGGCATTTTGTACGATCGATACCTTCTCTATGAATCTTATCACCTGCCTCATCAGAAGTGAATGAGACACAGGTTGTGATGGACGAAATCCATCTAGGAAATGGCAACACTATTGTCAATATCCTGGTCAAATATCAAGTAGGTGCTAAGAAAAGGACGCAAATAATAATGATGCCATTTTCTCTAATGAATCAGGGTACGTCATTTTGTACGATCCAACATTACCTTCCCAGTTTTTCCACTTACGAGTCCACTTATTAAAAATGTATGAGCGGCAGGTGGTGACGTCAGCAGGCGGCCGCCCTATCCGCCAGTTCATGTATCAGTAGCGGGGTGGTGCCGGGGGTGAGGGGGATTCTTTGTGAATCTACTTGGAAATGAAAGTTTTGAATCTTGTTCTTATACCTATGCATTATTGAGAAGGAAGCAAACCATAATGTTGCTATTTCGAGTCGCTTTCTCTAATGAATCAGGTTATGTCATTTTGTACGATCCACCATTACCTTCCCAGTTTTTCCACTTATGAGTCCACTTATTAAAAATGTATGAGCGGCAGGTGGTGACGTCAGCAGACGGCCGCTCTATCCGCCAGTTCATGTATCAGTAGCGGGGTGGTATCAGGAGTGAGGGATGTTTGGGTTATATGGGCATTTTGTACTACCTATACCTTCTCTATGAATCTAAACACCTGCCTCATCAGAAGTGTATGAGACGCAGGTTGTGATGGACGAAATCCATCCAGGAAATGGCAACACTATTGTCAATATCCTGCTCAAATATCAAGTAGCTACCAAGAAAAGGACACAAACAATAATGTTGCCATTCTCTTAAATGAATCAGGTTATGTAATTTTTACGATCCACCATTACCTTCCTAGTTTTTCCACTTATGAGTACCTGCCTCATCAGAAATGTATGAGCGGCAGGTCGTGTCGTCAGCAGACGGCCGCTCTATCCGCCAGTTCATGTATCAGTAGCGGGGTGGTATCAGGAGTGAGGGATGTTTGGGTTATATGGGCATTTTGTACTACCTATACCTTCTCTATGAATCTAAACACCTGCCTCATCAGAAATGTATGAGTGGCAGGTCGTGACGTCAGCAGACGGCCGCTCTATCCGCCAGTTCATGTATCAGTAGCGGGGTGGTGTCGGGGGTGAGGGGTGTGGGGGTTCTATGGGCATTTTGTACGATCCACTACCTTCCCTGAATACCTGCCTCAGAAATGTATGAGTGGCAGGTCGTGACGTCAGCAGACGGCCGCTCTATCCGCCAGTTCATGTATCAGTAGCGGGGTGGTGTCGGGGGGTGAGGGGATTCTTTGTGAATCTACTTGGAAATGAAAGTTTTGAATCTTGTACGGTCCATCATTACCTAGTTTTCTCATCTATGATTCTGGCATTTTGTACGATCCACCATTCTCTTCTCTGAATACCTGCATCATTAAAAATGTATCAGCGGCAGGTCGTGTCGTCAGCAGACGGCCGCTCTATCCGCCAGTTCGTGTATCAGTAGCGGGGTGGTGTCGGGGGTGAGGGGGATTCTTTGTGAATCTACTTGAAAATGAAAGTTTGAATCTTGTACGATCCATCATTACCTTCTCTATGAGTCTTAATACTTGCCTCATCAGAAGTGTATGAGCGGCAGGTCGTGCCGTCAGCAGACGGCCGATCCATCCGCCAGTTCGTGTATCAGTAGCGGGGTGGTGCCGGGGGTGAGGGGGATTCTTTGTGAATCTACTTGGAAATGAAAGTTTTGAATCTTGTTCTTATACCTATGCATTATTGAGAAGGAAGCAAACCATAATGTTGCTATTTCGAGTCGCTTTCTCTAATGAATCAGGTTACGTCATTTTGTACGATCCACCATTACCTTCCCAGTTTTTCCACTTATGAGTCCACTTATTGAAAATGTATGAGCGGCAGGTCGTGTCGTCAGCAGACGGCCGCTCTATCCGCCAGTTCATGTATCAGTAGCGGGGTGGTGTCGGGGTGAGGGGCTTCTTTGTGAATCTACTTGGAAATGAAAGTTTTGAATCTTGTTCTTATACCTATGCATTATTGAGAAGGAAGCAAACCATAATGTTGATATTTTGAGTCGCTTTCTCTAATGAATCAGGTTATGTCATTTTGTAAGATCCACCATTACCTTCCCAGTTTTTCCACTTATGAGTCCACTTATTAAAAATGTATGAGCGGCAGGTCGTGTCGTCAGCAGACGGCCGCTCTATCCGCCAGTTCATGTATCAGTAGCGGGGTGGTGTCGGGGGTGAGGGGTGTTGGTTCTATGAGCATTTTGTACGATCGAAACCTTCTCTATGAGTCTGAACACCTGCCTCAGAAGTGTATGAGAGGCAGATTGTGATGGACGAAATCCATCTAGGAAATGGCAATGTCCTGCTCAAATATCAAGTAGGTACTAAGAAAAGGACGCAAATAATAATGTTGCCATTTTCTCTAATGAATCAGGTTATGTCATTTTGCACGAACCACCATTACCTTCCCAGTTTTTCCACTTATGAGTCCACTTATTAAAAATGTATGAGCGGCAAGTCGTGACGTCAGCAGACGGCTCTATCCGCCAGTTCAAGTATCAGTAGCGGGGTGGTGTCGGGGGTGAGGGGTGTTGGTTCTATGGGCATTTTGTACGATCAACTACCTTCTCTGAATACCTGCCTCATCAGAAATGTATGAGCGGCAGGTCGTGTCGTCAGCAGACGGCCGCTCTGTCCGCCAGTTCATGTATCAGTAGCGGGGTGGTGTCGGGGGTGAGGGGTGTTGGTTCTATGGGCGTTGTGTACGATTGATACCTTCTCTATGAATCTGAATACCTGCCTCATCAGAAGTGAATGAGACGCAGGTCGTGATGGACGAAATCCATCTAGGAAATGGCAACACTATTATGTCAATATCTTACTCAAATATCAAGTAGTTACTAAGAAAAGGACACAAATAATAGTGTTGCCATTTTCTCTAATGAATCAGGTTATATAATTTTGTACGATCCACCATTACCTTCCCAGTTTTTCCACTTATGAGTACCTGCCTCATTAAAAATGTATGAGTGGCAGGTCGTGACGTCAGCAGACGGCCGCTCTTTCCGCCAGTTCATGTATCAGTAGCGGGGTGGTGTCGGGGGTGAGGGGGATTCTATGTGAATCTACTTGGAAATGAAAGTTTTGAATCTTGTTCTTATACCTATGCATTATTGAGAAGGAAGCAAACCATAATGTTGCTATTTCGAGTCGCTTTCTCTAATGAATCAGGTTATGTAATTTTGTACGATCCACTATTACCGTCCCAGTTTTTCCACGAGTACCTGCCTCATTAAAAATGTATGAGCGGCAGGTCATGTATCAGTAGCGGGGTGGTGTCGGGGGTGAGGGGTGTGGTGGTTCTATGGGCATTTTGTACGATCGGTACCTTCTCTATGGTTCTTAACACCTGCCTCAGAAATGTATGAGCGGCAGGTCGTGACGTCAGCAGACGGCCGCTCTATCCGCCAGTTCATGTATCAGTAGCGGGGTGGTGCCGGGGGTGAGGGGGATTCTTTGTGAATCTACTTGGAAATGAAAGTTTTGAATCTTGTTCTTATACCTATGCATTATTGAGAAGGAAGCAAACCATAATGTTGCTATTTCGAGTCGCTTTCTCTAATGAATCAGGTTACGTCATTTTGTACGATCCACCATTACCTTCCCAGTTTTTCCACTTATGAGTCCACTTATTGAAAATGTATGAGCGGCAGGTCGTGACGTCAGCAGACGGCCGCTCTATCCGCCAGTTCATGTATCAGTAGCGGGGTGGTGTCGGGGGTGAGGGGGCTTCTTTGTGAATCTACTTGGAAATGAAAGTTTTGAATCTTGTTCTTATACCTATGCATTATTGAGAAGGAAGCAAACCATAATGTTGATATTTTGAGTCGCTTTCTCTAATGAATCAGGTTATGTCATTTTGTAAGATCCACCATTACCTTCCCAGTTTTTCCACTTATGAGTCCACTTATTAAAAATGTATGAGCGGCAGGTCATGTCGTCAGCAGACGGCCGCTCTATCCGCCAGTTCATGTATCAGTAGCGGGGTGGTGTCGGGGGTGAGGGGGGTTGGTTCTATGGGCATTTTGTACGATCAACTACCTTCTCTGAATACCTGCCTCATCAGAAATGTATGAGCGGCAGGTCGTGTCGTCAGCAGACGGCCGCTCTGTCCGCCAGTTCATGTATCAGTAGCGGGGTGGTGTCGGGGGTGAGGGGGATTCTTTGTGAATCTAATTGGAAATGAAAGTTTTGAGTCTTGTTCTTATACGTATGCATTATTGAGAAGGAAGCAAACCATAATGTTGCTATTTCGAGTCGCTTTCTCTAATTAATCAGGTTATGTCATTTTGTACGATCCACCATTACCTTCCCAGTTTTTCCACTTATTAAAAATGTATGAAAGGCAGGTCGTGTCGTCAGCAGACAGAAGCTCTATCCGCCAGTTCATGTATCAGTAGCGGGGTGGTGTCGGGGGTGAGGGGTATTCTTTGTAAATCTACTTGGAAATGAAAGTTTTGAATCTTGTTCTTATACCTATGCATTATTGAGAAGGAAGCAAACCATAATGTTGCTATTTGGAGTCGCTTTCTCTAATGAATCAGGTTACGTCATTTTGTACGATCCACCATTCATTACCTTCCCATTTTTTCCACTTATGAGTCCACTTATTAAAAATGTATGAGCGGCATGTCGTGCCGTCAGCAGACGGCCGCTCTATCCGCCAGTTCGTGTATCAGTAGCGGGGTGGTGTCGGGGGTGAGGGGTGTCTGCGGAGCGGGGGTGGGGGCGGAGGGGGGTTTGGCGCCGTGTATGCGCTCGAGCACGCAGGACGCGGATAGACGAGCTTCTGCGTCGTGGTCCCAGCATTCTTCCATAGTGTCGCACAGGACGGATAGACCCTGTTGACAAAATAAGTCATATAAAAACAGGACGTACAGAAAAGGTGAATACGTAACCCTTATACTGAAACTTCGCGTACTATTATGTATTCTGTGACTTCACTGTCTGTCCGTCTGTAACCAGGCTTTATCTCATAACTCGTAATAGTTAGAGAGATGAAATTTTCACAAATGCCATAAATTGAAAAGTTCATTAGCGACCGCTGGGACTTGAACCTGGGACCGTGGGGTACCGCCCCACCGCTGTGCCAACTGAGCTTCGGGCCGCCCTGGCGGACCCTGATGAAATTCTCAACCTCTTGATGCTCGTCTCGAAGCGACGATCAAGCTACATCTAGTACCTAGTCCCAACGGTTGCTAATGAACTTTTCAATTTATGGCATTTGTGAAAATGTATATCATAGTTTGTAGACTTGCAATAAGATGCAATCGTTCGTGTAGTTCACTGAGCAGCATAACTTGCCGCCATAAGTGTTGAAGAAGCTATAACATATTTCTATTCCTTCCATCAAGATGGACTTCCGCAAAGTAACGCCTGATACTATTAGTAACAGTTTTACTCACCGGGTGCTTCCTCCATGTCTGCGGTATGTGAGGGCGCATCTTTCTCTGCACAACGGCCTCCTGCAAACATTTAATTTACAAGATTACCTTTCAGAAAATCACATTATAAAACATTTTATCTACACTCATTTAGTAACATTCGTTTTACAGAATCGAAGGCAGTTTCATAATGAACTGCTTTAAAAAATATGCACCCTTAACACAAAACATCAATATACACTGCGGAGTGGCCATTCACATTTCTATATGACCGCCGCAATGTACATGGATGTATTACATTTTGTTTGGAAAACATTTTAGCAGGAGACTGGGAGTTATACAGAATGTTAATTTATATGAGTGCCATAGCTTCAGGGTTGGTAAGTATCGATTAAGGATGCCGTAAAAATATTGAAAAAAATCCCAGTCAATTTTTTTCTTTTTTTTTCGGGTTTAGTCAAAACTTTTTTTTTATCTATTTTTGTCACTGTTGTTGTTTAGATAGAGCCCATACAAGTACTTTCGTCTAAACAACTTTAAGATTGAACGAATTTCGGCTGAGATATAGGCATTTGAATCAAATGTCAGACAAGAAAAAAAAAACTGGGATCATATTCAATATTTTTTACGGCATCCTTTATCGATACTAAACCTACCCTGAAGCTATGGCACGCATTTAAATTAACACTCTGTATTATGTGTTTATTTGCATACCTGCATCTCTTCCAGGCCGGGGTGCGAGCCCACCTCCTCTTCTAGGGGGAGGCGGTACTGAGGGGCAGCCTCTATCGGGCCGTCGCTGCATCTGAGGGCGTAAGATATAATCAAATATCATCATAATCATCATCTGCCTGCCCTTATCCCAATTTTTTTGGGGTCGGCGCAACATGTCTTTTTCTTCCATTCATCTCTATCACCAGTCAAATCCTCACTTACGCCTTTATTTTTCATATCGTCTTTTATACAATACAATCCATCCAAACTTTTTTAGGCCTTCCTCTTCTTCTGCGTCCATCCACATTCATGTTCATTACTTTCTTTGTTACAAGATAACATCAAATATGTGGTCATCAAAATCTCGTGATTTAGCTACATTATTTTCTACAGTACGGCCGTTTGAATAGCCCATAAAATAATGTTTAGGTATGTTATAACCTCAGCTATGACATAAGATCAATTTTCTTAGTTGACATTTCTTCTACTTAATATGGATTTCACAGCTGTCAAATATGGCCTATTGGAGCGGTAGCCGTATAAGGGGTGTAAGGACAGTTTTAAAGTATTTGGTAAACTTTGCAGGAATGATCAGACAATGAAAGTGAACGTGGTAATGGCCGCACTATTTTATTTATTATGACTGATATAGCGCAGTCGTAGTACATTTGCATGTTACGCGGAAACTTTAGGTTCGATTCTATGATCGGCTCTGATATTTTAAATAATGAATGTAGGATAATAACTACAAATTAACTAAGGAAATAATTGACTTGCTTGCTTTAGTAGCCAAATCATGACATAAAAAATCAAAGACATGAGTAGGTATTGAGAAAATTATGAAAAACCTCCAAGAATCGAACCCGACACTCCACGTGCATAAAACAAAGTACCTACTCAACCACTCACTCACAATCTGCAGTTCATATCTAGTGCATAACAGGTATGTCACAATTCAGAGCTATTTCTAGATGATCCAGACTAGGCAGCACTCCTGGCCTATTAAACTTATTCAATACGCTAACTGGAGCGAATTGAATGAAAGAATATAAAAGGTTATCTGGAATAGAAGGCACTTTTCCCCGTTTAATAATTTATTGATTCTACTTTTAAACCTTTTTGCAGACTCGTGTTGGGTATTCTTTTTTTTTGGGTCGTTAGCTTGACGAACTTGATTAGTGTATTTTTATCTGTCCCCAATTCCCCAATCGTATTCAGTTCAGGACCTAAAGAGACAAAGCCTACAGTATCTCCGACAAACACTGGTCAAGGTTGTTATTCGGCTTGACAAAGACGAAATGTGTTCTACTCGAATCACATAAGCAGTAACAATGGCTAAATTCAGCATTCAATGTTATTAAATAATATGGATATGTTCCGAGTTGTTAGGGCTGGCGCATGAACGCTCGCACTGCTACATGAGAAAAGCCTTAGCGTGTCCTCCGAAACACACTCCTTGTGCTGATCTGCCAGAGAGTATGAAAGCATATATATACCAAGAACCCTTCAAAGCACATACCTTGGTCTATGGAGGAAATATACCAGGAGTATCAATCCTATTTACTACTGTCAGTCATCTGATCATCTGTTCCTTCAAATGCCAACGCTGCGTCCGACCGATTCGACCGGTCACCGGGGCTCAGAAACGTCAAAATACTAGAGCAGCGCTGTGTGACGCGGACCTGCCAATTGCGGCGCGGATGCAAACCATCTTTTCAAAAATTAGTTACAGCCTAAATATGAAACCTAGGCACGGAACGCCTTCTTAATTCGGTTGGATTTGGCTCATATGGGTAAATAAATACATACCTTGAACTGATCTCCCAGAGCACGAGGGCGCAGGCATACATGTCTATTCTGAGGAAGGCGTCTTTTGTGAAGTTGATAGCACCGTCCAGCACTTCAGGGGCCATGTAGCGCCGAGTTCCAACCTGTAAAAGACGAATTCAGTTATTTTTTGGCATTTAACACACCTGAATTATACAAAACCTTGCAAATCCGTACTTTATTTTTAATGATGATTCTCTTCTCAAACTTTTCATACAAACTGATTCCCTGCTTGTTTTCCAAATAATGCATGTAGAGCCATATATAAGATCCTATTAAATTTACTGCAAATATTTTAGGGGCACATCATATAAAATATTAGCATTTACTAGGCAAATTTTTAAAGAAATCTACACGCTAGTTTTCGAGAAAATTGCATTTAACTAAAAAAAATAAAACAAAACGAAAAAAGTGCACCCTGTTGGTCATAGAAACACACACTTCGATGAATTTAAATTACGCGCCAAAAAAAGGTGCTTTGATTGGTTGGTTTATAGTGTGCGTGCCGTGTAAGTGAATCCTGTCTACGTGGCGGAACGTCAGTCGGGTCAATCAAAGGCTGTTCACATAATTAATTAATAAGTTTGATTGAAAATGAAAAAAAAATCTAGCGTGTAGATTTTTTTTTAAATGCCTTAGATGTTTTTCTTATACATATTTACGCATGCCCTTAAATTTGCAGTGAATTTAATAGGACCTTATATAATTCTTTTTTTATTACTTTAAGGCCTGCTATGGGCATGCCCCTCGATTTTTTATTATACTTATTGAAAAATTTAAACATGAGAAATTTTCTTAAAAAATGATTTATTTTATAATAAACTTTTCGAAAAATAATAAGTAGGCATGTTTATTGCAAGCAGGCCTTACTGCTCTGACTAACTGACAGCTAGACATGCATTATTTGTAAAGAAAACGGGGGATGTATGAGAAGGCTGAAAACAGGTATTACCAGGGTATCGTCTTTTATCAGACGTGGCGCTCATGATCGTTTTTACGGGCATTTACGGTACGACTACCCCGCAAGGATTATCAACTTTTTGAATACCGTATATGAGAGATTACCAACTTTTTGGATACCGTTTATGCGAAATAACAACCTCACATTCATGTGGGCTGTTAGAGATCTAGATGACTAAAATGATCTTCGCACTACATTTGAACATACAGTTCTATCCCTTTCAAACATCATTCTATACTATTGGGGTCACTGCCCTATCTGTCGTAAACTATTTGTCGTGTTATTTACTACATATTACACGCGCACGAAGCAGAATGCAAAAGTCAATACACATACTAAATGCTAGCGACAGCAGTTTATCGCGAAAACAGTGCGTCATGAATGCCTACGAGCGATTTTGTAATCTATGTGTATTGCGTATCTACTCTTTGATGCAGTCTTCGTTAATGATAGAGACAGTTGATGATAAGGCTATTCAGTCCAGGAAATCCCAATTTTCACACCAGGGGAATTCCACGCCACCATAGTCCACCACCCCCACACACAAGCTACCGTGTGTCATCGTTAAAATTTTTGCTCTCTACATATATTTTCTGCAAAGGTGCAAGCAGCCTTAAACCACCAAGAAAAGTTATTGGTAATTATATAAACAGACTGTTATACCATAAATTAGGGAGACTTCGCCCGGGTGTCTAAACCAGATATTTCCACGGTGTGATGTCGGCTTACAATAGCATCACCCCAAAAACTATCCGTGGGTGTTGTAAAAGGCGACTAAGGGATGAATCCAGAGAATAGGCAGCAGCGTTCCCTGCGAATATATACTTACAAAGAACACCTTACACTGCGCTCGCCAATCCGCTTACTAAGCGTGGTGAGTATTTTTAGAGGAGGCCCATGTCCAGCAGTGGACTGTTGAGGCTATAGTAGTAATAGTAGCCCAAAGATAAGGCATAAGAAGAAAAGTAGTTCAATAAAATTATGATCGAACAATCATCATCAATCATCCCTTTAAAAACCATTATTTACAGGACATCCTGTTTACCAATAGTAGTAGGTATAGGACCCGAATGTTAGTTATTTATGACTTGATAAGATATTAGCCAATATAACAATCTAACTGCAATACTGTAGGTATATAATGCTCGTGTATGATCTTACGATGAATTAAAGATAGTTGTACTATAAAACAGATAATGAATATTGTAAACACGCGTCATAAGAAAACACGCCTTTGCAATCTACGTCAACAAAATGCTACTTTGCGATTATGAATTTATGCACTTTCATAATAAAGTTTCCAGTCAAGGAATTACCACATTGCCTTCATTGTATACTTGGGACTTGAATTCTCTATGAACTAATACACGCTTGGGACAAGTTATGAGTATCAAGAACCAAGAGATAAAAAATTTGGCAAGGGTCAACCATTGTGTCGATAGTTCAGTGGCAGAGCAGGAAGACCTTTTGTAACGGGTTCGATCCCCGGTCGACGCTCGTAATTTACAATTTCTTATTTTCATTTATGAGATAATACATACATAGCTAAGGTTTGAAGTAGATACTATTTTATAATACTAGGAAAATCTAAATAAAGGTAAGGTCAACGTACCCTAAACCAAAGAGCAGGCTGATGAATGTCGAGGAAGCGAAACAGGTGTTTTAGGATCGTAGCAAGTTTACCTACCGTAGCAAGTCTGCCTACCACTTCAGGATAGAGGCGTGATTTTATGTACTATATTATGTAAATACGTACTTGTCCGTGCGCGTCGCCGCAGCCCCTGCCCGGCACGAAAACAAGCGCGAGGCCGAAGTCCGCGATACAAGCGCTCAAGTCCGACTTGAGCAACACATTCTTGGACTTAAAGTCTCTGTGAGCCACGGCTGACTTGCCCCCGCCCTCTTCGTGCAGGTGGGATAGACCGCGGGACACGCAGAGAGCGATCTTCCAAGCTTCCGGCCAGGTTAGGGTGTGGGCTTTCAGGTAGTCGCATAGGGAGCCCTGTTGGCAGATAAGAAATGCTATTACGAAGGAAAGTGTAAGATAACAAAATAAGAATAGAATCTGATTTAAACTCAGAGTGTGCATGCATGGTCTCGAAGTTTTCATACAAACATATCTATTCCTCTGTTTTCTTGCCGAATAATACATGTAGAGCTATTATAATTCATTCTCAAAAAGACCTTTTGAAGGCAGGCAACAACTTTTTTATATTTTCAGAAAAAAATTAGGAGACGAAAATATAAGCATTTTTTACCCGACTGCCTTAGAAGGAGGGTTATGTTTTTCGAGAGTATGTATTTATGTGGACAAGAAAATTCTTTTTCACAGGCTACAGCCCAAACGGATAGTTGGATTTTGACATATGAGGTGTCGTTAGATTCGTCTCAGCAGCGCGAGTGACACCGGCTATATTAAAAAATTATAGATACAAAATGGCGAATTTTTACAGCAAAATACTACTTCAAAATTAGCGCAGTCGGGTTTTTTTGTTTTTTAACACATCTAGATACTTGTTATTTTCTATAGAAAATTCCATTTAAGTAAATTGAAATAAGTAAGGGCATGCCCTTAGTATGCCATTATGTGATAATAAAAGAATTGTAGCTCTACATGCCACTATTTGGAAAGAAAACAGGGGAAAATCTTTGTATGAAAAAGTTGAAAATAGGCATCAATTGGGTATTGTTATAAAACAGGCAAATTCTGCTGTGCCAACCCTATGAGTAATTATGACGGACTTTAGTACTTTGCAAAATTAATAAAAAATATCTCAGACATTTGAAGCAATAAAAATCATTCTATAAATAGCTTTATGCTGTTGGTATTAATATTATTAATATTACTCATTATTTTTCTGTTATTCTATTAATAAAAGTAGGTACTAAATGAAGCATGAGTATGAATCAGCTCTTTGCATAATCAGGCCATGAGGTATTTCTTTATATCAGCAAAAGTATGAAATAATAAAACTAATCAAATTTAAAAATGCAGACCTTCTCATGATATGCAGTGATCAGCCAATATTCTGCTTGTAAATTATCTCCTTTCTTGTCAACACCAATGAACTGTAGTATGTCCGGGTGATCCATTCTCGGCAATCTGAAGATCTCTTGCTCAGCTAACCATGACTGTTTGTCTTGCAGAGGGAATACTTTTACTGCTACATCTTTCTGTCCAAGCTTAGCTCGCCACACAGCCCCAAATCTACCTCTAGCCCGAACTTCGCAGAGTGTTAGTTGGCTGACGAAACCAGAATTCTCGTTCTCCAATCCTGGACCAGCGGAAGGTGGTCTAGATAAAGACACTTCTCCATTGGCAAGTTCAGCAAAGGAACCATCTTTCCGCTTCCTGTATAACATGTAGCAGGCTACGAGGACCACAAATAAAACAAATAATGGTATCAATGTGTAGACTATTATAGCAGTTGTGTCATCTTCAGTAGGTATAGGTGATGCTGGCACTGTTTCAGGGGTAGATTCTGTGGGTACTATTCCTGCTTCCATTCCTGGGAACGTAGCATTTTCATTGCACATATCTCCTTCACAGCAGCAGTGTAGTAGCCGTCGTTTTGAGTTGTGAATCCTGCATGAATTAGGTCGGTCAGAACAGCTAACGGTATCAAGGAAGCAACTTTTTAGCACACTTCTTGATGTGTTGGTGACATCATCATATTCCCAGAGTGTGATGCAGTGGTTGCTTTTATCGGCTTCTGGAGGAGGGCATGTTTCTTTGACAACTGTGTTGGTGCATTCAATGCCGGTGCTGTTGACATAATCGCTGCAGAGCGGTAGTTGTGTGTCGTTGTGGAATTGGCAAGAGCTGGTTGTGCTGTTGCCTTTTGCTCGAGGAGGAATGTGTTCTTCCATCGGTGGAGCTGATGATTGGCCATGTACACCTGTTACAGAGATATTATTTGAGAAAACACAATTAGTTATTGCTAGAAGGAAGTTGTTACAGAACCATGACAGAGGCCTGCTACTTGTGGTAGGCGGTTAAAAAACTCTCGGGTCGGGACATTTGCGGAGCTTGCAGACAGGTGATCAGCTCCATTTGTTGGGAACTATTTCATACAGAATATATTAAAAAAAAGCTCTGACACCAGAGTTATTCAGATATTTGGATGTCTCACTCGTAAAGAGAGAAGAAAGAGAGTAATTATCAGAGACATGAATGAAAATATCAAGTTTATATCAGATAATGGATAGCAACAGGTGAAATTATATAATATATAATTTCACATTATATTATATCTGGGTGGTTCTTACTTAGTTTAAGTTTAAAAAAGTTTTAGTACCCTATTTTTCTGAACAAAATGTTAAGACCTATAACCGAATGAATTAGTTTATATTGCAGATAATTTCTAATTATAATTTTATAATCACGCATTGAATATTGATCACATTTATTTCCCTTTTCACATGGAAATCTTTGTAACAATACATAAAATTAAGCTACTCCATTGTTTTGCTTTGTTGGTGCAGTTAAGATGTTTCCTCTAAATAAGTTTAGCATTCTTCCTACTATATCACACTTTAACCCAATAAAACACCTAAAATAGCAAAGACTCGGCCGACTCTCGCTCCGAAATCAATTCTACTCCAATTCCAAATATAGACTTGTGTATCAGGGTCGAGAGGGGTACAATATGTTGATTCCTAAATACCAACTGCTGCCGAAACTTACATATGAATAGCATCAAAACACGGAACAGCGTCCCAGCGGGCGCCATGGTGGCGCCGTGGAGCCCTGCGGTCACTCCAGACGCACTCAAACCAATGTTATTTTTGTACGCACGACATCAATCGTCTATTTCGAATCACACAAACAACGAAGAATGAACTAGCGTAAAAACCACCCGAACCGCTGTGTCAGCGATTCAGCAAGCTTGTTGATAAAAACAAATCAAATTTCTAGCGTTAATCAGCACGATTTAATTATAAAATCTTGGAATTCCACTGATTTTATCTCGCGCACAGAAAAAGTGGCTTCGGTCGGTCGTCCACTTATTTTGACATTTGTAGGGTTGGGAATAATATGAATAACGGTCTGTACCTGTTACTCGTACAAATATCAGTTTTGTATTTTTATATGATGGATGGAATGATAATTAATTTATGACTTCTCCCAAAGTGCCATGACGTGGATCTGTTCAGGTTCTGGCACGGCGGCGGCCACCATTTAGCATCTAAGAAGATCTATCAGACGCGGTTAGGGTAGCACTGCCGCTGTACCTACATTTAAATATCAAGATGAATAATAATAAGATGTTTGCCTTGTGATGCTGGTTTAGAATAGCATCACTCCTATTATACACGTGGGTGTCGTAAAAAAACTACTAAACTAAAAGATCCAGGAAATCAGCAGCAGTGTTCCTTGTGACTCAAATATCTTACAATGCGCTCGCTAATTGATCTGCCAAGCGTGACATGAACCCGTAGCTATCAAGATAATGTAAAATGGGAATACTGTTTATAATTTCTTATTGAATAGTCCAAGTACAAATTTGGAATTTTAGCGGTCGTACAAATATAAAATATAATTTCTTGTGAGCTAATTCTACTAAAAATAGAGTCAAGTATTTTGAAATAAAATAACAATCAAGCTCAGGTGTACAATATTTTTACGGCATCCTTTATCGATATTAAACCTTCATTTAAATTAACACCCTGTATACAAATACTGTTAATTTAAATGCCTTGACTGTTTACAAAGAATTTTGACAGAATTGTGACCATATTACTTGTAACAGCTATTTTGCGCAACACACAACACTAGCAGTCTTGCCAGATCGATCATAAGGAAAAGCCAAACACCTAGATTCCCAACTCAAAATCCCGAAAATCAAAAATAAAAATGTCTATGGTTGATGTTTTTTTACACTAGCAACACCGTAAAATTAAATGTCAATGTCACATGCGATTTGTGTAAATATTTGTGATTTTGGTTTTTGTAAATAATTGGATTTATTTGATAAAGTATTACAAATATTGGAAGATTAATGACTTAAATAGAAGCGAAGGATAGTCGACAATGTCTTTTTTTTATCTGACTCCTGTACAGGGTGATATGCCCGTATATTTGCTAGAAACTATCGTCAACAAGAGGTTGGAATACTTGAAGTCAGTTTTACGACAAGATTTACAGATATACAATGAATATGTTGTTGAAGGAAGCACTTACGATAACGTTGGTCATTTCATGCTGTGTGTGGTTGTAATTTTAGGAGAAAATTTTGGAGTTACACAGTTCTTTTTGAAGGCAGAACTAGAGCTGTTCAAACGGCGACTAAACTCACTTTCGGCTTATGATATGCGTTTTTTGTGCAAAAAAATAATAAGGACCATTAAAAAACAAGAAAACACGCCACTGTTTATTGATCCATTACAGATCTTGTGTCAGCATTTAGTGTTAAAAGATGTAGCCCATCACATTTGCAGTACTGCTCATGATAGAGACTGCTGCAAACATAACATCAAACTACATTTCAAGCACTGCCTCTCATTTGTAGCTAAAAGACAAGTGGAAGTACAGAATGGCAATGTTATTTTACCATGTGGAAAATGGAAACAATACTTAGCCCAGCTTTTTATGACCAATTTAAAATATAGACTTTCAAAATGCAATTTATCACCACTGAAAAGTGATCCTAGAGTTATGGAAATACTAGCTAAACTTAAAAATGAATTGCCTGTTATCAGAAGAAACATGGGAGAACTTTTGAGTAAAGAAGTGGATATCACATCAAAACTATTTCCACCATGTATGTTGAATTTGCACCAGTATTTGCGCAGAAAACACAGACTTTCACATACACAGAGATTCTACTACAGTTTGTTTCTGAAAGACATTGGAATGCCAGTTGAAGAGGCTGTTGAATTTTGGAGATTAGAATACAGGCAGATTGCTAACAGTCACAGTTGCTCACATAACTGGGAAAGGGATGAAAAGAAATATCTCTACAGTGTTAGACACATGTATGGCTTGGAAGGATGTAGAAAGAATTACACTTCAGTCAGCTGCCAAAGAATCCAAAGTTCTGATACTTCCTGCTCAGAAGGTGGATGCCCTTTCAAGTCTTTTGATAGTCAAAGACTGCTACAAATATTAAAGTCACAAAATAATTTATCTGATCCAGAAATATTACAAATAAATGAGCTAAAAAGGAGACACCAATATACTTCAGCATGTCTAATGTATCTACAAAAATCTATACATAGTGTTGACTGTGATAATGTTAGCTTTAATTTTTCTCCTGTAAAATATTACTTAGTTGCTTCTAAAAATAGAACTGATGATTAATGATATAATAAAGTTTATTATATTTATTAATTACCTGTTCATTACTTTCTTATTTCAATAAAAGTGTGCAGGCATAGATCTAGCTAGCAAAGCATACCTACCAACAAATTAGAGGGTCTGTAAAAAGTACTTTACCTTAGAATAGCATCACCCCACCTTTATCGTTCCCTGTAATTTCCTATAATCTAATTTTTATATTTTTATTTATTTGTTCACATTTATTGACATATCCTTGAAAACTATGATATTGATTGATTGAATTAATAATTGCCAAGGAAAAGTAATTGAATGCAACTTGTACTGCATTCGTTTTTACCTACCTACTTATTCATATTTTAAGCTTCTGCGAAGATTTGCCCCTACCATTGGAAATTGTTTTTAATTTTTTATGGCGGTCTTATTGCTAAAGGCAACGAATGCTAAAGGCAATTACGGGAACAAGAAAAACAGCAATGGTATAAGGAGTAGTTAATACATAACTGCCTTGTAATAGGTACCCTAGTGTTCTACCAAGGCGTAAATAAAAGTGGTCTGTGATACAGACAGGGCGTTAGTTAGGTAATCATAACCACTTTTATCTCAAAATCACCTAAGTTCATCAAACTGAACAACGTTCAGCAAGATACGGCTTGAAACATTTTGTATTTATTTATTACATACTCGTTTTGATATTTGATTAAGTTTATTGACTAAAACCTTCTTACTACTAACTCAAGTACGGGCCTGTAGGTATAGGTAGGTACTTTATTCGCCAAACCAATGGTAAGAGCGCCTGAAACATCTGTTTACTATCACACGGAGCTGATAATGTTCCCGCCAGTTCAGTTTCGGACGCGGGCGGCGCCATACAAACCGCCACCATGGATTTCCCCGTAACACTCGCGGGAAAAACTTACGACATTAAACAATTCTTACACGACCACCCAGGAGGGGTAAATACAATAAAAAATTACAAAGGAAAGTCAATTTTACAGGCTATGGAAAAGTTCGAACACAGTGCTAACGCGTATCACATGTTAAAAGACTTTAAAGTTGGTGACCAAAAGTTTGAAGACGGTAACTTGACTGGTGGTGTGAGTGAGAATGGTAGAGTCATAACGACAGAAGAATCTAAAAGAAATCTAGAAGAGATAAGGTTTTTAGAAGAACTAGAGGTGAGTTTGATAAGAGTAACTTCAGAAAAATAGACTACCTAGAATGTACCTAGATACTTTTCTCAAAACTAAGGTGCAGGTTTTCTCATTATAATAACAGAGGGGGGGCTCTATTTTTGAATATCCACATGCGGAAATCTGCTTCAGAATGTGCTCGTAGCAGTATCACATGTTCTACTAAACTTATCTATTCACACATTCTAACAAACACCCAACACCTTAAAATAATTAAGTACCTAAAGGAAATTCAAATACGAGTGGTTGGTTAGACCCATGCATGGTTAGACCAGTCATCATTTCACTTTTATAATGGAGGAATTAGTATTTTTCCTATAGGTACTAGCATAGTAGCACGATTTTACCGTGTTGGTTTGCTCCTGTTACCTAATCAAAATCACAAAATCTCTACAAGAGACACGCGGGCGGATACCCCTTTGAATGCAATTTTTACTCCTATTTGCATGACGCATAAAATTGTTGGCATAGTAGTTATTTAGCCATAACCATTATTTCTCCATGATATTGTGTAATATAACGTTTTTAACCACCTGAAAATCAAATCAAGCATTCATTATTATTTGAGTGAAGGCGGTTAGTCCCGGTCAGACCAACAGCCACTGCGACCTTTGCAGATCTATTCTGGCAGACTCTTTTTGTTAATAACCTCATCCAGTCGGCCCATTTTAAGGAAAGCCACGATCTTTTTGGGGTCAAGGAATTGATCTTCATTCGAGAACCAAATGTGGCCACCCGCAGTCCGGCTCCTTTTGCCTCATACTTATTCGCAGAGAACGTAGAGGTGTTTCATCGTTCTCAGCGCAGAATCTGCAGTATGTGGCCTCGGGCGGGACAGTTGATATACCTAATTATTAATAGTGTACGGAAGTGTCTATATAGCGGGGCGCCCCGCTCGATAGTCATTTAGGCTATTTACCGGGGCGCCCTGCTGAATAGCACTTTGTTTTTGGATAGGCTATTGAGCGGGGCGCCCTGCTAAATAGCGCTTTGTCTGTGGTTTGGCTATTGACCAGGGCGCCGCTCCGCCGTTATTTCGACTCGTATGTAGGTATCATGGTAGGTATGAGTACAGGGCAAGTGTACCCACTTTGATTTGATTTAGGAAATCTATGTTTGTTTTGTTTGACCTCGCTCGCATATACCTACCGTCTAACTAGAAAAAAAAGACGTCAGTTCAGTAGTCCATACTAATCCTTTCTCATCCATCCTCATAATTTTTTCACCCATCACCATGACTTCCTCACCCATCCTGACGCATCCTCATCACTTCCTCACCCCTCCTCATCACTTTCTCACCCATCTTACTTAATACATCCTCATCGCTGCTTCAACCATCTTCGTCCATCCTCATTACTTCCTCACCAACCTTCATCACTTCCTCACCCATCCTCATCACTTCCTGACACATCCTCATCACTTTCTCATCCATCCTCATCACTTCCTCACCCATTCTCATCACTTTCTCACCCATTCTCATCACTTTCTCACCCATTCTCATCACTTCCTCACCCATGCTCATCACTTCCTCACCAATCCTCACCCATCCTCTTCACTTCCTCACTCATCCTAATCATTTCCTCACCCATCCTCATCACTTTCTCACCTATCCATCCCCTTCACTCATCACTTCCCCATCCACTTTACCCATCCTCATCCTCATTACTTGCTCGCCCATCCTTACCCAACCTTATCACTTCCTCACCCATCATCATCACTTCTCAGATTTTTTTAAATTGATTAAGTAGTTTTGGAGTTTAATCTACAATGGTTGAGGATGGGCGAGCAAGTGGTGAGGACGGGTGAGGAAATGATGAGGATGAGTGAGAAAGTGATGAGAATGGGTAAGGATGGGTGAGGATGGGTGAGGATGGGTGAGGATGGGTGAGAAAGTGATGAGGATAGGCGAGGATGGGTGAGGAAGTGATGAGGATGGATGGGAATGGATGAAGAAGTGATGAGGATGGATAAGATGGGTGAGAAAGTGATAAGGAGGAGTGAGGAAGTGATGAGGATGCGTTAGGATGGGTGAGGAAGTCATAGTGATGGGTGAAAAAATGATGAGGATGGATGCGAAAGGATTGATTTGGACAATACAATACAATACAAATATGCTTTATTGTACAAGAAACAAAAAATAAAAAACAATGTAACAAATGAAAAGACAAAGTACAACACAGGCGGCCTTATTGCTAGGGTAGCAATTTCTTCCAGGCAACCTTTGGGTAGGATTATGCGAAGATAGAAAGCGGGATAGCACAAAACATATTTTAAATTAAATATACTTACATAAAATACAAACTACATAATAATACATACTACTACGATAACATATACTAATATATATAAAATAATACATATTTACTATGAACTAATAGGAAAAATTCAGCTTTTTGACAGAAAATGTTTTTTAATACTTATATAATTATGTTATTTTATATTAAACTAGCTTTCCGCCCGCGGTTTCACTCGCAGCATTTATCTATTTGGTATAATAAAAAAGTTTTAAATACATTGCATTTAGAAACGCAACTGAAATAATCGTTGTTCTGAATGGAGTTCAACTACTCGACAACAGATGGCGCCACTGTTGAGGGGATGGAAAAGCCCTTATATATTGAAAAATATGCCCTATAAGTTAAAACTGGAACTTTCTTGTTCGATGGGGGATAAAGAGCTATTGCACCTTATAAGTCCCTTTATCGTACCGGGAATCCTTTTAAAGTTTTATCGGCACGTACATTTTATCAACTTAGTTTTACTATATATAATGATGTTTTTTAATACTTATATAATTAAATATACTTTCTTTTTCTAGTTAGACAGTAGGTATATGCGAGCGAGGTCAAACAAAACAAACATAGATTTACTAAATCAAATCAAAGTGGATACACTTGCCCTGTACTTATACCTACCATGATACCTACATACGAGTCGAAATAACGGCAGAGCGGCGCCCCGGTCAATAGCCAAACCACAGACAAAGCGCAATTTAGCAGGGCGCCCCGCTCAATAGCCTATCTAGAGACAAAGCGCTATTCAGCAGGGCGCCCCGATGAATAGCCTAAATGACTATCGAGCGGGGCGCCCCGCTATATATATATACACTTCCATAGTGTACCTATTTGTTTTTGAAGATCTAGATTTTGTAAAAAATGCGGCCTCGCATTCCTTAGTGACAGGTTGACAGCCGGTCGGCTAAAAATTACGCATTAAAAAAACGTCGTAGTCGCTTCGCTTCTTATGTTATGACGCCCGAGGTAAAGAAATGAAAAATTATACAATTCTTGGCCGGTAGGTATCACACTGGTAGTGAGGAAATTATATCTAGTTATTTCTAGGCATTACCTATTTATTATACATAATAATCTTATGGTTTAATGTTTTTACGAACTTTTGTTAATATTATGCTTTTCAACTGTATGGAGAAGAAATGTTTGCCTAATAGGGTCATTGCGCCCGTTGGCGACCGATTAGTCGACTTCCCAACTTTGCACCATGATATTAATATGAAGGTTTCATATTTGAAGGTTGATTTTTTTTGTGAGCATAGCAGATATAATCAAGATATTCTTTTCGAGAAGTATTAGCGAAATACTGTAACAGTTTATTTTAAAAATATTTTTTAACCGAAAAGTACCCAAAGAGTCAGATAGCGACCGCTTTTTTCAGATAGCGACCACATGAGCGTCAGATAGCGACCGCACGTTTTACTATCGTTATTATGGGCATATTAACCATTATTTCATAAAAAGAAATTACTTTTGCACATTTCTCATACATATTGAACAATCCTTTTTAAATCTACTCCTAAGGTTGTGACCTAGTACCTATCTAGACATGATTAAAAAATTAACAATATTTCATAGTGCCAAACAGGTGTCACAGCAATGACTACTGCTGACTTTGCTGCCTCACAACCGTTGCCGACGCTGTTTATTACGTTTTGTTGTCTCCGGAGCCTCAGCGTGAACCGAAGAGGCATCAAGACCTCGCTGGTCTTCAGCGCGCATTTGTACTGTATCGATCCTAGCTAGGTTAATGCGTATTTTCTGATACTGAGGAGGATCAACTATTTCTACTTCATTGATGCAACCGCCAAGGACCCAGCCGGGTTCTAGCTCTCAAGGTCACACCGCACCAGAACTGTCCATGCATCATACCTTGGTGCTCATAAACACTACTTTTGCCTGTACCAATCACGCCAGCGCGCAATGTTAGGGGTGTTCAGCTCCATTCGCAAACTCGACCAGCAGGATCTGTCTTACGCAGCAATTGGGCATGAAATTCCACCCTCGGTTGAGGTGGGCTTTGGTGGACAAACATCAAAGGGAGCTCAAGAGACAGGCCTTTAGATATGCGCGGACGCTAGAGCACATAGACCGACGGTCTTCGAGTCCCTAGCAAAAGCTAGTAGGAATTCCGGGTGTCGCTACTTCACGGTGCTACAAAGTATTGGTCTTGGAACTTCCTGATTCACTTACACAGTACGACCCACGATGTACCAAGAGCGACCCATAAATATTGCACAAAGACTCTTGTCGGCCAACAACACACAGCAGAAGTTCATAAGAACGTAGCTCTCTATCCTTGGCAATTATTTTCTTCGTGTCGTTGGTGAGTCCTTTCTGGTCTCATGTATTCAGTCGAAAACGAAAGTGATGCTTGTCGACAGAACTGGTCAACTCTCAAGGACTGGAGAACTCTCGGACGTAGAATTTGTCAGTGAATTTGTATATCTCAGAGCGTTGATATCCGATCAAGGAGGAAGTGAGCGAGAAAGCAAGAGAAGAACGCAGATAGCCAAAAATGCCATGAGCAAGTTGACTCGCATCTGGCAAAATCGGAAAGTCTCCAATAGCACGAAGATGAGACTTGTCCGGACACTGGTTTTCTCTATATTTCTGTATGCTTCGGAGTCCTGGACGATCAGGGCCATAGACAGGAAGAAAATAGACGCATTTGAGATGTGGTGTTGGAGAAGGATGCTTCGCATACCGTGGAATGCCAAGAGAACGAATAAGTGTATACTGGATCAGCTTCGCATAAAGTCTAGACTCTCAACAATATGCTACCAAAGAATCCTGGGGTATTTCGGACACATTGCTCGTCGTCAACCAGATAGCCTCGACAAGTTGATTGTGGTGGGCAAAGTAGAAGGAAGAAGACCCCGCGGCCGATCACCTAGCCGTTGGTGTGACCAGGTGAAAGCACTCATTGGTCAGAGACCAGTTGTTACAGAGAGCTGTAACAACTGCCCTAAGGAAAGCCGAACAACGAGTTGTATGGAAACAAGTCATCAAAGACGCGAAGGACTTTCATAAAGGACACGACCTTCAGTCATGAAGAATACGACAAATAAGAAGTATTCACTTCGCTCTGTTGGAGGTATCTTCGTCAGTCACGTCGCAGGAGCTCATCAAGCCTCTAGCCTTCTTCCATTTTTCTAGAACCCTTGGGTTTTTATATTGGCCACTGTATTGCCTTCATTGTCTGCAGGCGTAGCTGACTATGACTACCCAGGCTACTTGCGCCAGGTAAACTGGTGTGGGTGCACCAAACCTGTCGTGGGTGATCTTTTTCACCTAACTTTTTTAAGCGGGTATCTATGACGTCATGCAACTGCTCAACCCAACATGAAATTTGAAGGA